>OY804609.1:5313958-5913958 GCA_963680895.1 Fragum sueziense
AGCAACGATTCATTTTTTCGCAATTTGATACTATACCAAATTCATGATGCGATGTCGAAAGTAGGTCAAAAACAGTAGGACAAGCGACTTTCTTAAATGACGTCACAACATACATGATGACGTCATATTGAAATTCAAGTATGAATCTCAAGTGAATCTTGGTCCGCGCTGTATGCGCATGCGTGACAGTTAAAAAATAAATTCAACTGCATCTGTAACGGGGTTGAATTTGGGGTTTGGATTCTCCCTAAGTTCAGCTATCTCTCTTATAATTTCGGCTAAATCTCTGTCTGAATCGCATATTATTAACCATATTGAGGTGGCCACACAAAAGTTTTGCATATTTTTTTTTAAAAAATAAATCAGTTTTTTGCAATTAGACCATCTGTTACCCTCCAGGTTTAAGATGTTTTGGATAAAGCGTTTTTAAGACCGAGACTTTGACCGAGCTGTTCCAAATGCTCCATATTTATACAAATGACGTCATGATGACGTCATTTGTATAAATTGTGGAGTATTCGGAATACCGCGGTTTATGAATTATGGAGCGTTCGGAAGAACTCAGTCAAGTCTCTTTTATATTGTTTCTACAGAGTTGACAAAGGAGTTCCACACGAAGTATAGGGTAATGGCGCCTCCCATTAAGCGTCTTAAAAATCTTGCTGTAAAGAACGCTTTATACTAAAACATCTTAAGAAATCTCAGGATATCTCAAGAAATCTCGCTCTAAAGACGCACCTCTGGTGGATAGAAAAATGACGGTGCATCTGTAATAGGACACATACAAAATTAACTTGAAGTAATGTCCCTTGAGAAAGACATAACAACAAGTGTTTTAGAGCAACTTAAAGTGACATTTCACATTTATTTCATTTTTTAAAAGTATGTCTTGATGCAAAGATTGTTTATTCTAATGCTTAGAAATGCTATCAGTTCTTTGCAGTTGTTATTTATAAGCGAAAAATGCGCCTTTAAAGTTCAGACAGAAATGACGAATGACTTGAAATTTTCAGAATTTCCATAAGAAAAGATGCTCTTTCAGATAAAATAAAAGAAAAAAATATGTAAAAATAATTGTGAAATGTCACTTTAACATGGATTCCTGTTGTTGCTCATACCAGTACTACAAAAACACCTAACCGAGCTTCTAGCTGCTCGCCCACATAGGTTAACGATATCATACCATCGGTTGGTGACGTTTTTGTCAGAAAGGAAATTTGTCGCGCGGCTGGGTATCGAACCCGGTACATCTCTGGTGAAAGGCAGATGCGCTACCAACTGCTCTAATGCCGCGGGTGCTGTTCAGTTCAAAGATAAACTCCATGACAATAAATTCTTTCCAAAATGAAGCTTTCGAACAAGACCTGGCCCCGGTTTCTCGAAAAAACTTAAGTACATTCTCGGACTCAAATCTGAGCGCCGTGCTCAATTCGCACGAAATCCACGTGAACTTCAATCGAAAACCCTTAAACAATGGAGAGTATTCCTTTGAAGTTGAGCATAAACTCATGAATATGCACATACTTAATTTTTTTTCGAGAAACAGGGGCCTGGTTTCGACTTGTCTTATAGAAAGGGCGTCGGAAAACATTTGGGCAAAAGAAAAAAATGCTGACAATCAGCATTTTCTCCTTTTGCCCAAATGTTTTCCCCGCTATATCATTCAAAAGTCCCATCTTTATCAACATCAAATTTGTCTTCTGCAGCAACATATAGTTATGAGATCCGTAAAATGGTGTTGTTTGGGATAAGGTCAAGCTGCAGTAGTTCACCCCTAATGAGATTCACGAGACGTCGGAATTATTCAGACGACGTTATAAACATTCGACGACTGAATGTTCCACCGCCGAATGTTTACGACGTCACCAGGATAATTTCGGGTACGTACAACGAAAGTTAACGACTTCTCATGAAAAATTCCGACGTCGAGTGAGTCTTATTGGTGATGAACTACCTTAACTCTTTCCCAAAGAAGACCTGGTTTTGACGTCCCTATAAGAAAAGGCTTGGGAAAACATTGAAACAAAATAAGAAACTGTTGACAATCAGCAGTTTCTCCTTTTGTTTCAATATTTTCTATGCCATATTGTACACAAATAATATCATAAATAATTTCCATTTTGTCGTTTGTTGCAGTTTTTGAAGTGGATCACCCTAAAACTTTTTCCCTTTGGGAAAGGGTTAACCAATTACTGCATAATGACGCCTTTTGACTCCCTCATAATGAAAAGGCTTGGGAAAACATTATGGAAAATGAAGAAATTGCTTGAGACAATCAATTTCTTCATTTTCCACAATGTTTTTCTAAGATTTGTAAAATTTCATCAACTTGAAATTGTCGTCTGCAACACCTTTCAAATTGGAACTGTCCAAAACATTGTCGTCTGGTAATCGGTTAATATTTTTCTTTATTTTATTGGGGGTTTACGCCGTTTCAACTTCTATGGTAATAGAAGCGGTGCCTGGAGTACCTAACCATGGGTTCCTGGTTTTTCTCGCACCAGTACAACCACAATATCCAAACCGAGCCTACAGCTGCTTTCTCAGATAGCTGATTCACACCCATTGGTGAGAGACAAATGACATTTGTCAAATGTCAGAATGGATACTGGCCGAGCCGGGGTTCGAACTCGGGACCCCTGGATTGACAGACTCCGACGTAACCGACTGAGCTATCCGGGCTCGGAAATGGGTTTAACCCTAACCCAAACAAGACATTGATTTGACGTCCCTAATAAAATAGGCTTGAGAAAACATTGAGGCAAAAGAAGAAACTACTGATAACCAGCAGTTTCTCCTTTTGTCTCATTTTTTTCTAAGCCATATTTTACACAAACCCTATCTTAAATAAAAACCATTTTGTCATTTGCAGCAGTTTTTGAAGTGGATCACCCTAAAAGTTTGCTGTTTGGGAAAGGGTTAATAAATACATGTATGACGCTATACTTACTGTTTACTAGCTGTATTCTGTCTAAGGGCGAAGTTACTGTGGACGCGTCATCAATCCCTACGCTCACAAACCTAAAACAAAATACAGATGATATTCGTTATGTCGAATTCGGATAAGTCGAAGTTCTGCTTAAGTCGAAGTGAAAATGGGATTCCGTCCTCATCAATCGGTGTCGAGAAATTCAAACTAGATAATTTCGAAATGGATAAAGCAGAAAAGAGGGAGTAAAGGCATTCTACATTTATCTATTGAATTCGCCTAAAGGGGTCTATTCTTATGAAAGCTGACAACATAGGGTTTGATGAACAAAGGAAATGATTTTGCTATTAGAAAGCCATTACACACTCTTATCTGAAGCTCTGAGGCTCCACCCCTTTTGACTATTGGACAGTATCACTGCTTTTCAACGAACACTCGTAACTGCATGATAAAACAAGCTGCAGTTACGAGTTTTTTTTTTTTGTTGAAAAGCGACGATTTATACTCACAGCCTCTTAAGATTCGGTGCACTAGTAAGACCAAGGTTTGAAGTCAAAAAGACCTCGCTAATCGAGTACTCAGTCCCACTGCTGATATTGACCGACTGATCAGCCCCGATATTAAGCCAGTAACGCTCGGGTGATTCGTTAGCGAACTTGTTGTCTGGGGATGAATCGTCTGCTTGGCCCGGAACCTGGAATAAATGGTATATTATCACTGGTGGTGAACTCTGTCAAAGCGTGGGACGTTTTTTCGCGATACTAGTATTCCGTCGGTGTTGTTATAAAATATCGTAACTACGGCTTCAAAACCGCACTAACGAACTTTAGAACATCGTCCATGAACTTGAAATTGAAAAGGGAAGATATACAAATACACCACGCGAAAACAGACTTTGCACGAATTGTAACATGAAAGCTATAGAAACAGAATACCATTTCCTACTAATTTGTCCAAAATATTTAGAACTAAGAAAAATATTCATGAAAAAATACTTCTTTATTTGGCGTACAATTCACAAATACAAAACACTGCTGACAATGACCTCAAAAAATGCAATAATACAATTATCAAAATACATTTTCTTTGCGAACAGGATGAGAAATTAACTTCAAAATCATTGTGAAATAAAATTGCTGACCATGCCATTATTATATATGACTTATTTTCTTACTTTTTTTTTCTCCATTTGTTATTTGTTAAGATCTTTGCAAAACATTGTATATTTGTACTGTTGTATTGTTTGTTGGCTAAAAACACAATGTGTGTTTAAAGCCTTTTTGAAATAAATGAATGAATGAATGAATGAATTTAACTCCGAGCATTCTGATTGGTTGAAAAACATTTTCATAACTCCATAAAACACTGTAATTCCGCACCGAATGACTAGGACCAATACTTTTCACACTTTCCAGATGGTGTCTTTTTTTGCGAGATACATAAACACATTACCAAAAGACAACATTTTAGGGCGACCCAAATTGAAAAAACCTGCAGACGACAATTTCAAGTTAATGGACGTTTTTAATTTTTAGGTCTTTTTGGATGGAAAACATTATGGAAAATGAAGAAATTACTTGTCACAATCAATTTCTTTATTTCCCATGATGTTTTCATGGCCATTTTCCTGTTGGGAGTCAAAAAGAGTTATTGTGTGGTAATGGGTTATACAGTCGAAACTAGTTTTGACGATGTCATAGGGAACGCTATTTTACCTAGAGATATTCAAAATCGTCCGCTTTTTGTTCTTTTTCGACTATAACGAAATTTAACATAATTATTTGTAACACATTACAAACACCCATGATTGGAATATGATAAAGCTAGGAAGGATATTGCGCGAAGCAAACATTTTTTTCTCATTTTTTTAAATTATACTCCACATGCTATCTTTATTCATTTGAATATAATTTTGCTTAGCATTTTTTGAAACGGTTTGACTGATGCAGTGTCATATTAATACTTCATATAAAGCAGATATCGTCGGTGTAAATGCAAAACCTCTTATGTCAGTCTTTGCGATTATCAAAGTACAAACTTGTGTGCCTAATTTAGACAACTCTCGCTGGTTTTGAGATATTTTTACTGATCAGTACTATCGTTAACACATCATTTGTGAACAAAATGTCTAAATTTCAAGTAAAACACTTCATAAAACACTTCAGTTTGGGAAAAGTTATCTCACTTTTTCCCCTCCCCTTCAAAATTTCCAAAAACGAGATACGAGGTTTTTGCATTTACAACGAAGATTTCGACTTATCCGACGTCGAGATAACGAGTGTCAACTGTAATTATATTTACCGATAAAACTGAATCGATGGTACTTGATTCTGGCTGGATGGTCACGTGAGCTGAAATGTATCAAAAATGGGATATGGAATTGTCGTAACTGCAATTTGAAAAAGCTAGAGTTACGAAGTTTAAATCTCTCTTCCGCGATCAGAAAATGAGCCTGTAGAAACCACGGTGATTAACAGAGGGGCGTTCTTTAGAGCGAGATTTTTTTAAAGATTTCATAAGATGATTTTGATACAGCGTTTTTGAGACCAAGAATATAAGCAAGGTTTTCCGAATGTTCCATACTTCATACAAATGACGTCATCATGACGTCATTTGTATGAAGTATGGCGCATTCGGAACTCCGCGGTTTATAAATCATGGAGCATTCGGAATAACTCGGTCAATTCTCTCCTATATAGATTCTACAGAATTTACCGAGGGGTTCCGAAAGAAGCATAGAGCAATGGCGGCTCCCCGTGATCGTCTTAAAAATCTTGCTCAAAAGAGCGCTTTATCCTAAAACATCTCAAGAAATCTCGCTATAAAGAACGCGGCTCAGGTGGCACAGCAATGCAATTTCAGAAAAATATTTAAAAAATGTGTTAAAACGGGACCGTTTTGAATTCAAAATGAAGCAGAGAAATTTGATAGACGTCAGGCATTAGATGGACGTGGTTGATTTCTTTCTTTTTTCTTTTTTTTTAAACAGTTGATAAAAAGTCTTTGGAGATCAACCGAAACTTTGGTTGATCATCAATACCTTTTTATCAGCTGATTTTTCCTTAATCCACCACTCTCAGCTAATTCTTGGCATTTTCTCACCTTCCCTGCTTCAAACTGAACACACATTGGTCAAGTATTAACAAATATATTGAAGAATTCTTTTTCAAATTCTGACTCAAATGATTATCAACCCGAAAAAATTTAATGTCTTTTACCAATGAGCGGTAAGTTTTACAGCGTAAAACAAGTAGATCAGAGGGGCGTTCTTAAGTCGAGATTTCTTTAGATATCTTGAGATATATTTATTAAGATATTTTAGGATAAAGCGTTCTTTAGAGCGAAATTTCTAAGAATCTCAATGGGAGGCGCCATCACTCTACACGTGTAGCGGAACACCTCGGTTAAGTCTGTAGAAACAATATGACAGAGAATTGACCAAGTTGTTTCGAATGCTACATATAATCAGTTCCAAAAGAAAGTGTGCACTTTTATTTTTTTAATATCTCGAAAAGTATACCGTCAACCGTCGGGAAATTTTGTACGACACATCTACGGCTGGAATCAGCCACGAGATTTTATAACAACACAAACGAAATAATTTTGTTTATCCGAAATTACGTCACGATTAACTGGATAAATTCGTTCCTTATTGAGAAATGCTGTTGAATTCGGCCTAGGGAATGTACTCACTTAGCAGTCTAATTCAAAGCGCAACGTTAGTATTTCACAACAATCCATCCAATTGGTTGAGACATATATCTCGTCCTATCAGGTGGCTTATAATATGATTTAGATTAAGACAATCATTGTAGAATTGCATGTTAACTCTTCATGCTTTATGTACAACACGATGATTTACTTTATCACTTAATCACTTAATCACTTAATCACTTAATTACTTACCGAGGTACTTTTGGTATCTAATAGTAAAGTTGTTTGATTTACATGTACAACCCGACGATTTACTTAATCACTTAATTACTGAATCACTTAACGAAGAACTTTTGGTATCTAACAGTAAAGTTGCTTCATATACAACCTGATGATTTACTTAATCACTTAATTAAATCACTTAATCACTTACCGAGGTACTCTTAGTATCTAACAGTAAAGTTGCTTTATGTACAACCCGATGATTTTCTTATTCATTCAATCACTTACCGTTTTATTTTTTGTATTTAACAGTAAATTTGCTTTATACATGTACAACCCGATGATCTACTTTATCACTAAACCCTATCTCAAACAAAACCTAGTTTTGAAGTCCCTATTAGAAAATGCTAGGGAAAACATTGAAAAAAAAGGAGAAACTGCTGATTCCCAGCAGTTTCTCATTTTGTCTCAATATTTTCTATGCCATTATGTGACACAAATCATATCTTTAATAACAACCATTTTGTCATTTGTGGCACTTTTTGAAGTGGATCACCCTAAAATTTTACCGTTCGGTAGAGGGTTGAAAAACATAATCACTTACCGAGGTACTTTTGGTATCTACATGTAACAGTAAAGTTACTTCATGTACAACCCGATTATTTACTTAAATCACTTAATCACTTAATCACTTAAAAGCTTACCGAGGTACTCTTAGTGTCTAGCTGTGAAGTTGCTTGATGTACAACAAAGTGATTTACTTAATCACTTAATCACTTTACGAGGTACTTTTGGTATCTAACAGTAAATTTGCTTTATGAACAACCCGATGATTTTCTTAATCACTTAATCACTTACAAATTCATCACTTAATAACTTACCGAGGTACCTGTAGTATCTAACTGTGTAGTTGTTGGATGTACAACTTCCCGATTCAATTTCCACCATATTGCCAAATTCAGTGAACGTTATTTGGTCGTTTACTGTACATATATTTTTGTTCTGTAAAATGATAATAAAAAGTTAGAAAACGCAGCTTTTCAACAAGACTTCGTAACTGCAGCTTATTTAATAAGCAGTAATATGTCCCATGGGAGAAAATCTTCAATGTTCTTGTAAATTCTTGACCAATATGAATTCGGTTTGAAGGAAAGAAGGTGGAAAAATGCCAGGAATAAGCTGGACGAGAGGATTTTTGCAAAATCAACTGAAAAGAAAATTATTGAAGATCAACCAAACTTTTGGTTGATCTTTAATAACTTTTTTGAACAGTTGATTTTTTTTATAAAAAAATCTTTACGTGTTTGAAACCGAATTCAAATCAGTCTCGTATTAACAAAACCATCGAATATTTTCTGAAATTGTTGCATCACGTGATTATCCACCGTGTTTCAAGACCTACGTTGAAAGGCATGCAACTTGATACTGAAAAAAATGAACTGTCATTGGTATGCTTATCTTTGTAGGTGTTAGCGGTCGGATTTAAACCACACGGAAATAATCATTTTTTTAGTAAAACAAAGGAGTGATAGGAAATTGATATATATTTTGAGAACCATTAGAACTAATGCCATCAAATTTGAAGTGAATTCATTTCGAGAAGGCTGAAAAATGTGGATAATTAGCATTGGAATCAACGCCTAATAATGGCACCACAAAAATGGTTGATCTAATTTTCAACTACTAAGGTCATATCGCGGCGGCTGGAGCACCTAACCATGGATTCCTGACGTTTCTCGTACCAGTACTACCACAACACCATTACCGAGCCTCCAGCTGCTCCCCATCATAGGTTCACGATATCAAACCATTAATGGGTGACATTTTGTCAGTAAGGGTATTTGCCGCAGCCGGATATCGAACCCGGGACCTCTCGAATGAGAGGCAGATGCGCTACCAACTGCGCCATGGCCGCGGCCTTGGTTGATATAAACGCTATTTTTTGCGCAGAATGTTGGATGCGTTTTTGTGGTCGTTAGTGTAAACTTCATTTAATACAATCCTTCATGACTGAAATATAGAAGGAAAGGAAAGAAATTTACCTGCTTTTCAAATTACATTTCAATGGCTATGTTTATTCAAAGATATTTCGTTTAAACATATATGAGCCAGGATCTGGAAAAACGTCCTTTAAGGCTAATGAGCCCAACATAGATCCAGATCAGCCTGTGCATACGCACAGTCTGATCAGGATCCACGTTGTTCTCTTATAGCTTCTTTGTGACCTTTTGTAACTTAAAGAGCGCAGCATGGGTGCATATTGGACTGCATTTGGCAACAGGCTGATCTTGAAACTCAACTTTTGAAAATGCTATAAGGGACGTTTTTCCAGATCCTGGCTCAATTATTTTTTTCAATTGATGGGGACAGACCAAGAAGCCGTTAGTCGACTTGACCGGAGTCGATAATAAAAAGCACTGTGCAGATTGTTGAAGGTGGGATGGGTAGATCTACGGACAAATGATAGGCTGTAAGCCTCATCAGATTTTTCACAGGTATACAAATTAAAGATACAACATAACCCTATCAGTCAGAGAATGTAAAGAAAATATATTTTTGACCCTTTGTTCCATCCTTTGCCTCGCTTCAGGAAAGATATTTTGCAATAACTTTTTTTTCGGCGTCAATTTTCAAAAAAGTTTTTACTTCTAACCCCCTTACGGAGCTTTTTTTCACTGATATATGACTTACACGAAACCTCCTTACCGGTTGGGATCAATTTTCGAAAAAAAAAGAGTTTACAAATATTTCACTATATGACCGAGAAAAGAGCTCAGTAAGGCAGGGTACATGCAACAAACCTTTTGAAAATGGACGTTTAAAATATTGCAAAATATTTGACCAGGATCGAGATTATTTTGTCCGTAGTTGTTATCCATCCTATGATACACGATCTCCAGCTTGACGAGTTTCAGCATTAACATGAAGTCTGAGCGATCATGTGCCCATCCCATACGAGCAATTTATTCATTGTTTGAAGTCCAGTACCTTTTTCAAAATGCAAAAAAGGATAATCATGTTGCGGTTCTTCTGTCATTTTTCTAAAAATAACGTATTCTTTCATTAAATACATTGTCAGTGGTGTGAATGGTTACCCTTGCCATCGTTCAAACTGTTAAATCATTTAACTTTTTTTAACAAAAAAAATGACTCCTTTTCACGAGCGCACTGAACATAGATTTAGGAAGCATTGTAGAGAAAAAGGCGAACTTTCTCATAAAACGTTTTTTTTTTACTTTTCATTCAAGATTTGCTACACCTTAACATCGAGCTTTTCCACTTGGGCTCAGTGAAGTTATGTATGCATTTTATTTTCGCTTTAAAAATGGTTGAATGTTTCTCAAAGAGTAATTCTTTAAAAGAATCAATTACCAGAAACGTTAAAAAAGGAAATCCATGTAAAGACCAGAAAAGTATTACAAAAGAAGCAGAGCATTTTATTAGACAAGTACATAGTCGCTAACACATCTTTATACAAAAGAAAAAAAATCTACGAATATAAAGAAAAAAATCGTAATTGATTGATTGTGAAAAAACTTGAATCAGAAAATGCGGTATAACGCCAGAAATTTACTGAACGCGAAAGAAATTTAAAACAGCATTCGAAAAAAAAATCACAAACAACAAAAATGTGGAAAACAAACTAGTATCGAAAATGTTATGCTACGTGATTCCCCGTTTTATGTTCTTCAATATATTCTGAATACCAGATAATATTTCTAACCAGAGGCGCGTTAATTAGAGCGTGATTTTTTAAGATTTCTTTTAAAAGATGTTTTTGATACAGCGTTTTTAAGACCGAGATTATAAGCGAGGTATTCAAAATGTTCCGTACTTCATACAAATGACGTCATCATGACGTCATTTGTATGAAGTACGGAGCATTCGGAACTCCACGGTTTATGAATCATGGAGCATTCGGAACAACTCGGTGAATTCTCTCCCATATAGATTCTACAAAATTTACCGAGGTATTCCGAAAGAAGTATAGAGCAATGGCGGCTCCCAGTGATCGTCAAAAAAAGTCTTGCTCAGAGACCCTCTTAATCCTAAAACATCTTAAGAAATCTCAAGATATCTCAAGAAATCTCGCTCTAAAGAACGCACCTCTAGAATAGAGGCATAGGGGAGAAGGTTCATAGGACACCCAAAACAAAAGAACAAAAATCTAATAAAAGTAAGAACATAATTATGCGAAACAAATCATTATATTATAACACCATCACAAACAATGCTCACTTTTGACGATCGTTAAATATATAATATATAAGGGCCTTTCCCAATTTGATGGCAAGCAATGTAATTCAGAATTAGACATCAGATTAAACCCATTTCCATACAGTGACTCCTTTTGTCGCCGTAATGAATAGCTTGTGGAAAATGAAGCAATTGCTTGTGACATGTCATTTCTATAATTTTTATATACCTAGTACTAAGTTGTTACTAACATAGCTGACATAGCTGAGTTGTAACTAACATAGCTGAGTTGTATCATTATTATTCTGAGTATGAGCAAAAACAATATCGAATTTCATTCACTTGAATTTGTCGTCTGCAACATCTTTGACAAGTACAATTTTTTGTCGTTTGGAAGTGGGTTAAAATTGTTTGGTATTGCGCCCCCGCTGAACAATGAAAAAGAATTGAAATAAATAGAAAATAATAACAATTCAAAAAAAAAAAAAACACGAACTTAAAAATGAACAAAAAGTTTTTATTTAGGTCCACCGCATTTGTGTGTTCTCTACCCGTAAACCACTGCGAAAATGTTCCTTAACTCATTACCAAACGACCAAATTATGACTTGTCCAAATTCAAAGATGTTGCAGACGACAATTTCAAGTGAATGAAATTTCAAATTTTGTTGTCGTTTTGGGTAGAAAACATTGTGGGATATGAAAAAATTGCTTGTCACAAGCATTTTTTTTCATTTTCCACGATGTTTTCCAATTCAAATTTCATGTAAGGAGTCAAAAAGAGTCACTGTGTGGTAATGGGTTAAAACGGTCAACAGCTTAAATGCCATTTAACCCTTTGCCAAACAAGGCCTGGTTTAACCTGTCTAATAGAGATGGCTTTGGAAAACATTTAGGCAAAAGAAGAAATTGCTGATGATCAGCAAATTCTCCATTTGCCTCAGTATTTTCCGTACTGTGATGTTCACATTCCTTTCACCAAATGACACTCAATTTATTGCCTGCAACTCTTAAACTGGAACAGACTAAACTTTTGCCGTTAGGAAATGGATTTACAGAGAAATAACATAATGGATTTATAGATGTGGGTGGGATTTTGTTGTTCTAGAAACAGAATATCAGGGGTCCATATTACTAACGATCGTACGTTTGATTTTGCATAATTACTTGTAACAACAGCCCTGATTGGCTCAGTCGGATTTCTCGTGCAATCAGATGTCTTGTTACACAGCTTACACAAAATCTTGATCGTAAGATGTTTAGTAATACGGGGCCCAGGTGCCAAAGCTATCAAATCACGTGACAAAATACGTGCATCAGAAAGAAGATATCGAACACAAATCTAGCATACTGTTGAAACGGAAGTACTTAAAGGGACCCATGCTAGGTTGTCGGATAAAGAAACATGTAAAAAATATATTAAAGACATACAGTATCGAATTATTAACCTGCATAGCTAGATAATTTCTACCCACGGAAAATTCAAATAAAGTTCATTTGGTCCTTCTAAATCAAATATGTATACAATACATGTACCATACCCGCAATTTATATTTATTGTAAGATTTATGAGAAAATGTACATTGATAGATAGTGAAAAACTGAGTTCCAGCGCTGAAATTTCTTTCTTTTTGTCCCTTGATGATGAAATGCACCACACACGAGTACAAAATCTGACTGTTCCCATCTTCACGGTGGATTTTCACGAGATACAATATTTTCAGGAAATCTTCAATAATTTTGTAAAAACTGGACTGATTTGAATTCGGTTTGAAGCAGAGAATGTGGACAGACGTCACGCATTAGATGGACGTGGTTGATGTTTGAAAAATCAACTGATAAAAAAGTTATTGAAGATAAACTAAAAAATTGGTTTATCTTCAATAACTTTTTTGTCGGTTGATTTTTCAAAATTCCAACACGTCTTGCTTATTTCTGGCATTTTCCCACCTTCTCTGCTTCAAACCGAATTCAAATTGGTCAAGTATTAACAAAGATATTGAAGATTATCGGAAATTCTGAGTCACGTGATTATACACCGTGATCTTACTCTTATCACTAAAGAACCTAGTATGTGCGCTTTAACCCATCGTATGACTCTTCAATAAGAAGAAAATTAGAACGACGATCTTCAAGATCTGTCTTATTTACATTCGCTGTCCAGACATGTATAAAACACGAGGACAATGATGGTCCTAAATCGCTCACCTTAACCAAGATTGCACAAAACACAGTCTTGTTTTAGTTCATAAATATTTGTGACTGTAAGACTGACAAAAAACTTATAGTCACCAAATTTGTGTCCAAGTTTGTCTCGATTGGACTATGTTTGTGGCTTTCAGGGTAAAATTAATGTCAAAAACGGCATTTTTTTAATTCAAGGGCAGATAACTCACTTTTAGTCCAATTATAGTCAAATTCAAAATCATTCAAGATCTTATGATAATCAACATTATGTTCAAGTTTCGCCTCGATTGGCCAATATTTGTGTGTGTTATGGTAACAACAAAGTCGAAAAACGGCAATTTTGTCAAAGTCAAGGGCACACAACCTTAGATATTTTTTTTTTATCCGATCAGACCTTAATTCACACTCATTTGAGATTTTATGGCAACAAATTTTATGGCAAAGTTTCTTTTTGATATATGTATGGTTAGTAGAGAAAAAACACGTCGAATACGGCAATTTTGTCAAATTAAAGAGCAGATAACTCATGTCTTTCACGTCCGATCAAAATGAAAATCACGATTGCCATAGATCTTATAGTCAAAGTTTTGTATTATTTGGTATATATTTGTAAAAACTAGAGTGTAAACGAAGTCGAAAATAGCCGAAAAAAGCAATTTTGTCAAATTCAAGGGTACATAACTCGTGACTTTCTGGTCCAATGGGACTGACAATCGAACTCTTCCGAGATCTTATTATCACCAACATTGTGGCAAAGAATTTTTTTGATGGGTCAATATTTGTAGCTGCTATAGTGCTAACAAAGTCAAAAGTATTTATCTTATGGCGTTCAAGGGCAGATAACTCAATATTTTATGGTCTGATCTGACCCAAAATCAAACTACTATGAGACAACAAGGTTGGTTAATATTTGTGGATGCTAAAGTGTTAAAACGAAAATGTGGACTGACGGACAGACGGACAGACATACACACGGACGGACGACGGAGAAAAAGCGATCACAATAGCTCACCTTGAGCACTTCGTGATCAGATGAGTTAATAACGCAAAAAAAACCAAGGGGTTTCACCAGTGCGAAATAACTTACGATTCTGTTACACTGACGCTGTATCCGCTATATAATAAACTGTATTTTTAGACACATAATACACTCGTCTCTTCCTAGTAAGGAATTTTTCCAACTCAATTCTCCTGCCTAAAGTATTGAATTCATTGCAAGAAGCTTACAAAAAAATAATAAAAAAAAGAAAGAAAAAGAAAGAAAGAAAAGAAGGTAGTAAGTGATATTTCAGAACACTCATAACCATTACATTGAAACATTAAAGAAGTTAAGATAAAATAGGGTATTTCGGACAAGACACAAAATATCTTTTTCCTCAAACCGTTTTTAATTGGTACCAATTCGAATCATCCCCAATGGGTAACCGAAAAACAGGGCATGGGTAAAGATAAAGGGGATTGGATGATTTTCAAATTGCATTTTTTCATTTGTAACTCAATAAATCATATATTGCGTGTACTCGATGGAATCGTATCTTTGCAATGATCTAAATGAGTAAGCCCTAGCCACAACAGAGGGTTTGGATTTCAAATAACAAATACTAACGGAAAAAGGTAACTGTGCGTATTTCCTTTCTATATAACATTTTAAAGACATAAGTTAAATGAATCAAATTTTACAATTTTGGAAAAAGAACGTTTAACCTTTAACGTTCAATGAGTGTCAGTTTGCTACCCCACTCGTTATCACCGTAACAAACCTGTTGAAGGGGTAGGGGTAAAATTCAAGTTCACATGCCATTTGCGAGAGTGAACACTATTGACACCGATAATGCTCTGCAACAACGAGACAGCTAAACTGTCACAAACGGCTCTATAAAGGTTCTTCTTGAGATGATGACCAATAATGGAGCCAACCAGTCAAGCGCTGACGTTGAATAAAGCATGAATCCATATGACGTTCCCCAACGTTTATGAATGCGAGCTCGAACATAGGACTGTACAGATGTAAATGAGGCGCGCCAATAAGCAATACCTTGTTCAAATTGACCTTACGAAATGGTAGATGCTGTCTAAGCCACTGTAAACGATGTCATCGATGACGTCGTAGCAAGACTAGACGTATCGGAGTACGTCTAAGACGGATGTAGCGCTCCATTAACCGATCTCTAACAGGCCTTCTGCTGATAGAATTCAACTCTAGAATCAACCTAGCTGTAACTATTGCTGACAGCAATCGATTTCACTGGTGGTTGTTTCGATTATGGTTGACTTGTCGGAATGACGTCACGCGTCGACGTATCGAATATTGCAAGTTGCGTGCCTTTCTAAAATGTTGAAATTGTCTCAAAAGTGCCTATATGATGTTTCTATGTAATCCAAAACGCTTGGCGACCTATTGCTTTGGCATTCTGGGGCTACTGTCTAAAGCATGCATTAACGTGAATCTTTGGATAAACGTATCGCGTTGTTTTCTGTTCAGTTAAACAAATTAACATGTTTTTCTGAACAACAAGCAAGTTAACGACAGTTTCGCCATAAAAACACATTTCAACCTCACTTAGAAATAACGCAGTGCAACAAAACACTCAAACAAAAAAGACGTTAAGGTCGAACGTCCGTGCATGTGCAGCTGGTGGCATTCGACATTTCGTTAACACGCGTCTCTCATGGACAACTGCGAGAGATGTTTCTTGTCCATAGGTCGTATATTTATATAATGAAAATGAAAATAAGCATGCACAGTTACTTTTTTTTAACATTGCCGAAGTGGGGTCATTACATAATTATGCAGATGTCCCGGGTTAATCTAGCTGGACAATAGCACTATACAACAGAAAAATCCCTATACATGTATAGATAAAAAACATTTTTGAGTAAAATGCTACAAATATTATTATCTGATAAACAACATTTTCTGTTTTTTCATCAATATATTCTATGATTTCTGGCACACAATTCTTATCTTTATCAACATTCATTCAGTTGTCTTTAGCAGCTTTCATACTTAAAAATACTCCCTTACGAACAGAGCGCATTCTCCCTACATTCTATTTCGATAGAATGAGCTCTGTTCTCGCGGGGTCGTTTCACGTCTAATCTCGGGGCCTTGGCGGGATTTCGGTATCCAATCGTCGCCAATATACTCATAAACAATCGAAATTTCTGATACAAGAAATGATTGGCTGCCGCTTCAAATTACCAGCTTCCGCCAAAAATAGAAACGACGTAATGTATACGTAATCAAACAAGATCAAACTGAATGATTTTGATTCGATAATTCAAATGTAACCGGCTTCAGCCAAAAATAGAAGCGACGTAATGTATACGTAATGATCATGCAAGATAAAACTGATTGATTTTGATTCGATAATTCAAACGATGTGCTATTATTAGATTATGACGACCAAATAGGCTGTTGGCGTACCGAAAACCGCAGAGGTCATATTTGATGGTTTAATCAATATAGAACTCGGCTTTGGAGAGTAACTTAAAAACCCCTACTCTCTTACGAACAGAGAGCATTCTCCCTACATTCCATTTCGATAGAATACTCTCTGTTACCGCGGGGTCGTTTCACGTCTAATCTCGGGGCCTTGGCGGGATTTCGGTATCCAATCGTCGCCAATATACTCATAAACAATCGAAATTTCTGATACAAGAAATGATTGGCTAACGCTTCAAATTACCAGCTTCCGCCAAAAATAGAAACGACGTAATGTAAACGTAATCAAACAAGATCAAACTGAATGATTTTGATTCGATAATTCAAATGTTACCGGCTTCAGCCAAAAATAGAAGCGGCGTAATGTATACGTAATGATCATGCAAGATAAAGCTGATTGATTTTGATTCGATAATTCAAATGATGAGCTATAATTAGATTATGACGACCAAATAGGCTGTTGGCGTACCGAAAACTGCAGAGGTCATATTTGATGGTTTAATCAATATAGAACTCGGCTTTGGAGAGTAAAAAACCCCATGCTATTTCGGAAAGGGTTAAACTAAGTTCCTGTTTTACTATACGGTAATTCCTGTTGTATAGGACATATAAAACTTATATGTGACCCGTCACGCTAAAAGGGACATTATAAGAAGTGTGAAAAGTATCGACCCTAGTCAGTCTGCGCAGTCCTCGCAGCCAGACTAGGGCCGACATTTTTCACTTTTATGCAATTCTCTAAATCAAGAATGTTTTCCCTATCTTACGATATGTTCATTTCTTGCCTACAGTACTTAATTGGCCTTTGCTTACTCTGAAGAGTTTGTCGAAATTTGGATTTCTGGAGTTCGGATAAGGTACTTTTTAGCGTGACGGGTCACAGATTACTGTTCACCCTTCCCAGATGCCCCCTTTTCGTTTGACATGTCATATTACTGTAACTTACCGAGACACTATATATAGCCCCTGGAACAGTAATTCTGCAGGGATTTCCCGAGCACTGGTATTGCTCATCCGTGACCTTGAAGCCATTTTCCGTCGAAAAAACTGTAAGAGAGAAATGGACTTATTTAGACGAAAATGCTATAAGTAACCTACTTCAAAACAATAGGGTTTTTTTGTGTATGTTTTTTTAAATCTTTGAGCGGTAACATGGATCGGTCAGGTAAACACGGTGCGGAATTACGTAACACTGGCTTACCACGGTGGACAATCACATGACTCAGAATTTCAGAAAATCTTCAATATTTTTGTTTATACATGTACTTGAACAATTTGAATTCGGCTTGAAGCAGAGAACGTGGGAAATTGCCAAAAATAAGCTGGAACGTTGTAGATTTTTGAAAAACAACTGATAAAAAAATTATTGAAGATAAACCAAAATACACCACATCCATCTAATGCGTGACGTCTGTCCACCTTCTCTGCTTCAACCCGAATTTAAATCGGTCCCATATTAACAAAGTTATTGAAGATTTTCTGAAATTGCTGTACCACGTGATTACCCACTGTGCTTACTCTGGGCCCCGTCCTGCAAAAGTGGATTTTTAATTGACCAATCGGGTAGAAAATAAAATATTTTGGCACCAGGCAATTGACCAAACGCCGACTGTCAATCAGAAACATCAATTAGCCAATGGGCGATCAGACCAATGTCATGCACCAATTGTTCTTCGTTGCATGTGTTATTGTATCGATTTATCGACTGACAATCAAAACGATCGACATGCCAATTGCAAAGAATTTTGTGCCAACAATAGACTAGGTTTACCGTATGTTTTGATAAACCGTCGGTGTTGTTATAAAATCTCGTAACTACGGCTTAAATTAAGCCGTAGTTACGAATTTTATAACAACACCTACGAAATACTATTTTGTTTGTCCGAATTTACTTCACGATTAACTGGATAGAATCGTTCCTTATCAAAGAACACATGTCCATTGTTTGTATTAAATCCGATGTTGGGCGGAGCGATCTGTCGATTGGCGTTTGGTCAATTGTAGGTTCCATGGGAAGTTAGATTAGGGTGGTTGCCATAATCAAAGCGATGTAGATTTTAACAAGCTTTTTTCTTACCCCACCCACTTGGAATTAAGTTAACATAGTAGTCAATAGAACTCGTTTCTATCATCTCGTTTAAATCGATTTGATAAATTATGTTTATGGTAATAATTCTTATTTGGTTGGTTCATTTTTATGAAGTATTCTTTCGAAAAGAGATAAAACTTTATTTTTTTCCAGAGGCGCGTTCTTTTGGGCCAGATTTCTTGAGATAGGCCCCTATCTTGAGATTTCTTAAGATATTTTGGGGTAAAGCATTCTTGAGAGCAAAATTTTTAAAACGCTCGATGGGAGGCGCCATTACCATATACTTCGTGCGGAACCCCTTGGTTAACTCTGTAGAATAAATATAATAGAGAATTGAAAGTTGTTCCGAATGCTCCATGATACCATGGTAATGTTTCATACCAATCTCCTTGGCAGTTATTTTGAATTGAATTGGGATACATGTAGATCTCTGCAGGCACAGCTTGAGCTACCAAGATTTTAGGTAACTGATCTTTTTTTATTTAGTTTTTTTATTTCAAAAAGTAAACTCGGCATTAGTAATGTTTTAAGAATATGAGGTGTCAGATATGGTTACGTAATTTAAATGCCTGCAGTGATAATGTAAGGCATTGTCGCTGTGCGGAGTTTAGCTTCATACTTCATACAAATGACGTCATGTTGACGTCATTTGTATGAAATATGGAGCATTTAGAACACCTCGGTCACAATCTTAGTCTCAAAAACGCTTTATCTAAAACATCTTAAGAAATCTTAAATATTCTCGCTCTGAAGAACGCACCTCTGGTTTTGCCGTCCGTGATTGAATAGGCTTGGGAAAGATTTAAGGTAAAAGAAGAAACTGCCGATTACCAACTGTTTCTCCTTTTGTCTCAATGTTTTCAAGTCTTAAATGTCCTCAATAACTTTTGAATTGGAACACCCAAAAATAAGTTATTCAGTTAAGGGTAAAAGGTCAGTGTAAGGTCAAATAAAACCCGTAATACTTACCGGAAAGGCGGAAGGGTGCATTGCCTCTTACTTTGAAAATAAAAGGATAATCTTTGAGTTTAGGAGTCACACCAACACCTCTTGTATCGAAGTAAAAGCCAGGAACTTGGTTCAGAATGTAGTCGACCAGAGAAGCTGGAAAGTATTACGAAAACAGTTTTATCGCTGCTTTGCAACGAAACCCTCGTAACTGCAGCTTAAAACAAGCTGCAGTTACGAGGTTTTTATTAAAAAGCGACGTTATACAGATCTAAAGATAAGATAAAGGTACAGCCCCTGATTCACATACAAAATAGACCATACCTATTTTGTAATAGGCCTAGCAATGAATTTTGTGTTAAAAATAGACTAGGTGCTACCTGTTACCGTTATCTATTGATAAACTGTCCATGGGTGGATTTAAAGAAAGACATGGGTCAGGGGTCCAGACCCCCCTCCCCTCTGGAATTCAACGGGCCCCTATGAAAAAAAAAAACGAGAAATCAAATTTTGACCTTAAGACCTAAAGAAAATTCAAACTGTTTTTTCTTCCCATGGTTAGAGCTTTTAGGTCTAACGTTTTCAATCATGAATAACATACACTTATAAAGTTAGCTAGATCTATTTAAAACTGTCATTCATTGTCATTCGGGTTTGCCCCCCTCCTCCACCCTCCCCCCCCCCCCCTTGGAAAAAATCTGGATCCGCCCTTGCTGACGGTGCTGTTATAAAATCTAATTACTATATACGGCTTGAGATTCGAACCAATTATTTCGACTTAAGTATTCTTCCTTTATTTTTCCTTATTTCCAATCAAGTCTGCCTGTATCTATCTATGGAAAGCACTGTCTCGAACAAGGTAACTTTTTTCTCAACAATGTTGATTTTTTCCTTTGGTCAAGAACATGATTAACCTTTTCACTTTAACAGATTCGTTCAAATGAGAACAGTAACCTTTTTTTGCGTTAGTTTTACGGAGGTTAATGTAATAGTTCTACCAAGAAATGAACCAAAAAAGACCGTACGCCTATTCTCGTTTATTTATGATTCTAACATACACGTGCACTAGGCCGCGCGTTAAATGACGCGTTCCAAGAAATGTGACGTCACGATATAGTAATAGCGTCATAGAGCTACGACCTTCCTTCAAAGAAAATTCAATAAACCTGTGAATTGAAAACTCGAAGACCAGATGAGTCCATTTTTTGTCCTTGGTGATCAGGGTTTCAATGGTTTTTTTTAAATCCAGTAGAATTCTTGAGTAAAAGTGAACTACAAATGTTTGAAATAACGCAGTTTTCATTATTTTTTGAAGTTGAATACTTCCTATTTACGGTGAAGGTTGTCTTAATGATACAACTGGTCAAGAAAAAATGGGGATGTTCGATCAGCGGAAGTTTGAAATAATCCATGGAAATTAATCCGCGATTACTGTTGCAATTTAGCAAAATTCATTCCCTTATTGTGAAGATTTACAATGTTAGAAAAGAAATAATCTTTTTTTTACCTCGGTTTATGGTTTATTTAACCACGGTCCTAAGATAGGCGGCAAAATGAATAATCCACTCGGCCTCCGGCCTTGTGGATTATTTATTGTGCCGCCTTACTCAGAACTGTGGTTAAATAAACCATAAACCGAGGTAAAAAAGACATTATTTTTTTAAATGTATCATAAAAAGAGCTTGTTTGACGTCGTTAACATAACGAGGGTTGAACGCAAAACTGTTGTAACTAGATCTACCTATTTTTTCAGAAATATTTTTGTATTTTCTGAATCTATCTTTAGGAAGGAATACATCATGTGTTTTAATATTAGGTTTCAATTCTGTATTATTAAAAAGATATTTAGAATTTTAAAAATATTTTCCCTCTTCAGCTTTGAGAAAAATATTAATTTTTTTCCATCCCATGTAAAATTTCATAAAACTGAGTTACAACAGTCTTGCGATTAACCCTCGATAAAATGTTTCAGAAGACACTTAAGCAAAAGACAAAAATACTAATTATCGGCATTTTCTCCTTTTGTCTTTATGTTTTGTTCTAATTCGGTTTGAAGCCGAGAATGTTGAAAATGTAACAAAATAACCTGGGATGGTGGATTTTTAAAAAAAATCAATTTATCAATAAGTTATTGAAGATCAACCAAAATTTTGGTTGATCTTCAATAACTTTTTTATCAGTTGATTTTTTTAAAAATCCGCCTAATGTATTTAATGCGTTGGGTCTGTCCACATTCTCTGCTTCAAACCGAATTCAAATCGGCTCACTATTTGCAAATTATTGAAGATTTTCTGAAAATATCGTATCACGTGATTATCTAACGTGATATGTTAGCGATCAATTTCCTAACAGTGGTTATGGAAGGGAGGTAATTTAGTGATTTCCTCTTCCAGGATTACGTCTCTTCCATCACGAAAATTTTGTCAAGATTTTTTAGTTGAAGACTTTGTTAATTTTGACATTTATCTTAAAAAGATATCAAGTTTACATCCTTAACGTTTCAAGATCGTAAAATGTTAGACGTAAACCGAATAAGAAAATAAAGAAATGTAATAAAAAAAAACCAACCAAAAAACATAAAAACTCAGACACATTAATTTTCAAGATAGTTTTAACATCGACCTTATCCTGCACAACTTCGCCAATTCCATGTGCCCGACAGCTACCGAGTGTCATATGATTCTTCTATCATCTCTCAAGTTCGTTTAGACATTTATTATGGTCTCTAGCATAAGTGCTTTATCACGGTGTATAATCACGTGACTTAGAATTTCCGATAATCTTCAATAACTCTGTCAATACTTTACCAATTTGAATTCGGTTTGAAGCAGAGAAGGTGAAAAAATGTCAGATATAACATGGACGTCGTAGATTTTTCTAAAATCAACTGATAAAAAAGTTATTGAAGATAAACCAAAATCTTGGTTTATTTTCAATAACTTTTTAATCAGTTGATTTTTTTCAAAATCAACCACGATCATCGAGTGCGTGACGACTGCCCACATTCTCTGCTTCAAACGGAATTAAAATCGGTCTCGTATTAACAAAATTATTGAAGATTTTCTGGAATTGTTACACCACGTGATTATCCATCGTGTTTATGATGAAGGCACTGTTTTAAAGATTGATAATTGATTTTATTGTTTGTAAATTTTGACTGGTATCAATTTTCGTTTCTTTGGGGAAGGGACAAACTATGACATTTGTCGTCATGGGTACATAATTTTTGCCATGCCATTTCTCTGCTTTTCTTCGAAAACCACGTATCTGCAGCTTTAAACAAGCTGCAGATACGAGGTTTTTGAGGAAAAGCGACTATACGTGACGTCCAACGCATTGAAGTCACGTAACGTGTAAAAATACCGTACTTTTCTCCCAGTTTCCTGTGCCATTGTTATATCTTTGCTGGGTGGTAAAAGCTGCTCCTTGGAGAGGGTTGTTCACGTTGTTACACGTATCATTCATTCTTCTGTAGATCTCAGTGGTATCACAGGCTGTTTGCGGACAAACGAAGGCTACCGATTCGTCTACGAAATTTGTAAAGTTGTCTGCTCCGGAATTATCGAAACGTAGTTGTGACAAGTTCTGTGCACTGGAAACGAAAAGATTACGTTTACTCATTTACAAGGGAGATTCGTTGTTTATTTTAAATCTCTGGTAAACAGGCTTTGAAACATGAGAAGACAATGCTTATAATCAGCATTTTCTCCTTTGTCTAAATAGGAGCTACTTTATGTACTTTATTATTTTACTCAAATCTAATCTTTATCAAAATGCGTTATCTATTCCATAATGATTAGATAAACACAAAATCTATACAGAATTGAGATAAAAGAAATTCATTAACGGGAAGAAACCGGGTGGTTTTCATGACAAAAAAGACGTGTTTCATTCTGTAAATTCACGTGCTGTTAAAGACTGGCTTTTTACGTAAGTATTACGTAACGTCGTCATGCTGACGTCACGCATAATAAAAATTCACGGAAGATAAATCGGAACAAAACAAAAATGGCAGATGTTAAGCTTTCGTTAACATTTGTTCACCAAATACGAAAACGAGCGTCGTGCTTCGCATTCATGCGTATTTCTCAGGACACTACGAATGTTAATGACCTAAATACGTTAATAAACCCTATGTGATTTACTTTTCAAAATATACTTTGCTAAAATTTAAAGTTAAATTGATGGGTTTACAGTCTGTATATCTGCGAGCAACATTCACTATCCTTAAGGTGGAAAACCCGTAATGTGGTCATTTTTAGATTTATAAACCGATAGGCGTAGTTACGCATCTTAACCTATTTGGGCGCAGTCGTAAACATTCGGCGGTGGAAAGTTCCACTGCCGAATGTTTTCGACGTCGCCCAAATAAATTCCGACGTCGCACGAACCTCATAAGGGGTGGACTACCTTAACCTCGCGATCATCAAGTTTCAAGCCATCTCATAACAGCCGGATCCTAAAGTTAGCCACAGCGCAGTGGCTTTTACTATCGCTTGTACCCATTTATACACCTGGGTGAAGAGAAGCAACGTGGGGTAAGTGTTTTTCTCAGAAATATCCCATGGCACCGAAGAAATTCAGGGCACAATTGAACCAAGTCCTTGTTGATCCCGAAGCTTTTACCCTACCACCCGATCACGGCGCCGCGCGGTTCTAGATTGTACACAAATCATATTTTATTTAAACCCAACTTTCTCACTGTCAGCAAATTTCAAACAGGAACATTAGAATCTTGCCCTTTGTGGAAAGGTTAAGCAAACTACAACATACAGGGTCGGGAATCATATGACACTGTAATTTCAGAAAATCAACAATTGTTATCATGGTTATACAATGTACTTTACCAATTTGTAGATTAATAGATATTTTGAAAATATGCAGAAAAAATTGTTAGCTGACCACCACCACCACCACCACCAACAACAACAACAACAACAACAACAAAATCAGCTGAACTTTAAAGGATCTAATACATGTATATCCATCATGTGCGTAAGAACGCATTCTCTGTTTCAACCCAGTTTTAAATTGGTCACATAATGATCAAAAAAAGTATCGAAAGGCTTTACTATCTATTTAGTTTGGACATCCTGAGTTATACAGTCGACACTTGTTATGTCGACATCGGATTAGGCGAACGTTTGCTTCAATCGAAGTTCAAATATGGTTCCGTCCTCATCAATGGACATAATTTTTTCAAACAAAATAATTTCGTACTGAATATAGCTAGATCTATTGAAATATAGGAAAAGGATAGAAATTGCTCGAAACGAGCAATTTATTTCCTTTTCCTACTTTATTTCAATAATAACCGTACTTGATTAGTTCTAAAACCGGTCAAATATCAACTTTATCGAAGCCGAACAAAATCGGATGAGTCGAACTCTGGATATGTCGATGTATTTTGAAGACCCCTCCGACTTCGACACAGCGAGAGTTGACTGTATTTACATTGAACTTCTTTCAAGATGTCAACTCCCTGCACGTATATAACTAGCAGTTTTGACATCAGTCGCAAAGCAAGATTTTTCTTGCAATAACTAGATTGCTAAAGTAAAACAGACTATTTCTAATGAAGTTTATTTGCAAAAATACGATTCTATCAGCGAATAAGATTGAAGCGGGGGGGGGGGGGACTAGTGAAGAACAAGCTTTGTGACTATCACGCGACAAATTCTTTTATCAATATCTACCAATAGATGTCGCCTCAGTCGATTATCATCTATCTCTGGTGGGCATTCTGGTCTAACTACTTTCAATATGTCAGCGCCTATAAAATGGATACAAAAAGTCATGTGGTACATCCGGTCACGCAGGAAATTTGCTTCACACGCTTGCTTCAAGTAAAATGGATAATTTGAATTGAATAAATTCTTTAATTCGATAAAATTGAGACGAAAAGTAAACTTTATTTTGTAGTTATATTAGTTTTTCTTGCAATTGTCTGCTTGCTCCTTTTTGGCGACAGGATTTCAGAGTAATGCGCACCGCGTAGTGATTAAGTCAAAAATGGATAAAGTGATGCGTCAAATTAGTCAGTCCGAAAATAAAAATAAATTTAGACTGGAAATTTTAAACTGACTGCTTAGTCAATGATTCTTTTATTTCATAAGATTGAGACGGAAAGTAAACTTTATTTTGTAGTAAATGTAGTTTTAATTGCAATTTTGCTTGCTATTTTTGTCGCCAGAGTTTTAGAGTAAAACAAGCTGCGAAGTAATTCACACACACAAAAAAAATAAAATCAGTAAGTCCTTTCTTAAGTGTAAGACTGGATATCTTACAAAATAGACTGGCGATCAGTCAATGAAAGATTTTCTGCAATTGCTGTATCACGTGATTCCCTGTCGCGAGAGTCAATCGCGACCCAGGAGACTGTTTGCAACCATTTGCCGTTTGGAACTTGTTTGCAACATGATCTCGAGCGTAAAACAGCGACCGCCATATTGAACGTGAAAGTAGACGCTCGTAAATGACGTAATCAAAACAAATCAATCCTTTAGTTTACGTTATGATTCAAGTGAAAATACCATCAATAATCGGTAAATCACATCAATTTTTTATCTGGTAGAATTTTGTCACATTTATGAGGATACAATCGACTTTTGAACTGTTTGTTCCAAATATTTTTTCTGGTGTAGATTTAAATAGTTGTTTGGTCTGCTTCCGTTGTTATGCTTGCGGAGTGATATGGGAGATATTCTCCCTGGACGGCCACTGTAATACGTTCAAGCGATCTTGAGAAACGATAAGATCCGAGAATATTCGAATGTCGCGAAAGTGAGACTTGTAGATTCTGCATTGATTCTCTCCAAATAATGTTTATTCACAGCATGGCATTAACCCATTACCAAACAACAAAACTTAAGGGTGATCCACTTCAAAAACTGCCAAAAATGACAAAATGGAAGTTATAAAAGGTAGAATTTGTGTAAAATATGGCATAGAAAATATTGAGACAAAATGAGAAACTGCTGGTTATCAGCAGTTTCTTCTTTTGTTTCAATTTTTCCCAAGCCTTTTCTATTAGGGACGTCAAAACCAGGTCTTGTTTGGGAAAGGGTTAAATGCCAAGGTTACGGCTTTAGTCATGTTTAGGGAAGGGCTAGATTGACGCATGCACTTCTGGGATCTCCACAGAATTATTTGAAGTTGAACTGGAAAATTATACAAGTATACAAGCTTACAATACAGTGTTTATACAAAAAAAAATGAATAAAGACATGATTGGAAAAGAAAAAATTGCAATTTCTTCTTTTTCCATAATGTTTTATGCAGATTTATGTATACGATGCCTTTATTAATCAGTTTTTCACATGAAATACCTCAAATTCCTCTTTACGATGACCATTTTAAAGCTATTAAGCTCTGGGTTGCTTTCGAAGCTGAAGGCGCATTACACTGATTTGCAGTAAGCTGTAGTGGGGCCGATACAGCTTACTGGGCTGGGGAGATCACTGCACTTACTTCAGAAGAAGCGCCACATCGAAAATATATCTAGAGGCTAAAGCCATGTTTTCGGCGCTGAGGGAATCGCCATGCTGGGCCTCTTGTAAATAAGCGGGGAGTTCGTGTTCATACTGGTTATCTGAAATGACAAAAATAATGTCGATCACATTAACCCTTTCCTGAACGGCAAAATTTTAGGGAGGTCCAATTTCAAAGCTGCGGCAGACGACAAAAAAGATGATCACAAAAGGCCAAAACGTTTATGCTGTAGCCCAGAAAATAATGAGGCAAAAGAAGAAACTGCTGGTTATCAGCAGTTTCTTCTTTTGTCTCAATGTTTTCCCAAGTCTATTCTATCAGGAACGTCAAAACCAGGTCTTGTTTGGGAAAGGATTAAACAATTCGAAAAGTGTGGTTATATTTAGTCAAATTAAGAAACGTTGTAAGATGTAGTTACATATAGTCACATTAAAAATGTTGTAAGCTGTAGTTACATACAGTCACATTAAAAATGTTGTAAGCTGTAGTTACATATAGTCACATTAAAATGTTGTAAGCTGTAGTTACATATAGTCACATTAAAATGTTGTAAGCTGTAGTTACATATAGTCACATTAAAAATGTTGTAAGCTGTAGTTACATATAGTCACATTAAAATGTTGTAAGCTGTAAGTACATATAGTCACATTAAAAATGTTGTAAGCTGTAGTTACATATAGTCACATTAAAAATGTTGTAAGCTGTAGTTACATACAGTCACATTAAAAATGTCGTAAGCTGTAGTTACATATAGTCACATTAAAAATGTCGTAAGCTGTAGTTACATACAGTCACATTAAAAATGTTGTAAGCTGTAGTTACATATAGTCACATTAAAAATGTTGTAAGCTGTAGTTACATATAGTCACATTAAAAATGTCGTAAGCTGTAGTTACATATAGTCACATTAAAAATGTTGTAAGCTGTAGTTACATACAGTCACATTAAAAATGTCGTAAGCTGTAGTTACATATAGTCACATTAAAAATGTTGTAAGCTGTAGTTACATATAGTCACATTAAAAATGTTGTAAGCTGTAGTTACATACAGTCACATTAAAAATGTCGTAAGCTGTAGTTACATATAGTCACATTAAAAATGTTGTAAGCTGTAGTTACATATAGTCACATTAAAAATGTTGTAAGCTGTAGTTACATACAGCAGCGAAGTTTTTGTTACTGGATCAAATGTATAATTCCTCGAAGTATTTGTGGTGAAAATCTTATCTTAGTAAGTGTCCAAATAAAAAAGTTATGAAACCTTTACGGATACTTTATTAACAGCCCTCGTAATACAGTAATTATGTCACTATCCATGGATCTAGTCTATTATCCGTACATATTTTTTCTGGATCCCATACACTAGTGCGGTCGTTAGAGGATTTGAAATTGTCATTAGACGATTTGTTATAGCCAGTTCCGTCGTCACAATAACTTTGCATTACTCAATCGTCTCGATCGCGATCGTTGTCGTAGTCGTCGTCGTCGGCGCTGCGTCTGTACCAATTATGGCCGTTTTGATCCCTTGGATATTGCCGCCTTCGTTGACGTTTCTGCTCCTACTCAGACCTGCTGACCCATTTTCGAACTGTCACACCTTTTGGCCAAAACGTTTCCGATTCGACTTGTTGAACTTCTTCTGGGAAAGAGTTTATCCTCATAGACGGTCCAAAATTTTAGGGTGATCCACTTAAAAAACTGCCACAAGCGACAAAATGGAAATTATTAAAGATCGGACTTTTGTAAAATATTGCACAGAAAATATTGAGAAAAAAGGAGAAACTGCTGGTTATCAGCAGTTTCTTCTTTTATTTCAATGTTTTCCCAAGCCTTTTCTGTCAGGGACGTCAAAACAAGGTCTTGTTTGGGAAGGGGTTTAAGGTGGGTTCCCATTGCCGACCAAATCAACTCGATTAAGCTCAATCAAGTGATCGAGTACTGATCGCGCTTGGTCGGTAAGAGTGATCGGGACGATCGAACGTGGTCGGCAAAAATGATCGGGAATTAATCAACAAGAAATAAAGAAGAATTCGTGTAAATACATTTGACCGACTTTAATTGGGCTTGATCGGAGAATTTAGGCAATTGTGTTGATTTGGTCGGCAATGAGAACGCGGCTTTGACTTGATCTATTACGTCACTTTCACTTACGGACAGATCTATGTGTAACCAATAAGGTATGACACTTTGTTCGATTGTCTGCGTTTTTTACATACTCTTGTTTTGTTTTGGTCAGTACTTTTTGTCTGTTCTTTGTTTGAAGTTTTATTTGTACTTTCCGTATAAACACTGTTTGTTGTTTCGATATGAACGAATCATGTTTGTTTCTTTTTTTTTTTTTTTTTTTTTTGTTTGTTTTGAGCCGATTTATTATCGGAAGTGCTTTTGTCTGGTACCTTAAGGTATTTAGGCGTCACATCTTGTTTATTTTGTATTGTTTTGTTGTATACCGTTCGTTGTTTTGCCGCAATAAATCTGTCGGTTATCGATTCACTGTTCAATTGAGCTATACATTGTACTTGTTGAGGATACTACTATATTTGGCGGCGAATTTGCCGTCTCTGCATACGATTTCTGGGAAGTTGTTGCTTCAGTAATTGTTATAGGTATGTTGTTGTTGTTGTTGTTTTTGTACGTATTTACTATAGTCACTTTCAACAAGTCGTTGATTCATGGTTGTTATTGCAGTTTCAAGTTTTGTAACGTCTCTCTGTAGCTTTTCGATATTTGCGCCTGTACTTATTCCTTCTCTAGGCAAAGCAGATGTAATGCAGTTCAACGACCCTTGAAACCTATTGAATTGTATAGTAATAGATGATATTTCACTTTGAAATTTTGTATTGCAAACTAGTCACTAGCTTGTTGTCTGTCCACTTCGTTGACTGTCGAAAGTATTTTACTTATCATTACGTACGTATCGGGTTTCTTAAACTCGTCAGTATCAGTTTGGATATAGTCATTTTCAATAGTAAATTGATTTAGCGATGAATTTGACAAGACGTCTTGAATCTCTCCAGAACGATCGCCTTGAATAAAAGCGTCAAGAACGTAACAATCCGTGGCACATTTCTTTTCCTGTGATGACGAAGGGGTTGTTCGTTTCCTGATAAGTCTGGTTTGTGGACAGCCAACAAGTGATTTGGCTCGATCCACAAGGCGCTCTCGAAAGGCAGCAATTTTATAAAACTTGATACTACATAATTTCATGAGGCTTGATACGTATACACGTCGCTCGGTTTACCCCGTAGTTCAGGATCCATGTCTTGATACAACTGTTGTGGTAGAGGCTAAGACAATTCATTCTCCGTACCCGTATTCGTTGATATTTGGATGTCGTTATTGTACATCAGAGCGCTGTCCCATTAAAAAAAATCAAAGTGCTGTCAGCACTGTATATTGGGCATCACTGAGAAATTGATATTGTGACAAAAGGACAATATGCTGATTTGCAAAATTGCCCCATTCTCTATTCGATGTTTTTAAGCATTTTCTATGAAGCGAGTAAAAAGGCGTCATCGTTTGGAAAATGGTTAATTAATGTGTAGGCAAACGTGCATAGGTGATAAAAAAGTTGAATGTACACTCTCGGGGTGAATCCAAAATGTGAGGCTGTTTGGGAAAAAGGAAAATGTTACACTTTACCGGATTTTACATTATATCAACATGTTGGATTATTTTTTATTCTTAGCTAATCAGAATAATACCAAGTACGGACCCATTGTAGATGCTTAGCCTAACTGATCTCTGATCTGCAAACATATTTCGATTAAATAGAATGCACTTGTTCATTGGTCCAAATGATCAGTCTAAGAACAGTATATGAGGTTAAAATGTTAAAATTCTAGAAAACGGCAAATTTAAGATGATGATCTTACTTTGATCAAAATATTTAAAAATCACAGTGTCTAAACTCTATAGGCTAGCCTCTAACCATTCGTCCTTTTCCAAACAAGACATTGTTATGAAGCAAATAATATGAAACATACAAAGATAACCGGAATTTTCTCCTTTGTCCCAATATTTTCTGTGCTTCATTGTACATGACATGATTTCATATTTATCGTCACCCGTTTCGTCGTCTGCAACTCTTTCTAATTTGAAAAACTCTATGATATTGTCGTTTGGAAGAGCCTTCAAACACAAGAGTTGAAAAAAAAACAATAACGATAAAGTGAATGCAGATTCCTTAACCCATTACCACACAACGACTCTTTTTGACTCCTCACAAGATAATGCCATGGGAAAACATTGTGGAAAATGAAGAAATTGCTTGTGACAAGCAATTTCTTCATTTCACACAATGTTTTCTACCCAAAAAGACCAAAACATTTTAAATTTCATGCACTTAAAATTGTCGTCTGCATCTTCTTTGAATTTGGAGACTAGTCCAAATTTTTGCCGTTTGGTAATGGGTTGACCAATTATCAGTCGCCGATTTCAAGTAAATAAATCGTTACATTGTTTGGTCTTTCTAGGAAGAAAATATTGTGGGAAATGAAGAACTTGCTTGTCACAACCATTTCTTCATTTTCTACCATGTTTTCCAAACACATATACGAGGGGTGATCCAGAATTAGCGGTACTGATGCTCTAGAATATATATTTGTGTGTTTTTCTTGATGCAGTTTGGCATAATACAGGTACTATTTATATTTGACATGATACCGAAATATTGGCATTGTCTTCTAATTATGTCTGTGTTGGACGCGTGTCCATAGCAACCAAGGTACGGTTAGGCGGGGCAGGGGTAGAATTTCTCAGCCTTTTCATAGTTTATATGTTTTCTCAACCCGTTCTAACGCGCCAATGTTACTGAGACGTTGTGGATAACAAAAATAATTTCATGCTATTCTACGACCAAAATTTCAATGTTTTTTCTGGCTAAATGGGAAAACTATGGACCAGTTAACTTTGGCGATAAAAGTCAACTATGACGTTGACAGAGTATTCGAATGTGCGCAATTTTTAAGTTTTGCACAGAACAATGAAATTCCACATTCGATGCGTACAAAATACTGTAGGAAAACTCATAAAACATTCTTTATTTGAATATTTCACAATTGTTTGGTACCGAATTTTCAAAAAGGGAAGAACATTGCTGCAGGAAAAAAGGGAGTAGTGGATAGAGGAGCAGTCTGGACGCGACGTCAACTAAAGCTGTTACGGACGTCAACACTTGAGATCGCTGCTTCACTATCAAAAATATTTGTCACAAGATGGACTTAAGTTATGGTAGTGAGTTTTGAATACTGGTAGATCATTTAAACATGAATATGCTTAACTGTCAGTTGATTCCATGTCCAGTGAATACGGGTGATTATGGGAAAACGTGTTCGGACATTGAAGAAATTCTGGACCAACGTATTTCGTATAGAAGCAAGTTCTTTGATAATATCAAAACAACAAATGCACTTAAATGCAATTTTATTACTCAGAAAGCAAGGAACAATCACGGCAACGGACGTCGCCTGTCTCATCCCCAATCCAAGAAAGCTAAAATTGTTCATTCTCATCAAACTAAGCTCTTGTGGAATTTTGGGTATTTCCCTGTTTGAAATCGGAACTGAAATGTCGTAGTTTCAAGGACTTCGGTGAATAAACTCTAGACATTTAACGGATGTTTTCTGCATTCGACTAACAATGGTTCAGGAATATCTTAAGTGGATGGATTGAACGTCACAGTAAATAAATTGCAAATCTAGGTGACTATGTGGAGGAGTAACGTCATTATTTTAACGGTGCGACCTTTTGACGTCGTGACGTTCGTTGCCTACCTGCCCCGCCCTTGCGTTATATACAAAACTAGTTTTATTGTAACTTTGTTGTTTTAGGTTCGATTTTGATGATATTTGGTGAACTGATCAGTGATAAATTACAATTCATCCTGTAAAAATGCGTTCAACTTAGATGGATTCATATTGAAGTTATAGAGTCAGTACCGCTAATTCTGGATCACCCCTCGTATTTCATGGGAACCTAAAGGGATCAGAATATAGGAATGGGTAAAGCGCACACATTGTATCTAGGGAATGGGTTAAGGGTACACAGTTGTAGTAGGTCAACCAGTGACCCAGTTAAACACCTGTTGACCAGTGCTTTCACTGCTAGGCTAAATGACCGTCAGAGCAGTAATATTTTAACTTCATGGAATTTATCTTAGAGTTACACTATTTTGCTTTCAACTCCTTTACTCAACCGAAAAGATTGTAAAAACGCTGAAAATACTAACAAGTATTCAATCTAAGCGAAAATTTCATCAAATGTAATTATTAACCCCCTCCTTATTTGTCGCTGAAGTGAAAAAGGTGAAAAACGTTGAAGATAGTGACTGATAAAGGACGTTTCTGTGGTGTTTGAAATAACGTAGTTTGGCTTGAACACATAGCTCAGCGGGTTAGGGTGAGAATGTAGTGGCTGGAGAGATGTCTGTAGCGAAAAACTGGTTATAATATATTGGGCTATGCCCAATATAAAAACAAAAGAATATTCCGACACGAGTTATGTCGCTTTTGAATGGGACAGCGCTCTGACATAAATAGCGACATCCAAATATCAAAGAGCGAATTTTGATCAAAGAAGACTCGGTTTAACATCTGGTGGCAAATAACGGGTTTATGGGTAATTAACATTGTATTAGATCTATAGGCTATATTGGGAATCGAAATGGTTTTAAAAGTGCATCGTTTATCAAGAATCGGAAGATAAATGACGGCAGTAAAGAGACTCTTCACTTTGTCCGATTTCCACAAGATCAACGCTAGCTCAGAGCATGGAAAAGACAGTGAATATGGATGAACTTCGCCTTTTGCCTTTAAGGACTTCACTTAACCCATTACCACAAAATGACTCCTTTTGACTCCCTACAAGAGAATGGCTTTAGAAAACATTGTGGGAAATGAAGAAATTGCTTGTCACAAGCAATTTCTTTATTTCCCACATTGTTTTCCATCCAAAAAGACCTAAATATTAAAAAAAATCATTCACTTGAATTTGTCGTCTGCAGAATTTTTCAATTTGGACCGTCCTAAAATTTTGTCGTTTGGTAATGGGTTAAAAAAATCCTTAATAACATCTTTGAATTTGGATCAATCTAAAAAAATGTTTGGTGATGGGTTAAATACTTACACGAGGATGACGCAGTTGATGTCTGTCCGTATTCATACGAAATGGCAAACTGTACGAAACTGTTTAGCATCGAATTCAGGTCATTCCCACTTCCGCTTGGTACCAGCAAGGCAAACATAAGGCACGTGACCGCTAACGATGATGACGTCATGGTCGATGTTTTGAAGGTCAAAAATCTGTAAAGATAAGAAAAACGGAAATGAATATTTTTTACTAGAAATAGACTGTGTTTACCATTATGTGTTGATAAACCGTCGGTGTTGTTATAAAATCCCGTAACTATGGCTTGCACCATGCCGTAGTCACGAGATTTGTCAACAACACCTACGAAGTGCTATTGTTTCCCGTAATTGCGTTACTGATAACTGGATAAAAACTTTCCCTTTTGAAAGTACTGTAAGCATTGTAAACCTAGCATTTCGTCGCATTTCAGCAAAAACCTCGTAACTGCAGCTTGTTTTAGCTGCAGTTACGATGTTTTGGTTCAAACGCAGTGATTTGAATCTGGCCGAACTATGCCGAATCCATGCTATGAGAACAAACAATAATTTGGTTCTATGACGAGACGCGATTTCGCTCATATCTACTGAAAATTGAGCAGGCAGAGCATCGCCAGATAATATAGGCTAGATTGCGTCACATCTAGATTTTCTGTGAAGGCGGTCCGGCTTTAATCCATTACCAAACGGCAATATTTCAGAATGCCAAATTGAAAGATATTGCAGACGACAGTTTGAGGAGAATAAATTTTACATTTTTGGTATGTTTGTGTAGAAAACATTGTGGTAGATGAAGAAATTGCTTGTCACAAGCAATTTCTTCATTTTCTACAATGTTTTCCACAGCCATTATATTGTAGGGAGTCAAAGAGTCATTGTGTGACAATGGGTTAAATAGAGGAGATAGCTGTGCGTACTATTACACAACTTTAACTTAATTTTTGTATGAAAATGAAATAATCAGGCTACAAAGGTGGTTTGTTTGAACCCCAAAACCCCCTCTGGATCCGTCATTCCTAGAGATGCATGGACGGGTTATTTATCGTGAGCTATACTCTATTGTTTACCCAGTTGGCCAAAAAAGCGAATCATATTTGTCGACTTACTTAAAAAAAACTCGTAACTGCAGCTTGGTTTAAGATGCAGTTAGGATGTTTTCGCAGAAAACCAGCGGTATGAACAATACAATGTTCTCCAAAGCTGTTACTTTGTTGGTAGTCATTCAGAGTCGTTATATGGGAATGTGTTAAGGTAGAATACCCGTAATGTGGCCATTTTGAAATTCATGAAATTTCGGAGTTATTTCGGGCGTCGTCGTTACGTATCCGAACTTATTCGGGCGTGGTCGTAAACATTCGGCGGTGGAAAGTTCCGCCGCCGAATGCTTTACTTTCAACCACCGAATGTTTTCGATGTCGCCCGAATAAAATCCGAAGTAGCGTAAATCTCAGTACGAGTACCTTAACTCGGAATAGAATACTAGTACTTTTGCCGTGTGAGAGAAGGGTTTAGATGTGAAATTTGAATCTCAATCTGAAGTATTTCACGGGTATTATGCTTACGTATCAAATATTGCAAAACGTTCAAATACGTTGTAACTGCAAATAGAAAAGCATACTTTCATAATATTTTACCGGGTAATGGAAAAGATACCCTAGTAGCATTTAGGCCCAGATTAATCTTTGCCTATATGTAGTCTAATTTGGATCGTGATTCGCAATTCCTGCTCATTTTTAGGCGTTTCATACAGAAACAATTAGATGGTTTATGCTAACGATTTCCAGAATGTAGCAAAAATTGTAAAACGTTCAAGTAACTACAAATACAGACTTTTATATATTTTGCCGGTTATGGAAAAGATATCTTGATAACGTAAGAGGTAAACACGAGCCCATATCAACCTAAGGCTTTAGTGTTCGACCTACTTTTTGGACCAATGAAATTGCGGTATATTCTAAAATTTCGCCGCTCTATTTCGCATAAACAGGCTGCCGGCTAGTTTATGTGACGTCTATATACATAACCACGCCCAGTCTCCAATTCAACGCTCGCGAACACTAGGCCAGATAGAGTCTGTATAGTAGGTTCTACGAGATATAAACATTCAATGCGCTGCGCGCATTTGAATGTTTATTTAGCATAGAATCTACTATACAGCCTCTTTCTAATACACAATTACAATTCCGGGACATTTTACGCGTTTTATACCGAAACACATAGATGGTTAAAGCTAACATTTGCCGAAACGGCAGGTGCAGGCAACAAATACAGACTATCAACTTTTAAGATACATTCTATGAAAAGGTACTTAATGAATTTGTAAAATCCCATTGATCCAAATATGCATGAAGCTTCCTTTTCCCAGAGCATTGCTCACACGTTTCCAGTGGTGGATCCAGAGGGAGTTCGGGGGTTCAAACGAACCCCGTTTGAACCCCCTCTGTTTGAACCCCTTCTGTAGCATAATTGTTTAATACTAGGATAACGAAACCCCTATTTGTATTATGCGAAACCTCCTTACAGAAATCCTGGATCTGCCCTAGGTGTCAGAATAATTCAGGAACAAAAAAGTGGTTTACAACTGTCTGTAATAATCAGTGCATGGGTATTTATTTTGAAATTTTGATTACTCTAGTGCCGAGTCCTGGCCCCAGTTTCTCGAAAAAATCTTAAGTACATACTCATGAGCACATGCTCAATTTCAAAGGAATACTCTTCAACGTTGAAGGGTATTTGATTGAATTTCAGGCGATTTGAGCACGGTGCTCAGATTTGAGTCAGATTTGAGTCTGAGAACGTACTTAAATTTTTTTTTCGAGAAACCGGGGCCTGTTTTCAGGACACATACAAAATTCATAATTGCAGCCATATAAAGTACCGTGCAAGGTAAAAAAGGTTCAACTTTATTTGGTACATGTTTATCCTTTATGAAAAAAAATCTACCAAAAATGAAAAAAAAAATGCAGACATATATGGGTTAATGAGTATCCACAACATAGGGTTTGATAAACAATAAATTTAGTTTTTCCATTAGGCCATTGGCCTCCTCTTACCGGCAGCAACGGTACATTGACATCACCGACCGATTTCAGAAGTTGAAGGCCATTAACCCTTTCCATAACGACAAAACTGTAGACCAGTCCTATTTGAAAGGTGTTAAAAATGACAAAAAATGATATCAAAAGTAGAAAATATGAATGTTGTTACCAGAAAGTATTGAGGTAAAAGGAGAAAATGCTGGTCACCTGCATTTTCTTCTTTTGTCTCAATGTTTTTCAAAGCTTGTTTTCTACCGTAACAAAGGATGTCAAAATGAAGTATTATTTATGAAAAGGGTTAATACATATATGTTTTTGCCAAAGTGAGTTGAACAGCTGGAGGATCGAATGAGTTTTTTTTGTTGTTGTTGCTGTTACTTTAACAATCCATCAATGTTTCAGAAATAGACACGGTGTACTATACAGATGACATTCCTTATGTCCATATCGGATACGACGAATTTCTGCTTAAGTCGAAGTAATTGATATTTTTCGCCATTATCATTTGATATCGAAAATGCCAAACAACAAAATTGAAACCAATATTGAAATACTGAATGTTTGTATTTGGAATGGAAATGTATTAAAGTTTAGGAATTACAGGCACTCTTTAAATTTCGCCTCTGGCTCTTAAGTGCTAATGATGGGTTGCATACCTTAAAATGTTTTATAGTTTGTAATTTAATAATAAACATTATAATTACGAGACTATATCACAAAGGTATTTTGCATAGTTTAAAGGTATTAAACAAATTTCTACGTTTTGTAGTCTATACTATTAAAATCAGTATGGGTCCGAGCGTGGTTGAAAGACTTTGGATATATGTTCAAAGTTGAGAACATCATGAAATAAGGAACGATTTTAACTAGTTTACCATGATGTAATTTCGAACAAACTATAATATTTCGTAGGTGTTGTTACAAAAAAAATCGTAACTACGGCTTGATTCAAGCCGTAGTTACGAGATTTTACAACAACACCGACGGTTGATCAATACATGACGGTTGACACATTCTATTTTTTTACAAAATAAAGAAAAACAAAAGAAAGAAAAAAACTGCTATTGATATTTTGGATGTTGCAATTTAGTGGTCAAGTCGGTAAGTAGACAGTCACCACTGGTGGTGAACTCGGCCAAAGCGAGGGACGTTTTTCACTACAAAAAGGTACAGATATTTTGCGTTTAAATGTAAGTTTAAAGAACTGATTGGATAGTTTTTGGGAAGCAAAATTTGCTTCTCTTTACAGCCGCCTTTCTCTGCACTTTACCATTCTCTGCATACCACACAACATCTTCCGGTCCTCCTGACTATAAATAATTCTATCAAAAGCAAAGATTGATGAGGTAACAGTCATTCAACTATTCAATATGTAAGTCTGAAGTTATGTGTAGATACTGAATTGTGTGACTGAAAATGAAACACTCAATTAATCATATCTCTAAGAGAAAAAAAAGACCGGCGTAGTATTTTGCTTTATTATGGTTCAAAGATCAGTCCAATAGCCTTCCTTGTAAATATGTCAGTCAAGTTTACTGAACTATGAAAAATCAAAGCTATAAATAATTGCATGGAATCAAAGTATTCAAGGATAATCAAAGTACCTAATTAAAGTACTCTATCCTACTTCTGGACAGGCCTACATTATTAACAAATTTGCTTCCCAACAGTACTTTCAGTACTTTGATTCTAACAACAATGATTTTTTTTCTAAAGATAGACCGGGTTTACCGATATGTATTGACAAACCGTCTGTGTTGTTATAAAATCTCGTAACTACGGCTTAATCGAAGCCGTAGTTAAGATATTTTATAACAACACCGACGGAATACTATGATCGCGAAAAAACGTCCCACGCTTTGGCCGAGTTCACCACCAGTGGTCACTGAACTAAACTGGTACCCCGTCTTCTCTATATGATCGATAGACCTAGGGACAGGAACCCAGTCTATCACTGAACATGCACGAAGAAGTACAAATTAGAGTGGGCGTTAGCATTTCAAAATGCATTTTAGTTGTTTATCAAAGTCTGTGCTATTGTTGTCATTTGAATCGTCTCATTGTATCGATTCAAATGACTGCCAACAACATAGGGTTTGGATTTGAAATGATAAATGATACCTTTATCCCCGCTTATCTGTTGCCCTGAATGCTTGATTTGGTTTAATTTATTGGGTTTTACGCCGTTTTCAACTACTAAGGTCATATGCGGCGGCTGGAGCACCTAACCATGGATTCCTGGCGTTTCTCATACCAGTACTACCACAACACCCTTACCGTGCCCTGAATGCACATACGACCATAATAATTTGTTGCTATTGATTTTGCTCTTCAGTATTCTCAGGCAATATGCTTGAAATAGAAATTAATTGTCTAACTACGTACGGCCTTTAGTCCAACTGTTACACCAAAAAACAAAGTCTACCTATCGTCTCTTTTCAACAAAAAACTCGTAACTATAGCTTTAAATAAGCTGTAGTTACGGGTTTTTTGTTGAAAATCAGCGACTTGCAGATCATTGTTTTAGTTTTTGTTGTTTGTGTCGGTGGAATGTGAATTTTGAAGGTTTTCTGTTGAAGCAGCTGGTATAGTTCAATAAACTTATTTTACTATTCTACATGTACTATATAAATATTCATTTAAAAGGGTTAAGGAAATTCCATAACTACGGTGTAGTTACCAAATATTCTAAATTACGTTTGAAACGAAACGTTCTTCATAAAATCATATAAGCGATAATTTAGTGTCCATAACACCCCGTTAAAGCCCGGTTTGAAAATGTATAACTGACTACTCTTTTGTATTTTGCAACATTCAAAAACATTTTTATGTAGTTAGATCTTGAATAGTATTAGGCAAAATGTTACAACTCGATGTAAATGTTACGCTACTTAGCGTTACATAGTACAATCCTATAAAATGCGTTCATTTTTTGCCAAAAAGGCTTTTTGCAAATTTTAAAATATGAAGATTATTATGCGTCCACGCATCGTTGCATGTATCACCGCACATCATATGAAATTCTTTCCCCCAACAAACCCTGGATTTTGACGACCCAATATGTTTTTTTGTAAAATAAATGAGGCAAAAGAAATCAACGTGTTTCTCCTTTTGTCTCAATATTTGCTAGATGGTATATATACACAAATCTTACGCTTGCCAACACTACAATTGTCACATTAAATATGTTTTACCTTTTCTCAACAAAATTTTTAACTGCTTTAATTTGAAAAAGTTACAAACGAAACACTGAATTATGTCAAAAGTTAAGAATGGTTATGTTTTGTCAAAAAAAAAAAAAAGAAAAAAAATTAGGAAACTGCGACTAGAAAATTCTTTATTAACCACAATATTCTTTAATTAAGTTGAGAAATGGAAACCCATTTACTTTGAATAAAATCTGACTTCGGCCCAGGATCGGTCTTGATACTTTGACAAAAATCAGCTAAGGGGTGCAACCCATCATTAACACCAAAGAATCAGAGACGAAATTTGTAAAGTGCTAGTATTTCCTAAACTGTGTTACATTTCCATTCCAAATATAAACATTAGCATTTTGTACGATTTTGAATTTTGAATTAGTGCATACTTCTGGAAATATTTGACAAAAATGTTATCTCCCTTGTATATAAATATAGAGTAAAATAATACGTTGTATATTATTTTCTTCTTGAAGCATACTCTTGAAATCTGGCAAGGCGAAACAACTTATGTGAAGGGTATTTATAAGTGTGTGTGACGTGATGCATTTCGTATGGCTAGAAATCGGTGTGTTTAATGATGGGCTGTATACCTTAACGAGATTGTTCTTTTAAACCAAGAGAGTGAAATCCATTTTACTTAACCCTGTCCCAAAGCAACACATGGTTCTGACGTCCCATGTCAATTTTGATTGAGAATACATTGAGGGAAAAAGACGGAAAATGCTGATAATCAGCTTGTTCTCCCTTTCTTTCAATGTTTTCTTACCTAAATGTTTCACAAATTATATCTCAAAAAACACCAATTCTGTCGTCTGTGACAGCTTTCAAATTGGACCACCTAAAAATTCGCCCGATTGGGAAAGGGTTGAATTTGAAATCTGACTTGGCTTTTGGTCGATTTTGATAATTTGACAAGGAACGGTTAACCCTTTCCCAAACGACAAAATTTTAAGGGAGCCGAATTTGAAAGCTGGTGCAGACGACAAAAGAAATGTTACTAAAGGTTAAAGTTGTGAATAATATAGCACTGAAAATATTGAGGCAAAAGGAGAAACTGCTGGTTTTCAGCAGTTTCTTCTTTTGTTTCAATGTTTTCCAAAGCCTTTTCTATTAGGGACGTCAAAACCAAGCCTTGTTTGGGAAAGGGTTAATGAAAGTTTTGATTAAAACACAATATGTGCCATCATATACTTTGTGTTTTGCTCAGCTGTTGCTTTTAGAAAGCAATTAACCCTTTTCCAAATACCAAAAGTTTGTGGTTGTCCTATTCTAAAGATGCTGCAGACCGCACAATGGATGTTGATAAAGATTTGATTCATAAATTATATAGCATAGAAAATATTGAGGCAAAACGGGGAAATGCTGATCGTCAGCATATCCCCTTTTTGTCTCGGTGTCTTCCAATCTTCATATGTAAGGGACTTTAAACCTGGATCTTGTTGGGGAAAGAGTTAAGTATATTGTCATACATGATAATCTAAATAGAAGACAACTTTTTAATAAATAAGATGGACAAAATGGGCCAAATTCACAAACTTGTATTTCTAAATATATTGTCTAAAATTAATAATAGTAAGTAGATCTAGATATTAACTAACAATTTCGAGTCAAAAGAAATGTCCATTAGTCGATTAGTATCAACATTTTTCTTCTTTTGTCTAAATGTTTTATTCAAATGTTGTTTCTATAAGCGTCATCAAAAAAAAGTCTTGCCTGAGTAAGGGTTAATTTGAATCGTCTTTTTGAGAACATCTATCACCTATTCTATATGATTTCCCACTTTTTTGGGTTACATAAACGTATGTAGACTAATAGGCCTGTCCCACCTAACCGAATAGTGGCACCGAATTCGTACCGAATGTCAAGTGCGAAATTCGCAGTGTTCGTTGTCATTTTTATTCGCTGAATTTTGGTTTTCAACGATTGTGTACCGACCATACACCGAACACGCAACGAACTTGTAGCGAATGTGTCGAACAACCAACGATGTTTCTCCGAAATATACCCCCAAACATCAACGAACCCCTACCGTTTGAGTAACGAATATAACGTCATATTCGGAATGGCATCGTCAGGATCGGCGTCTTCGTTAGCGGTTCGTTTAACCATTTCGGCCAGATCGGTAAAGAAACGCACCTTCATCGGAGTGCAAACGCTAGTCCTTCGGTGAGATCAAAACGAACATACCGAACAGGAATTCTTCTGCGAATTATTGCCGACACCAAAACGAAAGTAACGAATGCCAGACGCAAGCCTACCGATCCCTCTGCGAACGGTTACCGAACTCATTCCGAAATTTTGATTCGCAGTATTCGTTGAAAAATTTTGTGCATGCTCAAAAACTTTTTTAGGCGTCTGCGAACACCGCGTAATGTCGACGAAAAGCACCGAATGGCACCGTAAACATACCGAACACAAACCGTTTGTGGAACGAACCTTTAACGAATACACCGAATTAAGTTCGGTACGCATTCGGTGTAAATATTCGGTTAGGTGGGACAGGCCTATTAGGTTAAAAAGCCACTTCACATTTTAGTATTTTATATGCACACCAAGCCTTTTCCATACGATTATTAACGGTTTTAAAAAATGTTGAGTCGCGGAATTCCCCGCTGTCAAAAAGCACTTTCACAATACATTAAATTTGTGCATTTGCACGGTGTATAATCACGTGACACAGAACTTTTGATAATCTTCAATAACTTTGTCAATACTTGACCAATTTGAATTCGGTTTGGAGCAGAGAAGGTGGAAAAATGTCAGGAATAACATGGACGTAGTAGATTTTTGAAATATCAAATGATAAAAAAGATATTGAAGATAAACCAAAATTTTATCAGTTGATTTTTCAAAAATCAACCACGTGCATCTAATGCATGACGACTGTCCACATTCTCTGATTTAAACCGAATTCAAATCGGTCCAATATTAACAAAGTTATTGAAGATTTTCTGAAATTTGTGTATCACGTGATTATACACCGTAATTTGATTGGGACTCTGTCGCTAAAACGTGCACATGTGGTTTGTACATGTGCATTTTTCAAATCGTCGCTTTTCGATTAAAACGTCGTAACTGCAGCTTGGAATTTGCTGCAGTTATAAGGTTTTTGTTGTTAAGCAGCGAAATACGCTTCTGCCGTGATGTAACTAAGTGATTTTAAAAAATATTTGACGAATCAATCCTTTCCCAAATGCCAAGAATATCAAGGTTTGTCAATTTCAAATTTATTGCAGATAACGCAGGGACCCCCCCCCCCCCCCCCCCCCCAAACCAAAAAAGAAACCTGTATATAATTGCCAAGAAAATGTTGAGACAAAATAAGAAAAAAAAAACTGCTTATCAGCATTTTCTTCATTTGTCCCAAAGATTTAACCAAAGTTTTCTCTGCAACGGTTATAAAATAGGCCTATGCCTTATTTGTGGAAGGGTTAAACTCAACTAAAATTGAAACGACAAACAAGAATGCTGTAGGTTTTAATAATTCAATCCATTACCAGACGTAAAAATATTGGATTGTTCCAAATTCAAAGATGATGCAGACGAAAATTTAAAGTGGATTTTTTTGTCTTTTTGGGTAGAAAACATTGTGGGAAATGAAGGGATTGCTTGTCACAAGCAATTTCTTCGTTTTCCACAATGTTTGCCAAAGCCTTTAACTTGAAGGGCGTCAAAAAGAGTCAACGTGTCGTAATGGATAATGGATTAAAGGGTCAAGTATTTTTGGATGGGTTAAACTCAACGTGTAATGGAAACGTCAAACAAGCGTGATGTAGGTTTTATTATTATTCAAGTTAAACACGGAAGTTCCTGCTTGGCCCCTTCAAAAATTGGATACATACGAAACTTTTTCTAATTCAAAAAAACTGATGCAGGCGAAAACAAGGATGTCCATAAAGGTAATCAGAACTAAAGATTTAAGGTGGATAATCGCGTGATACAACAACTTCAGAAAATCTCCAATTATTTTGTTAATACGTGACCGATTTGAATTCGGTCTGAAGCACCGAGAGTGCACAGATGTCACGCATTAGATGGACGTGGCTGATTTTTTTAAGATCAGCTGATAAAAAGGTTATTGAAGATCAACTAAACTTTGTTATCAGTTGATTTTTCTAAAAACCACCACGTCCAGCTTATTCATGTCATTTCACCACTTCTCTGTTTCAAACCGAATTTAAATTAGTCAAGTATTGGCAAAGATATTAATTATTTTCTGAAATCCCGAGTCACGTGATTAGCCACCGTGATTTCGTTTTCCGCTTTTTGGACTGGTCTGTAGAATTGAAATATGCTAGGAATCTTTCGATCAGAAACAAGGAATGAAGAAATTTTTTTACGGATTAAGCCTTTCCAAAACAAGCTCTATTGCTTGCATGGAAGAAGTTTAGGAAGATATTGAAAGAAAAGAAGTATAATTTTTGTTAATAATCAATAATTTCTCATTTTCCCTCTACATTTTCTAGTTTAGTTTAAACATATTTTATTGCCATCAAGCGTACATACATGTGTAAATGTTTACAAGTGAAAAATCAACAGTTGGCAAAGGGGTCTGGCCACAAGTTCTGACAACTTAGATACGGCCATTCCCTTATAACAAACCTGGTCTAGAGTCACTAGTTTTCACATATTGTATACTTGCTGAACTGTACACACTAGTGTGCGTACAGTTCAGCTACTATACATAAATGAATACTTACTTACAACTTTTTACTTTGTGGTAATACGTGACAATAATATTCCGGCAATAGAACAGAATTGCAGATGGTATTGAATATGTGTTAATCTATCTTTTAGAAGAATAGATGTATTTGTTGTCAGCTGAGAGATGAGAAGGGTTTGCTGAACGTTTATAGGACTGCGAATAGAATTATCCAAATCTGTTTGTTTCTTTTATATAATTTTGAACTGTTTTAAAGATAAAAGAATTTTCGTCAAATGCGAGAGTTTCGGACCCAAAGAGTAACAGTTTTTCATTCAATGGATGGAATCTGTACAGCGAATGGAAAAGTCGTAATCTCGAGTTAATATACAAAGGGCATCGAAAAAAGAAATGCTCAGCGTCTTCAATGGTGTGTCCACAGTTGCAATTTGAATCTGGAGAGATATGATTACGAAATAAATCATTTTGTAAGTCGCTACATTTATTCCTTATCCGGGTGTGAAAGATTGATAACTTTCTCTCACCTACATGAAAATGCTTGGGAACACTTGGAACGGAATACATTTGTAAGATACGCGATTTGAACAAAGAAAGAGATTGTATTGATTTTATGTCTGCTGGTAAATCATTCCATAGAGTAACTGCAGATGGAATGAAAGAAGAGGCAAAAAGTTGGGTTCGGCAAGCTATTAAATCTATATGGTCTGCGTTGCGTAATCTGTATAGAGTTCTATTATGAACATGTCCAGGAAAAATATCTTGAAGATAAGTAGGAGTTAAACCATTTAGAATCTTAAAAATCAATATGAGCTTTTGGTATTTTCGTCTATTATTCAAAGTAAGCCATCCAATTTCGTTATAAATATTGTTTAAAGATGTCGATCTCGTAAGTCCTGTTACAATTCTGGCAGCCTCAATTTGGAGTTTTTCGAGGGTTTCTTTTTCATGAACAGTGCAATTATCCCAAATTACAGATGCATATTCTAACACTGGCCGTAGGAACGATATATAAATTTGATTTAAGGAGTCTCTTTTTAGTCTAAATTTTAGACATCTCATCATTCCTAATAGTTTTGAAGCAGAATTAAACAAGTTTTTAATATGTTCGTGCCACTTACCATTGCTGCTTAGAGTTAAGCCTAAATGTTTGTGGCTTTCAACAAAGTTTAGTTTTACGTTGTCGAAATAAAGGTTGGGATGTTGAATATTATCTTTATTTGAAAAATTCATAGCAACGGTTTTAGATGGGTTAAATGTTACAAGCCATTGCTTGGCCCATTGAGATATGATAACTAAATCATGGTTTAAAATACCTTCAATATCGGCTATATGAGTCGCAGAACATGCCAAAGATGTGTCATCAGCGAATAATCGCGAAATGCTTATGAGGTTCTCAGAAATGTCGTTTACGTAAACGAGAAAGAGCAATGGACCGAGAACTGAGCCTTGAGGAACGCCCGCATTTATTGACCTTAGACTTGACCTTGACGAGTTGACTATAACTGACTGTTGCCGACCCGTCAAGTAGTCTCTAAACCATTCAAGCAGGGGGCCTTGTATACCTAGTTGTTTTAGTTTAAACAGAAGTCCTTTGTGCCAGACTCTATCAAAAGCCTTTGATATATCACAAAATACCATACACAAATTTTGCTTTGAATCTAAAGACGAAACAATTTGGTGATATATCTCGAGCAATTGATGGACAGTAGAATGACCGGATAAAAACCCTGATTGGTTTCTGTATATTAAGCTATTGGAATGAAAATAATTGTACACGTGTTTATAGACACACCTCTCCATAAGCTTTCCGATACAACTTAGAAGGGAAATTGGACGATAGTTAGATGCGCAAGATTTGTCACCCTTTTTGAATAGCGGATTGACTATTGATTCTTTCCATTTTGTGGGAAAGACATGTTCGTTAAGCGATTTATTAAAAAGTTTAGATAACGGTGTAGCTATACTTAGTTTTGTATTTTTCAGGAGCCTGTGGCTTATATGATCTGGACCTACAGCTTTGTTAATATTAAGGGTATTAATAAAGTTTTCGATTTCGTTGGCAGATATATTTATGTTGTTTAGACTGGTATCAGTTTTTAGATCAAAACGTGGTAAGGATACATGCGAATCGTCAACATTTGAAATGGAGGAAAAGAAGGAATTTAGACATTCTGCCTTTTCGTCATCCGTGTAGTGAATAGTCTCTAAATCGTTGACAGTACTTTTTAAAATTGGTATTTTTTCGGACTTTTTATTCATGTTAATCAGTGTTTTGATATGCTTCCAGTACTTTCCAGGATTTTGAAATCGAAAGTCGGACAGACATTCATCCAAATTGCTAAAATACCTTTGTTTTGCTACTTTTTTCAAATTGTTAACCCGATTTCGAATTGTCTTGTATCTGTCCCAGTCTGATCTCCGTCCATGTTTAGTCACAATCTTCTTTTGTCTGTCTCGTTGTCTACTGAGGCGTCGTATTTCAGAGTCGTACCATGGTCTGTCGTTGGGTCTAATGGTGACTTCTTTAGAAGGAATACATTGGGACATCATTTCTTGTAACCTACATGTAAATCTATCACATCCGTCATTAACCGACAATAAATCGATGAAGTCCCAATTTTCTGCCTCTATCAATCTGTTAAGCTCTACAAAATCAGCACGGTCGTAATACCAGACTTTTCTTTTTGTGCACGTCGATGATAAATTATTGAACTTTATCATTACAGTAGTAGCTTTATGATCACTGATGTCGTTATTGATGTCAATGGTGTCTGACTGGATTACATTAATAGTATCTGAAACCAAAATCGGGTCTATTAAGGTCGCAGTATGTGCTGTCACTCGGGTCGGTCTTGTGATCACGTTAGTTAGGTTATTAAGAGATATTGAACTAGTTAGATGTCTTTCGTTCGGATTCAACAGGTCTTGATTTAAGTCTCCCACAATAATAATACTTTTATTTGACTCGAAGGCCCTTTCAAGCGACGTGTTAAAATTGTCCCAGAAGACGACTGGCGAGTTTGGTGATCTATAAATATTGCAAAGTAGGAAGGATGTTGCTTTATATGTAACCTCGACCCAGATGGAATGGACGGAACATGATTCCAAGTCAAGTCTTCTCTTAGAATAAAGACAATTAGAAACATATGTTATAAGACCACCAGAATGTGCGGTAAGGTCCTGTCTATACATTACTCCGTCGTGTGTGTCCACAGTCAAGTCTGCGTCAGGTACGTTATTATCTAAATGACACTCTGTAAAACACATAATATCGAAATCTGATAAAGAATTTGAGATAAAATCTAACTTATTGCGTATACTGCGAATATTCAAATGAACGATGGAAATACTGTTTAAAATTGTTGGGGATGCAGGTTCACGATCCGGACCGGGGTTAGTCTCTATATCTCCTGATAATAACAGTAGAATATGCAATACAAAATGTGTGAATGAGCCAACCATGTAAGAAAGCAGTCCATTTGCTGTACATTTTAGTAGTAATTTTCCCGATTTGAGGATAAAGTAACAATAGTTAAATAAAATTCCCATTACATTGACAATGAAATGTATACGTTTATAGCAGCCATGAGTTTTTAGGTGAAATATACCGATAGTCGCGCGCCAAGCGCAAATTTCAATACCTATGGTGGGTAAAATACATAACAAACTGTTTGACGCGTGAGTATCGGGAATTTCAAATATTGAAGCTTGTGACTAGCATACCAGTTCAATATCTTCCAGCTGACAACAAAGTTTCTAATAAAATTTATAAGAAAACAATGAAATAAAGAAAACATGAGAAAAACATGAAACAAACTTGATGAGTGATAAAAAGATGGTAATATCATAGGTATTTATGATTAAAATAAGCGAAGTGCGGTTTGAAAATAGTATTGAATAATAATACAGCTTAAAGTTGTAGGGATCAGTGCAAGGCTGTCATAAGTGAGAACATTTCGTACGCACTTACGCCAGTTCTGCACCAAACCGTCGACTTTATGTACAAATAAAACGTAGTGAGTGCAGCGTTACCATTAACAGGTGTGAAATTGATAAGCGGGAGCTAGTTTGTTTAGAATGGAGGAAATTAAGTTCTTAAGCTTTCATCCTGTTCAAACAATATTTTCCAGACTGTACAGGATGACATCTATGTGAAGTTTTTAACTTGGCAAAAAGTTAGAATGTAGTTTTAAGATCTGTTTACTAGTGCCTTACTTTTGCTAATCAAAATGTGAAATAATCGAAAACGATAAGATCTAAACTAACACTCGAACCATGGGTCATAAATAATCGTAGAAGACCGTACTTGATAATAACACGTGATGTACATGTATAAGTAAGGGAGTTAACAAATCGATTATGAGTACTGTTGATGATAGGCCTACTCATATACTAAAATCGTCAGTGTTGTAGCGGAACCCCGCATCCACAGATTTTATCAAGCTGTAGATACGAGGTCTCGCAGCAAAACCACCGATTCATTTATTCTCATCTAAATTTCAAACCAATAATCACAAGTATCTTGTGATCGGAACAAATAGAATATATCACCATTAATTAGGCAACATGGCATAATATAATGAAAAGTATTTTACTTTCGTCAAGGTACACCTTGCCCAGGCTGTAAAGGGAGACAATCGGTTTATGCAACAAAAGGAAAAAATAACTGAGCCAACGTTAAACCTTTACCAAACAAAACAAACTCTGTTTTGGTGTCAATACCATAGAACTCCGCTGGAGAATTTAGTATAACTTCGTGACAAAAGAAGAAAATGCTGGTGACCAGCGTTCACTCCTTTTGTCCCAAAGTATTTTCGGCTATACTGCACAACAATGACATTAGCATGAATTCTTGTTTTCTGCAAATATTATGCGATGAAATAATAATAAAACGTTCCAAAACAATTGTCGGTTGAGGTAGGCCCATGTTATTCTTATTATAATGATTAGGTATGGAATTTTGTGCTAAAAAGACTGGGTTTTCATGTATGGATTGGTAGATCATCGGTGATGTTATAATGCCTGGCCACTACAGCTTGAATCAAGCCGCAGTTACGAGGCTTTAGAGCTACACCGACGAAGTACATTTGCTTGTCCGAAAATAAATTTATGCAAAATATTTTTTGTGACATTTAAAATGGTTACCGCTGTCCTAAAAGAAACAAGTCAGAAAACAAACATGCATAGTCTACATCTTGAGTGGGATATTACAAAGAAAAATAACACAATAAAATAGTAGAAAAAATTCAAAGCAATGAATAGTATTTCACAAAGAATCAAAGAAATTCGCAATTTGGCATGGGCTAGCAGGTACCAGTGAAAGTGATGTTATGCACATATATTACAACCTTGTGTTTACAAAGGTTAATATATGTGTAGGAGACCACCTTATGAACAATGTAAATAGCTGTTTTGTTTTAAGGTACACGTCCATTAACAATTTATCCAAACCTTTCCCAAACGTAAGATAAAGTTTTGATGTCCTTAGTAGAAAATGTTTAGAGAAATTTCGGAAAATGTTTAGACAATGGGAGAAAATGCTGTTAACGATATTTTCTACTTTTGCCTCGAGACTTTATGCGTTAAGTATAATATTTTACATAAGTGATATCTTGTCATACATCCATTTGTCGTCTGTGACAGCTTTCGAATTTGGATAGTCTGAAATTTGCCGTTTGGGAAAGGGTAAATCAGCTAGGGTAATCAGGAGACCGAGAATTTAGCACCAAATCTAAATCGTCGTCTTATTTGTTTATAGGAGATCAGTCCGCGATCATTCGCTGCTTTCACTATGATCATAATTATATTTCTTTTTGAGTTCATTTAGTTGATCGGGCGTTTCAATTCTGAGTACTTTCGAATCCAAGTCTTTCACAAGAATTACACCATCCTTAACCCAAGTGCCAGATATTACTTTATCCTTGAGCATTTTCCTACAAATAAAATACAGTTTGTCCCTGGTGCGTGTTTCTACATTTTCTAAACAACTTATTAAGATATTTCTAACGTTTGTCTCCCTCTATAGTGTCGTCTGCAGCCACTTTCAAAATTCGATCAGTCAAAATTCTTGCCCCTTCGATTTACGAGAAAAAAAGAAACGTAATGGCTAGCTTGGAAAATTGCATAAAAACGCGCGTCATTTTTTCTATGCATGTCTATTTAAATAGTATTGCACAAAATCAATTTGTAGCAAAAACTTCTCTAACGTGCAAAAACAACTACTATACGATAGAGCCGGAATGTGAAAAAGTTGCGTTCTGATATTTGAGAACACATAGATCCCGATCAGCCTGTGCCCCTAAAAGAAATTGTTTTTGAAAACATTGAGGCAAAAGAAGAACATGCTGATAATCATTCTGTGCTATAATGTATGCAAATCCCATCTTTATCGACACCTATTTTGTCATTCGCAGAAGCTTTAACAATTTTTGCCGTTATGGAAAGGTTTGCACAGCCATATCTGCATAACAGCCTGTGGTCAAATGCGTTCCAATAAGTTGTTACATGTTATTAAGATGGTGTTGGAAAACAATGTGGATCCTGATCAGACTGTGTGTATCGCCGATTTATTGCATTAGTACTGTCACGAGATCCCCCCCCATCAATACGGTGGTATAAACAGATGTTATCGCCCTTATACAAATCACTTTCATAATATAATATAATTTTACATAAATATTTTGTGTGTGCTAAAATACATTAGCGTCTTTCAAAATGTATAATATTACTACAAAACGATGCTCTCGGTAAATGATATGTTGAAACCCTTTTCACAAACAAATGTTGGTGCACAGAAAAGAAAAAAAAGAAGACATTGAAACAAAAGAAGAAAATGCTGTTTGCCAGCATATTCTCCTTTTGCTTCAATATTTTCTCTGCTAAAATATTTCCAAATACAGAATTTATTGACAAGCGTGTTTCGTTTGTAGCAGCTTTCAAATTTCACCAGTCTATTTTTTTCTTTTCTGTTTGGGAAAGTACTATCCATTTCACTGATGTTTGATACTTGCATTACATGAAAGAGAGAATAGTTAAGTTTAAAAAATGCGATCTCCAAGAAAACCTTTTAGATTTGCTAAATATTGTAAAAGAGTGCAGAAAAAGGAAAACAATCATTTAACAAAACTATAGATTATTATGTAAAAAATTAATAAAAAAACGCATAAAAAAGACTAAATAAAACAAAAATCGGTTATTGTATGCCCTCATTTCGACTAGTAGGACCTTTACCATTCCCTTGCCATAATAAACCCTTGGTTTTGACGTTCATTGTAGTATACGTTTTAGGAAAAACATTGAGACGAGAGAAGAAAATGCTCCTTTTGCCTCAAAATTTTCTACAATAAAATTCACAAATATCATATTTGTATCAACAACTATTTGGTCGTCTAAATCAGTTTTTGCAATGGGTTACCCTGGTATTGTCGAGTTTGGAAAATGTTAATTTATGGAGGAATGGAAGACAACGAAAGCTTTGATAAAAGAAAAAGAAGTGTCATAGTATTTAAAATAATGAGGGAAAAGAAGACTTTGGTGATTATCAGATTTTTTCTTTGATGCCAAATTATCAAATGGTTCCATCAGGATTGTCGAAACCACGATTTTTGTTTTGGAAGTGTAGCTTAGTCGATGACCTGCTTAAAAGACATGCTTCAAAACTTTGTTTTTGTTTTCAATACTTTCAGGAACAAATACTTCAAAACAAAACATGAAATTAATTCCCATTTTGATAATCTTTATCAAAAATAAGTCACTGATTATCATAATGGATGTCCCGATTGCCGAGACAAAAAGATCAAGGGGTTTTCTTTGGAGATGTACTTTCAAAAAAAAAAAAAATATTTTAACGAAATTCAAAATTTAAAGAAATAGAAAAATATAAAGAATAATATCCAAAAAGAATATCAGGGAGAAACAAAAATTAAAATACGAATAAATCGAATTATCATTATCTATAAACGAAAACTATACAAATAAAGAGACACTTACCAAATAAAACCCAATTTTATGTCGAAATTGGAGCCGCACGCAGCGTTATGGCTCGACTGTCGTCTGCACGATTGAAGGCCGGGTATTTATGGAAAGAAAACTTACTTTTCACACCTGATTTATTTAGTCACAGTCTACAGTATATCACTGACGCAGATAGCATGATATATACATTTATACTCATATAATGTCCAATTATTGGAAAATAGCTGCAGCACACGAAAATGTGATTTTTTTCTTTGCATTGCGATAAATTGTTCTTTGTACAGTGGAGTCCAGTTAAGGTTCTGGAACTGTGATGTCTGTAATTCAATCAAAATAAGCTTCAATACAAATTTACCTGATAGAAATTGATATCATTATATCAATTATACATGTATGCATTGCAACACATCAAATGATCTGTTATGATGTTAATACTAAATATTCATTGAATGTTTCTGATTTGTTAATAATGTCTTATACCCCATATAATTTAGATTTTAGTTGAATATCTGCCCTTGAATAGCAAAAAATTCAATTTTCATAAAATGTGGCAGGTAAACATACTATTTTATTTATGAAATGATAACAAGACATGGGGGTGTTTTGTCCAAAGGGCACGGACTACATGTGCAAGGTTCATTCTGAGGCGCGTAGCCCCGAAGGTTTTGCCTTAACATGTAGTCCCGAGCACAGATGTTTTTATTTGGACAATAAAACTTTTTAATCCTGTTATCATTTCCATTATAATACGACAAATAATATAAATAACAAAACTGATATTTTCAAGGTATCATTTTGAGAACAATCTGACATAATTCAAAATTTTCAGCATAGGAAAACGTTTTGGCTGACATGAAAATTAATGAGCTACGGTAACCTTAAAAAAAATATGCATATCAATAAGCTTAACAATGACGCCAAACTATGCGAGCAGTTTAAGAATTACGCCCGTTTAGATGAACCTCTTACTTTCAGCGCTGTCGTTACTTTGATTCGTGACGTAATATATGACGTAATATAAGGTAAGCTTTGAGTATGTCACAGGAAAACGAGAATTTACATCAAGTAAACATGAACTAAAAGTATTCTGTGCTAATGGATTTTTCTCCGAAAGACGATGAAGATGCGGTTAGTTTACTGAATTCAAGCATTGGTAAATATGTATTTTTCATCCCGACTTATTGTTTGTTTTTACTTGTTCTTGGCCTGTTTAGAAGGACACGTGCATGTCATCAAAAATGTCGACCTTTAATTGCGATTATTCTACTCCAAGGTTCTCATTTTTTGGACATTTGGTGTACATGTACATACCTCGAACATGGTTCGTGCGAACAATTATATACACAGTTCTCAACCCGGAAAAAAATCAACGATAATTTTTTCGCCTTGCCCAGGCTGCTCTTCCGTGTCGAATATAATGTAGGTGGAGTTCGTTGCTACTGTGATCAACGGAATAACCGAAAAGTCGTTATCTTGCCTGTCATTTTAAGCTCCACTGGTCGAAGGCCATATGGGCTTATGTCATTGTCATGTGTCCGTCATGCGACCGTGTGTGCGTCAATATTTTGTTTAAACATCTTCTTCTCTTTAAACTACTGTGTCAATAAACTTCTCTATTAGATTGTTTGAATATAATTCGATTCCGATGAAAAACATGGCCGCTGTCGGCGGGGCTTATTTTTCGCTATATGAAACATAGTGTAATTTTAAGAATTTTCTAAGAATCTTCTTCTCTGATACCACTCATATGATTTCATTGTAATGTAGCATGATTGTTCTTTAGATAGACCTTAATCAAATTCCTTGTAGAAATTTTGATTGGATAAAAAAGATGAATACTGCAATTTTTTCCTAAGCAGTTACCTCATTGGGCGTCAAAAAGCGTCCATATGTGGAAATGGGTCAAGGAACCTGACCCTTTTTTAATTGGGCCAGAAATCTGAAGTTGTCCATAAAATTAGTAAGTCATTAAGACATTGATCTAAAAATCTGTGTACGGGTGGTCAAAAACGCTATGAAACTTATCGAGACAGCGCGGCGTTTTCACAAAGAAAATTAGCTCTTTTTACGTATATTGATGAGTTAAAAGACAAGTATTTTATATTCCATTTGGTTGCGCATACCGTTGAATCATAACCTTATTTTTTCTTTCAATAAAATAATCTGAAAGAGCTTGGTAGAGAGCCAAGAAAATCTTGGACAACATTTTAATTTTGTGAAAAACGCTTATTGGTTTTCATTGTAATTTAAAGTCGAGGTCCAAAGAACTTACTGTTATCATTTTATTCTTTTTATTCGTTTATTTATTTTTCGAAATTAAAACATTAAATTCATATCGTTATGACCTTGATAAAAGAATTGACCTTCTTATAAAAGGTCCGTCTTGCTAAAATGGATACGAATAATTGTCATGCAAATCCCGGGATATTCCGATCGCTTTGGCAGGCAGAATAGAACGAGACAAGACTGCATATAAATGCAGTCTAGCCTTATTCCATACTACCTGCTCCTTTAGATTGCGCGTGACCAGGGTCTAAAAGTTAAGAGACCGGGTAACAGACTAACAGACGGACGGGCGGACGGGGCTAAGTCTACGTATAAGCTAGAGGTTGTATAGTAGATTCTACGCGAAATAAACATTTCAATATGCGCAGCGCGTTGAATTTTGCATCGCAAAGAATCTCACGGTGTATAATCACGAGACTTAGAATTCCCGATAATCTTCAATAACTTTGTCAATACTTGACCAATTTGAATTCGGTTTGAGGCAGAGAATGTGGAAAAATGTCAGGAATAACATGGACGTGGTAGATTTTTAAAAAAAATCAACTGATAAAAAAGTTATTGAAGATAAACCAAAATTTTGGTTTATCTTCAATAACAGTTTTATCTGTTGATTTTTCAAAAATCAACCACGTCCATCTAAAGCGTGACGTCTGTCCACATTCTCTGCTTCAAACAAAATTCAAATCGGTCCCGTATTAATAAAGTTATTGAAGATATTCGGTAATCATTGCATCAAATGATTATCCACCGTGAATCTATTGATACAGAATCTATCTGACTTGGTGTTCATTGGAGACGAGGGCGTGGCTATGTATAGACATCACATAAACTAGCCGATAGTTTCGTTTATGCGAACAACAGCGGCGAAGTTTTTTTAAAATATACTGCAATTTCATTGGTCCAAAAAAGAAAGTAGAACACTAAAATATAGATGCACAGTTGACACTCGTTATCATGACATCGAAAACATCGAAATGTTGTGGGTTTTTTTAATCAAGTGATTTATAAAATTATACGAAATAACTTCGAAATGAACATAGCCATTGAAATTTAGTAGATTAAGATATAAATTGTTAATTTCTTTTCTTTTATCCTACTATATTCTATCACGAACGCACTTCGATAGCAACAAAAATTTTCAATTTTCATTTTAATCGAAAATGAACAAAACTCGGATGAATCGAACATCGGATATGATGAAGTATTTGGAAGGACCCTCTGACTTCGACAAAAAATATGAATGCCCCAGATCGATCAATGCGTGGGCATAAAAAATCACGTTTATTTAGTAAATTGTGACAAGGCCTTCAGGATGTGGCAATGATGTGTAACAAGTCAATTATGTTGAAAATATTATGAATGTCGAAAATGTACTTGATGATTTAGGATAAAAGTTTACTGCTGAATTAGGATTGTAAGTTGGATTTTCATCCTTTCAAATAAAATCAAAGCGCTGAAAGCGCTGAAGGCCTTGAAGAATTTGATCACATGCAGATTATTGGTATGAGAAAGTTTAAATATTCTTTAACTTCAGCAATAATCAAAGTGCTGAAAGTGCTGAAGGCCTGGAAAGTGTACGAAAATAACAAGAGTAATATTTTAATCTTTTATATTTTTTTTTTTGAAGAAGTTTCGAACAAATTTGAACACATGCAGATTTTTGGTATAAAACAAAAGTAAGATGAACAGAAATCATCTGTATGGTATGAAACAAAAGTAAAATGAACAGAAATCATCTGTACTGGATGGCCACTAGAATCATGGGGGCCAAATTATCAAGGATCAGGTAAGAAGGATTTCGATTATTAAATGAAGTTAAATCATTGCCGACAAATCGTGATGATATTTCTAAATATCTTCACAATATATCATTTAGAACCTTATTAAATCATGAATCTGCCTATTAAAACATAACTATCTAACACATGTTTACAAATACATAGATATATAAATAACAAAGTTTTAAAACAGATTAAAGAATAACAAATCGTTACTATTACCTACGGAATTGGAAAACCAAATATTTCAAGTGTGTATCGGTAATCACTGACGCGTTCCGTGTGTTCCGGTAATTACTATGCGTTCCATGGTGTTCCGGTATTTCTATGGACCCAATAGTTCTTTCGCGGTGGGAAAAACGAACATTTACGGAAAATTTTGCAATGAACAAGTTTCTTTAAATATTAGAGGAACGTCGGGTACTTTCGGACAGTTCAGCGATCGTCAGCCATTATTTAGATAGGTGAAGACAAAAACTTATCTTATGTCACAATCAGAAAATTCTAAGCCTTTTCCCTGGCATCGGTAATGAGAAGTATGTATTAAGCGTATAAAACCGGGTACCATAAGGAAAACAAAATGAGTCATCAACGACAGGTTATTTCGGACACATCGGGTCTGATCGGACAGGCCGATAATCGAGCTAGATTTATTTCAGATAATTATGTTTGCACTTTAACGTAATTGATTTGGAACAATCTAAAATTTTGTTTGGAAAGGTTTTAGGTAAGATAAAATACAAATGAACGATCTAAGATATTTATTTGCATCGAGTATTTCATAAAAAAAAAATAAAATATTTACGCTGATAGCGGGAATTGAACGTCGGTTCCCCGAGTTCTGAGACTTCGACATTACCACTCGACCACTGAACTTGCTGTATCAACAGTGACATAACTAATATATAAAATCATTATTTGTCCGGTTAGACCCGACGTATCAATTTTCCTTCGGGTCAGATGGGACACCATTTTATTTCCGAAAATAACTAAAATTTCTATCATCGACAGGTAAAAACCTCTCGAAAACCTTTTAATCTTCTTTTTAAACCAGACTAAAAAGATTTAATCGCGATAATACATCGTCATAATCTTGCGTTTGCAGGGTATCTATATTTAGATATTGCTTACGATATTGATTCGGGGGAAAACCCACTAAACGTTGAGTATTGGCGGCGAATGGATCCGCGCATAATATATGTTGCCATCGATTTCTTGATTGTAAATATTTTACGATTTTAAATGCCTTTACTACTATCAACGTATGTATTTACTTCTTTTGTAATGTACATGGGTCAAAAATCTGCATAAAGTAGTATAGATCTAATCCAGTTCCGATTTACTTTTCATCGCGCAAGAACACTATCTATCTGCGTTCAACGTTTTCACAAGATAACGATTCAGCACGCCCTGGGAAAAATGACATGCTAAATTTGGCCTTCTTCAAGGCCAAAAAGAGGGAATTAGCACAGTCAATGTATTACAACACACTTACAACTCTTATCTATGCAGACAAGGGACTCAATTCTTTATACAAAGTCACATTAGTTAGTTCGAATCTTGCAGGTGTCTCACACCTGCAAGATTCGAACCAACGAATGCAAAATAACAATAGTTAGGAGTTTGATTTGCCATGTGCCATATTCGGACTTTACATTGTATGTTGTGATCTTGAAACATTGAGATAAAATGCTCGTAGCACGTCTTATCTTTATCTTTTAAATATTCAATGTTTTTAAATCCTTTCTTAGTGGAAATGTTAAAACGAATGCTTTTTGGAGAAATGGTATAAGGAATGCCATTGGCTTGAAAACGCGGCTAAATATAGATAGAATCTTAGACTGTTATTACCGATTTCATTTGACATAGCACCGACATTTATGCATGGTATGTCCAAATTATACACATAAACTTACAAACATCAAAGAGACATTAGTTATAGTAAACGAATATGAAAGGAAAGCAAGAGGATTTTACGAGCAAACTTAACTATTTCAAAGAAAAAGCTAATTGTATAAGTTGCAATGATTAAAGCTAAAGTTGTGACATGTCAAATGAAATCAACAGCTCTTTAACAAAGCCAAATGTTGTCATTTCACCTTTTTTACCATAATTCACCAGACGTGACCTTCTATTAATAAGCTTCGCTGACCATGGCCTAAATTGAGTCATAAATTGACAAAAACTAGATATATCGCGAATAAATCATCATACTATAATTTGAGCAATGTTTGTCTGTTTGTCCGTTTTCCCCTACTCCTCCCAGGTCCTTGGGCAGATCTTCACCAAACTTGGAGGGAAGGTGGAGGGCGGCCCCGGGTATTAGCTTGAGGGGTTCATTTTTTGAAAGGTCAAGGTCATCGAGGTCAAAGGTCAAATTTATGTTTTTACGGGTTACGGGTATCGTTTTTACGGGTTACGGGACGGGATTGCTTACGGGTTACGGGACGGGATTAGGTGGAGGGCAGCCCCGGATAGGTCAAGGTCATCGAGGGGTCAAGGTCATCGAGGTCAAAGGTCAAATTTCGAGACGGGTAAAATTGCTAGTTTTAGATAATTGGTAGAAGGAGGCCATTTTGGATGACTAAGCGAGTTAATGGTAGTCTCGAATGAGGTGGTGTACAGAATGTCCAAGATTTGTGCGAAGTTGACAACCAGAGGCGCGTTCTTTAGAGCGAGATTTTTTAAGATTTCTTAAGATGTTTTTATACAGCGTCTTTGAGACCGAGATTATAAGCGAGGTGTTCCGAACGTTCCATACTTCATACAAATGACGTCATCATGACGTCATTTGTATGAAGTATGGAGCATTCGGAACTCCGCGCTTTATAAATCATGGATCATTCGGCACAACTCGGCCAATTTTCTCCCATGTAGATTGTACAAAATTTACCGAGGGGTTCCGAAATAAGTATTGAGCAATGGCGGCTCACAGTGATTGTCTTAAAAATCTTGCTCAAAGGAGTGCTTTATCCTAAACATCTTAAGAAATCTCAAGATATCTCAAGAAATCTCGCTCTAAGGAACGCGCCCCAGTAAAACACGGTACGGACACACCAGAGACGGAAACAAAGGCTCCGCACAGAAAATACTCTGGGGGCTTCTTTTAGGGGCCACGAATTTTAGTACATTTTCCACTTTGATGTCGATTTTTTTTCTTTTACGGAAACATTTTGGAAAAGGACAGTGTCATGCTCCTCTATAACCATTTATCCGTCTGTACTTATCTTTTCATCTTCAAAATCGGCCGCGTTTTCACACAACTTTTGTTATTGTGAGTTGACACTGTGTGATATTCGTGCTTAATATTAGCATGTTTGAGCATTGCAATTCTAAAAACTATCACAAAAACATGTTACATGGTAATGGAAAGCTTATACTGGTAAGAGAATTATTTCATGTATCTAGAGCTATATAAGAACAGAACGGAACAGAAATTGTATTACTTGACAAGAGCACAAAGTAAATAGCCGTACAGACATGTATAAAACAAAAAAGCAATTAAGGGGGAATGCTCCAGTTTCCTATTTTTCCTAATAATATAATTTATTAATATTTTGTATGCTGAAATAACATGTTATTATCAATTGAAAAATAAAATAAAAATGGATGGTCGGCGATCTTGTTTGGATTTTATAGGCACTCGTATCACATACCCCTACAGCGAAAAATGCACAATTTCTTGCACCTGTCCAATGTCACTAAAATACTTAAACAAATGCTGTATAATCATTGTTTAGTCCCGAAAACGGATTTAAAGTAACGTCTTACTGTTAATAAGAACAAAAAAGCCAAAATATGCGCTATCAAAAACGCTTGAATGTATAAAACAGCATGCTCACGTGTCCAGTTAGATCAACGAAGCTGAAGTGTTTCGTGTCAAAATTTGCTTGTTTTGGGAAATATTTCAAATTCTACATAATAGAATTTGATAAAACTCCCTTATTGTATTAAGCAACATGTCATGGTAATAATTCAAAAAGAACATGTATATGTCAGCGCACTTATTAGTGAATTACGGCAATTTTCATCAGCTACACATGACTAAAATGACGCAAAACAGTAGTAAATGCATACATACTTACAACTGTCCCGCTCTTAATAGTCGATTTCTATCTTGAGGAAATCAGTTTCGCATAATAAATACGCGTTTACCGTCGAAAATGGCAAATTGTAACGTGTTATATTATTGAAAATATAGTAGCGAAACATATACGGTCCGAAACGTTTAATTTTCTACAATAATGATCGAGTGTTCCGAAAAACTGGAGCATTCCCCCTTACGGCGAATTGCGGGCAAATGTTTTCTATGGATACTTTAAGCAGGGTGTACAACATTCGAACTGCATTATGGGTAATTTCGGCTCCACTGTGGAGGAATGTAGTGAAAATTCTCTCGACTCGGGTAAGTGTTTATCAAATATTTCCGCCAATTCACGACCGATTTTGAAAAGCTAACGCGGAGTGCCCCCGCCTTAACGAAAGCAATCATCGGATATTAATTTCACGTCCCTGCACACAGTATTAAAAAGTTATTGAAGAACGAAAATTGGAAAAGGCGTTTTCTGATGGCACCGCTGTGGAGTAATGTACAATGTTTTTGAAGAAAAGGGGCTAAAATACCAATGTCCGAGTACGAAAGCATGCTGTGTGTTATCAGAACGAGCCTAACTGCGGTCCGCCTGACCATAACCCTCAGAAATCTAATTGAAACCGTGAAATTTAAGCAATTTGCAAGATTGCTCCGCTGTGGAGGGTGCCGAAAAAGGCTCCGCTGTGGAGGCAAAACACGTTAAAAGATATGCATTGTTCTTTGCCACCGATAGGAAACGGGTCGAACCATACAAATGCATCTTTGTATATCACCTTTGTATTATCTTACTTAGATCATGCCTATGTACATAGTAAGACCGTAAAATGTACATTTGGCATGACACAGTTAACGCCCTATTGTTTTAATGCCTTACTCGGAGAGTACTCCTAAACGTTTTTAAAATAAATCATAATCTAGAATAACTTTATATGCCCACAATAACAAGATTTTAATATGCATTCGGTATTTTCCGTTGATTTTCGTGCGTCTCTGTAAAATTTAATGTACAATTTAAGTGGTTCTCCGTTAAAATGAATTGGTTTTTAACACTTTCCCGAACGACCCAATTTTAGACTGTCTCAATTTAAAAAGAGTTGCAGACAAAAAAACCTGATATCATAAGAATGAAATGTGTATATTACAACATAGAAAATATTTTGGGAAAATGATAATCAGCAGTTTATTCTTTTCCCTCAATGTTATCGCAATATATTCCTACTAGGAACACCAAGCTTACTGTAACTTACTGTACCGAGGCCGAAAGAAAGCCCGAGGCTTGTGGTGACCCATCTCTTTGTCTTCTTTCTCCGTTAATAAAACAGGTTAGACTGAACTGTTGGAGGTGGTTACGCCAATGTTTGTTTAAATTACTCTTGAAGGCATTTATACTTTTGGAATTGACCACTTCGTCCATTAATGAGTTCCACGTGTCAACTACTCTGCATGTAAAACTTTGGTTTCTTATCTCTGTTCGTGAATACTGTTTGTATAGATTTTTTTGAGTTTCCTCTAGTTCTTGTTGACAGATGGCGTTTTAGGAAATTTTCCGATGATGTTTAATCATAATTATTTAGGATTTTGTACACTTGTATCATGTCCGTTATAAGTCGTCTATACTCAAGGGTAGGTAGCCCCAGATGTCTTAGTCGTTCACTGTATCATGTGTATGTTAGGTGTTAAATGTTTGTCATTAATCTTGTCGCTCTTCTCTGGACATTTTCGATAGATTTTGGTACTTTTTTAGATGCGGAAACCAAGCTATTGATGCATATTCCAGGTGGGGTCTTACAATAGCTTTATAGAGGTTTATGTTTTTTTTGTCTGGGTATGTGAATGTTCTGTGGATGATTCCAAGATTTCTGTTCGCAAGTTTGATTTTGGCATTTATGTGACTTCCAAATTTGACCTCTGAGTCGATGATCACGCCTAGATATTTTTCTTCTTTGAGTGCGACAATTTCCGATATATTATTTGCTTTGTCTTTCATCTCGTAGCTACCGAACTCCTTTTTACCGATGTGTAGGTGCTTACATTTATTTGAATTGAACTCTAGGTCCCAATCGTCTGACCATTTACAAAAGTTATTGATAGTTGTTTGAAGTCTCAGGAGGCCTTCTTCTGTTTTTATGGAGTTAAAAGTTTTCGTGTCGTCTGCAAACAGTTATACTATGGTTTCCGCCATGTCTGGTAGGTCGTTTATGTATATTAGAAATAATGTTGGGCCCAAGACACTTCCTTGAGGAACACCACTCAATACATCTACTGGTAGTGACTTTTTACCGTTGTCCACTACTCTTTGACTTCTGTTACTGAGACAGTTTTTGAACCAGTCTAAAACTTTTCCTTGTATTCCAATTTGGTACAATTTGTGGATGAGCTTCTCATGGTTGATGGTATCAAACGCTTTCTTGAAGTCGAAAAAGATAATGTCAGCTTCCTCTACTCTGTCTATGGCAGTTGTCCAATTTTCAATTGATTCTAGGAGAATTAGTAGTTGAAGAGTTCAAGATTTTCCATTCATGCAGATGCCTATAGGTCTGTAATTTTCTGCAAGTATTTTGTCTCCTCCCTTGAAGATAGGCAAAACCATGGATTGTTCAGGAAATGGTTAAGGCAGCTCACAAAGATTTTATATCATTTTACAATCTCGTTGATCGAGACATTTTCAGGTATATCGCATCCGGAAGTCAGTCATATTGACGAACTTGTGCAGCTAGGGCGGATCATGGATTTTTTCCAGGAGGGAGGGGGGCGTCCAAGCCCAAATGGAAACTTAGTTAACATGTGGAATATTGCTAAGTTTATAAGTGAATGATAGCCGTTATTACAAACTTTACAATAGATGTACTAGCTCTAACCATTAAAAAACATTTATTTTTTTCTGTGAAAACACATTTATGATGTAGGATGAGCTATCCGGGTGAACGGAGTCAAATGGAAATTTCAAAGAAAATTTTCTTTCATACGTTTATTTTTCAGATTTTCAATTTTAACTTGCATTCTTATCTAAATCTCCAAGGTTGACTTTTGAGAAAATGATATAAAAGTGAAATAAAAGAAAAAAGATACTATATATCATCAAAGTTAGAACATTGTTCGTGCTGTCAATGTCGTGCAACTGTATGTGTAACAACTTGCCCCATGTAACAAATAGACCCTGCCTCCCCTACTAACATATTCATACATGAAAACCTGGAAATCGGTATAGGATTCTTAGAGTTGTTGCACTAGAAACTTGTATGGATTGCATTTTTGAGACACCATGTATAATTTTACGGTCTTACTACGTACATAGGCATGATCTAAGTAAGATAATACAAAGGTGATATACAAAGATGTATTTGTATGGTTCTATCAATTTCTTATCGATGGCAAAGAACAATGCATGTCTTTTAACATGTTTTGACTCCACAGCGGAGCCTTTTTCGGCACCCTCCACAGCGGAGCAATCTTGCAAATCGCTTAAATTTCACGGTTTCAATTAGATTTCTGAGGGTTATGGTCAGGCGGACCGCAGTTAGGCTCGTTCTTATAACACACAGCATGCTTTCGTACTCGGACATTGGTATTTTAGCCCCTTTTCTTCAAAAACATTGTACATTACTCCACAGCGGTGCCATCAGAAAACGCCTTTTCCAATTTTCGTTCTTCAATAACTTTGTTAATACTGTGTGCAGGGACGTGAAATTAATATCCGATGATTGCTTTCGTTAAGGCGGGGGCACTCCACGTTAGTTTTTCAAAATCGGTCGTGAATTGGCGGAAATATTTGATAAACACTTACCTGAGTCTAGAGAATTTTCACTACATTCCTCCACAGTGGAGCCGAAATTACCCATAATGCAGTTCGAACGTTTAAGTAGGGAACAAGTCATATCACAGAATAATGGCCAAGTGCTTTTTTCAGGATGCTAGATATTTCATGGATCAGAGGCGCGTTCTTTAAAGCGAGATTTTTAAGATTTCTTAAGATGTTTTAGAGAAAGCGTTTTTAAGACCGAGATTCGGACCGAAGTGTTCCAAATGATCCATAGTTCATACAAATGTCGTCATGATGACGTCATTTGTTTGCAATTTGGAACATTCGGCATATCGCGGTTTATCAATTATGGAGGATTCGGAACGACTCGGTCAATTAATTCTTATGTGGTTTCATCATAGATAACCGAGGGGTTTCACACGAAGTATGGGGTAGGCTAATGGCGCCGCCCATTGATCGTCTTAAAATTTAGATCCGAAGAACGCTTAATTCTAAAATATCTTAAGCAAACTCAAGATATCTTAAGAAGTCTCGCTCTGAAGAACGCGCCTCTAAAGACCATGGAGACAGTCAGGCTTTGCATCGTTGTGCGATGCACTTAGGCCTACATTATCTTGGACCAAAAAAGAATATATTAACCCTTTCCCAAACAAGACCTGGTTTTGACTTCCCTGATAGAATAGGCTTGGGAAAACATTGAAACAAAAGAAGAAACTGCTGATAACCAGCAGTTTCTCCTTTTGTCTCAATATTTTCTCAAGCCTTATTTTACACAAATCCTATCTTTATAATCTTCCATTTTGTCATCTGTGGAAGGTTTTGAAGTGGATCACCCTAAAATTTTGCCGTTTGGGAAAGGGTTAAACAACGTTACAAAGACTTTCACTATCTATGAAGGTCCAATTCCCATTAATATTACTATAAAAAGAAACTTTATTTAGAAAGACCAAGTGGATTTAATTCGTTTTTTCATGGACAGAAATGGTCTACCTAAACAGGCTGACAAATCTGTTGGATGTTTCTTTAATATAAAAAGGCCGGGATCTGGAAAAACGTCCTTTATAGCATTTGAGACAGCTACATTTCTAAACCTGCCTCTGACTAAGTAAAGAATGACATACACTAATGGTCTGTTCTATGGTTGCTACAGGTCACAAGGAAGCTATTAGAGAACAACATAGATCCTGATTAGACTGTGCGTATGCACAGGCTGATCTGGATCTGTGTTGGGCTCAAAAGCCTTAAGGGACGTTTTTCCAGATCCGGGCTCAAATGTATTTTATCTGTGTGCATGTTCGACTACCTAGTAGGGTTATTTTAACCCTTTTGCAAACAAGACCTGTTTGGCGTGACTGATAGGAAAGGCCTGGAAAAACATTGAGACATCAGCATTTCCCCTTTCGCCTAAATATTTTCTGAGCAATGATATATACAAAAACATTCGCATCAACACGAAGCGTAGTCACGTTTTGAAGAAGTACGACGTTTTTTTCACATATCAAAGGGTTATTTTAGATCGAGAGATACGTGAATATCATCATAATATATACTTATATTCAGTCACTGACTACGCAAATAAAGATATTTTAACCAAACATTTACGAAAATGAATTGGCTTTAGAATTTCTACGCTTGATCGTGCGAATCGAAATAATATCTTCTTGCGTAGGATTTGTATCCTGTTTGCGTAAAATGTATAACTAAGACCTGTCAGGCAAAAACGATCCACCCGGTTTGGCCAAGTCTGCAAGAGCAGACCAGAGTAAAGGAATGTAAAAAAACAAGAGGACCATGATGGTCCTAAATCGCCGACCCGAACCAAGCCTGACCCACAGTCTTGTTCGAAACAGTTAATACTTTTGACTTTAAGACTGAAAACAAAATTATGACCATCAACATTTTATCCATGATTTGTCTTGATTGGTCACTGTTTGTGGTTGTTTGAGTATAAACCAAGTCGAAAACGGAAATTTCATCAAATCCAAGGGCACATTGGCTCGTGAATTTCTAATCTGATCAGAGCTTAATTCAAAATTCTCTTAGATCTTATGGTAACTAGCATTGTGTCCATGTTTCGTCTTAATTGGTCAATAACTATAGATACAAGAGTAGGCACATGGTCGAAAACAGTCGAAAATGCAAATTTTGTCAAATTCAAGGGCGTATAACTCATGACTTTCTGGTCTAATCAGAATAAAAATCAAATTTATCCCAGATTCCATGGTCCCTAAAAATGTTTCTAAGTTTTGTCTTGATTGGTCAACAATTGTAGATGCTAGAGAGTAAACAATGTCGAAGATAGTCGAAAACTGCAATTTTGTCAAATTCAAGGTCGCATAACTCATGACTCTCTGGTTTGATCAGACTGAAAATAAAATTAATCCCACATCTTATGGTCCCCAACATTGTGTCCAAGTTCAAGGGCTCCTTACTCATGACTTCCTGATTTGATCTGACCAAAAATTAAAATTCATCCGAGAATTTATGGTCACACATGTTTTGACCAAGTTTGGTCAAGATTGGTCAATATTTGTGGATGCTAGAGTGTTCACAACAAACTGTGGACGTACAAACGGACGGACGGACGGCGGATAAAAGGTCGAGCTAAAAACGGATCAGGCTGAGGTCAATCATATTATAAAAATAGTTAGAAAATGAGCTTATCATTTGCAGTGTTCAAAATTGTAGTAACCACAGGATTGCAGTGATTCAGATCCGTACTCTTCGAATATGGGTGATAATAATTCAGAGCAACAAGAGTGGGCAATGGCTTTTCTTAATGAAATGAGCCAGGATCCGGAAAACGTCCCTTATAGTATTTTTAAAATTTGAGTTTCAAGATCATCCTGTCGTCAAATGCAGTCAAATATGCACTCATGTTGCTCTCTTTAAAGGGACATTTCATTCCAATTTCAATTTTTTAAAGTATGTCTTGATGCCAAGATTGGTTAGTCTAATGAGTATAAATACTATTAGTTTTTTAAGTTATTGCAATTAAGCGAGAAAAACGCATTTGAAGTTGAGACATAATCGATAAATTGCATATAAATCCGAAATGTTGTCCACAACAATTTGTTCAATTTTAACACAAAAATATAAATTTCTCGTAAACGGCACAATATTTAGGCTTGAAATTTTCGGAATTTTCATAAGGAAATATGCTCTTTCAGATATAAAATAAAAGTCAAATTTATGACAAAAAATTCTGAAATGTCACTTTAAGTTACTACAGGTCACGAAGAAGCTATTAGAGAACAACATGGTTCCTGATCAGGCTGTGCGTATGCACAGGCTGATCTAGATATATGTTGGGCTCAAATGCCTAAAGGGACGTTTTCAAGATCCTGACTCAAATATTTTATTTATTCTTCACAAAACCCCATTTTGTGGATACCCATAGGAATCGTCTCGTCGGGATGATTCAAATGAATATCCTCAATATAGGGTTTTGGATTTGAAATGACAAATGCAGAGTGCCTTCAACACCTGTTATCTGATACATTTCACTTATACCTAAAGAAAACCCGGATAATGTATAAAATTACTTTGCTTCATTGTTTAATCGTTTCATCAATATTTTGGTTCTCACAATAAATTATAAAATGTCCTTTTGAGCATGACGAGATGATATGTGTCATATATTTAGGGTAATCAAATTATCATAAACCACAGCTTTTGGACCTTTTTATTCGATGTACACGTACATACAGCATATATCGTCGGCAAAACCATTCATAAAAATAGATACCAAGTTTTGACATCATTAATAGAACAAACACGTCTGTGGAAATATTTAGATACAGTCGACACTCGTTATCTCGACATCGGATAAGTCGAAATTCCGCTTAAGTCGAAGTGAAAGTCATGCCACGTCCTCAACATATGGATATAAAAGTGTTTAATCAAAAATGATTTCGAAACAAATACAGCCATTGAAATTTAGTAGGAAAAGGATAGAAATTGCTCGTTTCGAGCAATTTCTTTCCTTTTCCTACTATTTTTCAATCATGGACACATATGATGCCCATCAAGAATGATTAAATTTCGTTTTCATCGAAAATAATCAAAATCGGGTGAGTCGAACTCCGGATATGTCGAGGTATTTTGACGCCCCCTCTGACTTCGACACAACGAGTGTCGACTGTACATGTAATTGAAAAATTGCTGAAACCTAGCATATGATCATGCCCCGTCACTATTTTCTGCACTGTACTGTAAACTCAAACGTTCTTTTTCAACATCAAATTTGCCATACCAAAATACTTCAAATTAATGTCGTACAATAAAAATCGGCTCTATCTTGTGGGGAATAGGATTTCACTGTATAGAGACAAATACGAATATTTTTCAATCGTCTTCTCCTGAACGATTTGGCCAAGAGTTTTGAAATTTGATGTGTGAACTTGTCTTAAGAAATTGCTTGTCACAAGCAATTTCTTCATTTTCTACAATGTTTTCCAAAGTATTTTCTTATGAGGGAGTCAAAAGGCGTCACTGTGTAGTAATGGGTTAAAGCCGATTACTTAACTACTTCAAATAATTGTTGTACAAGAAAAAATACCCATATGTTGCAGGTATCTTAATTCATTTCTAGACAAAGAAGGGAATCTTGTACAATCTTTTTTGCCTGAACCATTCGACCTAGAGCTTTGAAATTTTATGTGTAAAATTGTCCTAAGGCCTTCAAAATAATTGTTTTACAAGGAAGATTTGCCATATGATGTGGGGTATCTAATTTCAAACAAAGAATGAATTCTTGTACAATCTTTTTTGTCTGAACCATTTGGCCTCCGACTTAGAATTTGTGTGTAGAATTTTCTCATAATGATGTAATCTTCTCCTAAAAATTATGTTTTTCACATATCCCCAATGAAAAGTTTGCATTTTCTTGGTAGTATGACTCTCTACTATAACAATTGTTTGAATTGTTTTCTGCAATGAAAGTTATACTAAAGTTGTGGATGTGAGTCGAGACAAAAGCTCTTGAGCGATATAGGGCCATCTTAGCCCTCTCATGTTCGTGCTCGCATAGTTCTTGATGATCCTGATTAAGGTAAGATCACAGCGATGAAGATTGACAACGAGACTGTACCTTGTATATCGTCGCTTTTCAACAAAAACCTCGTAACTACAGCTTTTTAAAGCTGCAGTTACGACGTTTTTGTTGAAAAGCAGTGATGTGTATAGAATATTTAGAAAAGTTTATATTAAAACGTATTTTCATACAGAATTTTTGTAAACACATACGAGAAAGTGGCAACACATGGTGAAAAGATGAGAAAAAAAGGTAGCAGATGTGTCATCTAATGAGATATCTATGGCCGACTTCGATTGGGACTATAGCTCGAGCCATCCGCGACGTCATACAACAGGAAGTTGTGTACTGCGCATGTCACCAAGCGAACGCGTATAGCTCGTGATGCACAAGCCAACAAAATGGCCGTGCCCATACGGTTTTACCAACAATTAAATGAGACCCATCGTTCGTTGATAAATGGCTACATTTCAATTAGAAAATAACACTATTTCCATGAATATTAACTTTCAGTCGCATTGACAAGGACATGTGAATATATTGGAATTAATTAAAGGTGTTTAGCGGTTTTTCAACCGGACATACAATTCGTTTGCTTCTTTGGACGCCATCTTGGAATGAAAGGGACCACGAGTGAGAGCGTGGTCCGACCATGGCTTGGTTCAAAGGTCAAATGACGTCACTATAACCCGGGCTATCGGTGTTCGATTGGAATGATGGCTGAAATAGCTTGAGCGATCGTCCCAATCGAAGTCAGCCTATATCTTTGCAGTAGGGGCACGTATGTCCAAGGACAACTACTTTTAACCCAAAAGCCGTGAAATATTATGCGTTTGCCTGTAAATGTATCAATTAATGTATATGACCCATCATTAAAAACACCACTTTCTAGCCATCGGACATGAATCAAATTACACACACTTCTAAAAACAGTTCAAATAAGTTGATTCACTGTTCCGAATTTCAAGATTATGCTTCAAGAAGAAAATAATCTACAAATATTTGTTTACTCTATATTCATATGCAAGGGAGGTAATTTATGACATTTTTGTCAAATATTTCCATAACTATGCATTAATTCAAAATTCTGAACCGTTCAAAATGCTTATGTTTGTATTTGGAATAGAAATATAACACATTTTAGGATTTACTGACGCTTTTCAAATTTCGCCTCTGGCTCTTTGGTGCTACTGATGGGTTGTATACGTAAAGGTAGTCCAATCCTATCAAGATTCACGCGGCGTCGAACATTCGTCGGTGGAGCGTTCCGACGAATAGACCTCATTAGGGATGGACTTCTTTAGTGCCAATTGAAAAATAGGTATATGTATTCTATCGGTTGCATGTCGAACAAAAAGTCGGTCGTTTTTAATTGGACGTCTTTCGGACGTCCAATTCTTATAACCACTGTTCGACAGGCGAAATGGGTTTTCATTACCAAAAAATCCTTCTCAGACTCAATTGCCAGTTGACCAAAATTCAAAATAGATTTTGCGACCATACTGGAAAACTGTCGTATCTTTTCCTGCTTTCTATGTGTTCTCTAAAAAACACTATAAGATTCATTGGCCGATACAATTCATGCCACGTCTTAACCAACTTTACGATCTTTTTTCGATTTAACCATTTTCTTGTAGTGATTTGACTTTCGTAATATTGTGTAAAGGGTAAGATCTTTAGAAAGCGATACATGCATACCAGGCCCGTAGGAAGCAATTTCATATTGGGGGGGGGGGGGGGGGCTAAAGCCTTTGTCCTGAATATTGGGGGGGGCTAATTTGGATTTTCCAACAAATTTTCAATGTAAAATTAAGAAAACTCGGCATTTCGGACCAACTTTATTTTGCATACACTATGTTAATAAAGTTAACAAACGCCCTATATCATCATCAGCAGCGATAGCTCAAACGGGAAAGGATTAGCCTCGCAACCTTTTTTTCAGTATGAAATTTGGAACGCTGTTGGTTCGAAACCAGATCGGATTATTTCTTCTGTACAACGTTTGTGAAAACGTATGTTTTTCTTGATGTGTTTACTGAAAGCAGACATTTTATGATGATTACTCAATTTAATGCACGTATTGTGTATGATAAATTCTTTTTCTTTGATCATTGTTGTTTAAGTCTTTGACATATTTAAAGAAACGGGGTTTCCACGAGACCTATTTTGGAAACAGGGTTATAAATTGATTATCGAGGAGTGAGTTCATTTCGCAACTCGGGTTTGACTCGATGACAAATCGAGTTTCCATCTGAACAGCCTCAGATGAGACGCTAGTGATATCCACCTATTCAGAAAAATAGTTGCTCTTACGAGTTTTTTTTCTCCAGCATCTGTATCACTGATATTCGACAGTATCATGACCTATTTACATACTGATCAATGATCATGGCAACAATGATTATAACTAGTATAAGATCGAGTGACAGCTATCTGTATTTGTTACGTTTAAGTGACCCGTTTACGTGTATTGTGCTAAGAAGATGAAGCAATGGCTCTGCAACAGTGACGATGGTATCTGGATGATCCTATGAATATGTGTACAGATAGGGACATTGCTATTCTCAAATGTTCGTTGATAATGATATAAAGATTTAAATTGCGTATTGTACTCCACTGCCATTTTCCCGACGGCACGTTCCCAAATTCTTCTTTGTATGCACATCTGTAGATGTAAGGATGCTGCGGTAGTACTGGTATGAGGAATCCATGGTTAGCTGCTCCAATTCATCTGGTATTTTGTTTCAGGAAAAGTATGTATTGAATTTGATTGTTTTGTAACCACAACAAGGGAAAACTGTTGTCGTGTTTTTTTTTACCTCTTAACACGAATAAAAATCTTGGAGCACTATATTTAGACGTCTCTGACTGATTGAGCGGAATTGTATGTAAACGATCGGCATTTCATTACTTTATTTCGTTGAATTTGTGTTTAGACCGATTCTAAATCACTGCGGTAGTTTTTCCCTAACGATGGTGCAGGTAAAAGTCGATAAAAGATGATAAAAAAGAACAGTGTCTAAGTAGAATTCGAACCCAGGGCCTTCCAGATATAGACATGTGTAAAGAGTACAAGGTGAGTGCTCTGCCAAGTGAGCTATCGCGGCTTTCATTTATGTAGCGCGTTGGCTTACATTTTGAATACATGTACATTGCTTTGTATCGTCCTTTATAAAATTAACGAAAGGTGTAACTGACGACAATACTCATAGTTAAACCGAATCAAGAAGACAAACTTGCTAATCACATGGCATTAATTGGATTGGGAAATCAAATTAATAGTGATTATTCATAGAGACAAATCAGTTGTCTTGAAACGGCAATCAAATCAATTTGAAGCATGAGAGGGGTTTTAGGGTAATAAAGCCGATTTCGTATGTCCGAAACCGATCTTATAGAATTAAACACAGAGTAATGAATAAAATATCTTTCGTTCATGTACAATCCCGCTCAATCAATCAGAGACGTCCAATTACAGTGCCCTCAGCACTTTGATTTATGTTCCTGATGTGTTTTACTGGCTTTCTCTGGCCTTCTTTCTCTGATGATAAAAAAGCAACAGTACAAAAAAGACGGACCTTCAGCATGGGCAAAAGGATGCAGGTTAAAGGATCAAACATACATGTACATGTATGCATCTGTGACCATTCAAATTATAACGGACAGCAATTAAAACAATATATTCGAAATTGATCTGTCTCAGCAGAGGTCAACCAGGGGCTAGTTTCTTCAAAACATTTAAGACGTTATTTTTGTCTTACTTGTGTCCTACAGGACACTTAAAACAGCATTCGTGTTACTTAGCCCTTCGATGATTTATGATACGCGAGTCTTGCCCTTAACATGTCGCAAGTCTTCGGTAAGAAAAAAGATACGTTTTAAGGGACAATGGTATAGCATTATCTTTTCTTTTCCCAAAAATAGATTCTCTGTCGAAAGTACAATGTGCATTAGCGGATCTAGAGGGGAAGTCGGGGGGGGGGGGGGAGAGAGTCCGGACCCCCCCCCCCCTGGCATTGGCAGAAAATTAAATTTTGACTATATAAATTTAGTGTAACGTTACATATTTACTACATTTTAAGCCATAATTTGGGTTTGGACCCCCCTGGAAAAATCTTCGGCTTGGACCCCACCCCCCCCCCCCCCCCCTGGAAAAAAATCCTGGATCCGCCCTTGAGTTGTTACCAGTTGAAAAATGAAATGAAAATGGAGGTTCGTCGATCTTACTTGGATTTTTGGCAATCGTATGAAATACTCTTAGAGGTAAAGTAGGAACAATTTCTTGTACCTTTCAAAGGTCACGAAAATACTCAGGAAATGACGTATGTCCCTTGTTTAAGGGGGAATGCTCCAGTTTCCTAAATTTTTTCCCAATGATAGAATTTATTTAAATTTTGTATGATGAAATTACATATTATTACCAATTGAAAAAATAAATAAAAATGGATGGTCAGAGACCTTGTTTGAATTTTATAGGCATTCGTATCACATACCCCTACATCGAAAAAATGCACAATTTCTGTCACCTGTCCAATGTCACTAAAATGCTAATAAAATGCTGTATATTCATCGTTTAGTCCCAAAAACAGATTTAAAGTAATGTCTTACATTTACTAAGAACAGAAAGCTCAAAATATGTGCTACTATAAACGCGTAAATGTATAAAACAGCATGTTCACGAGTTCGGTTAGATCAACGAAGCTGGGGTGTTTTATGTCAAAATTTGCATATTTTTGCAAATATTTCAAGTTCTACATATTAGAATTTGATTAAACTCCCTCATTGTATTACGCAACATGTCCTGATAATAATTCAAAAAGAAAATGTATAGGTCAGCGCTCTTATTAGTGAATTACAGCAATTTCATCAGCTATACAAGAATAAAATGACTCAAAACAGTGGTAATTGCATACACACTTACGACAGTCTTGCTCTAAAAATTGATTTCCGTCTTGAGGAAATCAGTTTCGCATAATAAATACACTTTAACCATCGAAAATGGTAAATTGTAATGATGTGTTATATTATTGAAAATATGGTAGCGAAACATATTGGTACGAAACATTTAATTTACTACAGTAAAGACCGAGTGTTCCGAAAAACTGGAGCATCCCCCCTTAATCTCGAAAATGGCTTTTAATCAACGTTTTACATTTTTTAACAACAGAAAGTCTAAAACGTGAGATGTTAATAATGTAAATGTATAAAACAGCATATTCACGCATCCGATTAGATCAAGGAAGAAGAAGCGTTTTATGTGCTTTTTGCGAAATATTTCAAGCAAATGTATAGATCATATCGCACTTATAAGTGAATTGCTGCACTTTTTATGATTTACATAAAATAAAACAAAGCCAAACAGTGGTAAGTGCATACACACATTTGCAGTCGTCTTGCTCTAAATCATCGGTTGCCTTCTTAGGAAAAGTCTTTTCGCATAACAAACACGCCTAAACAGTTGAAAAACGGTGGGTGAACTGTAATGCCATTTCATATTGTAGAAAATCTGGTAGCGAAACATATATGGTACGGAAGATAAAAGTTTCTTCGGTCGTGACCGAGTGTTCCGAATAATACATGTAGTAGCATTATGCCTTTAATTTATTGTATAGGGAAATAGACGTATCACTGCTTTTCGACAAGAGACTCGTAACTTCAGCTTTAAACAAGCTGCAGTAACAAAGTTTTGTTGAAAAGCGACGGTTGAAAAGCAAATAGAAGTAAATAGGAACAAGATCTCACCAGGGGCCTTACTCGCTCCACCGGTTTAGATGCGGTGAACAGCCTGAATCGCTCCATTTGCATTTATTTCTTATCGAAGTTTCGGCTAAATTGTTAAATAAGGGTGGTACGTTTAAATGAAGTATAAAACAGCAAAGGGTCACATTCAAAGACAACAAATGATTATTTTATTTTATGGGTTATAAAGTATTGTCTTGATTGGTCCTTTTTGTAGTTGTTTGGGTCAGGACAAAGTCAAAAACGGCAATTACGTCAAATTCAAAACTATTCGAGGCACTGAGCACGTGCATGTACCAACATATTCCGGCGTGATGTTAACGTGTGTGGAACGTGTCCATAGCGTGTCTTGCGTGCTGGGAGCGTGTGATTCGAAATAAAACACGATCGACACGTTCTAGACAAGATGTTAATATGTGAATGCACTTATAAAATTTATTCCTTCATTATTAGCCTTATATTTCAAAATCAGAAAGGATAAGCATAGATTCGAACTAGCTCTCCCTTTTAACCCTTTCCCAAACAATACCTGGTTTTGACGTCCCTAATAGAAGAGGCTTTGGAAAACATTGAAACAAAAGAAGAAACTGCTGAAAATCATCAGTTTCTCCTTTTGTCTCAATATTTTCTATGCCATATCATACACAGATCATGTCTTAAATAACATCCATTTTGTCGTCTGCGACAACTTTCAAATTGGACCACCCGAAACAAAATTCTGTCGTTTGGGAGAGGGTTAAACCAATAGCCGACGTTACCAACTGACTTACCTGAGGTGCGTTCTTTAGAGCGAGATTTCTTGAGATAACTTGAGATTTAATAAGATATTTTAGGATAAAGCGTTCTTTAGAGCAAGATTTTTAAGACGCTCAATTGGAGGTGCCATTATCCTATACTTCGTGCGGAACCCCTCGGTCAACTCTGTACAAACAATATAGAAGTAATTTGACCAAGTTGTTCCGAACACTCCATAATTCATAAACCGCGGTGTTCCAAATGCTCCATACTTAATACAAATGACGTCATGATGACGTCATTTGTATAAATATGGAGCATTCGGAACAGCTCGGTCAACGTCTCGGTCTTAAAAACGCTTATTCAAAACACCTTAAGAAATCTTAAAAAATCTCGCTCTAAAGAACACGCCTCTGGGCTCGTCAAAATGGTGTCATGTATCTATAAAACACGTGACACATTTCATTTTATCCGCCTTGAGAAACATGAAGTTACTACGTTGATATCAAATACGCCCACATAAACCGGCCCTCTAACACGGGTAGGCATCAGGGGAGCTACCTCGAAAATGTGTTAACGTAAATTTGTTCCCACGCCACATCCGGTAGCTGTCGAGGTAGTGGAAATCTCCGTATTTTGACAAACGGACAAAGGTGAGCTCTCGCTTTTATTTGTTTCTTCTTCCAAAGGGTGCATTACTTAAAAATCTGGCGATGCAGTGCAATGCCACTATGTTTTAGCAATGCATGAAGACCAAAAACCCCATTAAATAGTGGAAAATACGAGCAGGACGACATTAATTCCAGGACTGGTGGATTGCATTTTCGCCCTGTGTTGACATATCGGCAGGCATCTCGAGGCAGATATTATACTTTATTTTCAGTTTCTGACCACTATCACATGTCTTGATGCAATACGTAGTCAAATTGACTACAATGAAGCAAAAATTTCAGATGTTCTGGTCTCCTGAACAGATTACTTGCCCAAAAACTCATTCGTGTTGTTCCCAGACCATCGAGGTAGCGGTAATCTAGTGAGATAGTTCCCACGCGTTTACATAGGCAAAACAAAAGAAGTTTGTTATTTGGTTGATTAGATTTTCGTGGTGTTCTGATTTTAAGCTTTGATATAGGTGACAACATGGACACACAAAGTCTTCTCGTTGGAGACACAGTCCTGGCTTTCTTCAGTAATGTTGAATTAAATGGACACCTTGCTTTTATTTAATTTTCGTTTCATCTTATGTTTAGACGGGTTGCTTCCACCAGTTTTGTGCAGACAGGATGTACTGCTCTTTAACGGTTTTGACAGTTTAACAGAATGTGATTTTGAATGGCTATATGTAGGATATCTGCACTTTCTGTTCGATAAGGTGAGTCCCTTTCTTGTCCTGCCTTTGAAGACACCCATCTGCAAATGAAATAAAATAAAATAAAATTAATAAAACAGTATTTCTATGCAGCAAAAATCACCAAGTTTAAAAAACAAGTTGCAAAACCTTTGCCACTATACCATTCCATTCTCAGCAGCATAACGGTATATATACTCAGCGTCAGTGAAAAGTTACCAGTAAATCTGGTCCTGGTTTCTCGAAAAAACTTTAATACATACTCATGAGTACATGCTCAACTTCAATGGAATACTCTCCAACGTTGAAGGGTGTTCGATTTAGTTCACGTGGATTTCGTGTGATTTGAGTACGCTGCTCATATTTGAGTCTGAGAACGTACTTATTTTTTTTTCGAGAAACCGGGGCCTGGTATGTCTAGCACATGATCATTTTCGTGTCTTTCTGATTAGAGAATTATTATATAGATACAATTTTAATAGCGTAGACCTTTGTCAATGGTTTACCGTTAGAAATATGAATGAAAAATCAGTATTTTGTTCATATTTTTCATGGTACTCTGTGACGTAGGTCTACGCTTTTCGAATTCTATTTTTACCGATATTGTTCAGGGGCGTACCTGGGGCCAAAATTGAATTACTCCCTTACCAAAAAGAAGCAGGGGTCTGGGGGCGCAGACCCCCGGCAGGGGAAGGGACAGAGCCCCTCCACGGGGTACAGGGGGCGAAAATTGGAATATAAGAGAATCATAGACCATATCAGGAAGCATTTTAAAGTATTTTCCCATGTTTTATCAACAATCATGTGAGCATATGGTTACTGAAGTATATGTTAGGGCCTACTTCGGTAAGAACGACTTTAAATGAACATGTTACACTAAAAAAATCATTTTTCAAATTCGAGGTACTCCCAGGGAGTATGGGAGTATGCCTGGGTACGCGCCTGTTGTTTACTTTTACGGCATAGAATAGCAAGCGTCTAATCTATGGAAAACAGTGTCTATTACCGCCTGAAGCATTATAACCAATCATTTAGGAATACCAATAGTTTCTATAGAAATGCACAAGAAAATGTCAAATTCGTGTCCTACCTAAAAGTTTGACCATCGATTCAAATTTGTTTGATTGGTGGACAGATTCCAATTCTTTTGGTGACGTTTTAGACGAAAATCTCCAGGGAAAAGACTGGCTCGCAAACTGTGCAAATGACGACTTTTGTTTCAGATTTTCAGAACTGCAGGGATCATCAGGGATCACCAGTCGCCATGCAGCCTGTTGTACCTGTGTAAACCCGTTCTTGAATCATCATGTTGTTTGTTTTGATTTATATGTTTGAACGTGAAGGTTCACTAACTAGTTAGTGATTCGCCATAATGACCGAACAACTAACTAAGTGTTGTGAACCACTACAGAAACTGGGGGCGATGTTTGGTACCCGTTCAATATGTTTAAGCCCCTCCCCCAACTTTCAAAATACTGGCCGTTCCAAGGCGGTACTTCTGTTGTGGTTCCCTGTGTTGTATGTTTTGGAGTGTATTTTTATGCTGTTCGGTCATTTTATGTGTCCTAACACTTTCAGTTAAGTTCTGGTGACTGAGTGACAAACTCTTGGAAAAAAGAATGCTAACGCGGCTTACAACATGTTCTCTTTGTATTGGTACTTAAATGTATTTTTGTTGTTTCCCACTTGGGTTTCATGTTGGGATTTATGTTGTAATTGCGGCAGTTCCTGCTCATTGTTTCATAAGTTCTCAAAAAAATCTGCTATAAATTAGATATTGCACGTGCATCACAGTTCTGTGACTAGCGGAACTGATTTTCGCCAACTAGCCATTAGGTCGCTGTCCAGAATCATTAAAGTATATCAACACATCAATATATCAGACGGCTAGATGTTTGGGACCCGTGGGAACTATCTCGCTAGATTACCGCTACCTCGATGGTCTGGGAACAACACGAATGAGTTTTTGGGCAGGTAATCCGTTCAGGAGACCAGAACATCAGAAACTGTTGCGTTAGTGTAGTCAATTTGACTACGTGTTGCATCAAAACATGTGATAGTGGTCAGAAACTGATAATAAAGTACAAAATCTGCCTCGAAATGCCTGCCGATATGTCAACACAGGGCGAAAATGCCATCCACCAGTCCTGGAATTAATGTCGTCCTGCTCGTATTTTCCACTATTTAATAGGGTTTTCGGTCTCCATGCATTGCTAAAACATAGTGGCATTGCACTGCATCGCCAGATTTTCAAGTAATGCGCTATTTGAAAGAAAAAACAAATAAAAGCGAGAGCTCACCTTTGTCCGTTTGTCAAAATACGGAGATTTCCACTACCTCGACAGTTACCGGATGTGGCGTGGGAACAAATTTACGTTAACACATTTTCGAGGTAGCTCCCCTGATGCCCACCCGTGTCTAACTCACGCACGCAACCTACCCGAACAAAACATGTTTTATAGGATTAAACCCATTTCAAAACTTCAACATATTTAGATTTTCCTACGTTTCAAAATGCTACAGACGACAAACTTGGTAATGGTCAAAGTTGAAAAAGATAGGTCTGAAAATATCGAAGAAATAGGAGAAACTATTGATTGTCAGCATTCCCATCTCTTATTTCAATGTTTTCCTTTCTTTCTTTATCGGATGTCAGAATTAAAAAGGGTTACAAAAAACTAAAACTGCGATGTATATTCCCTCTTTTGTGCAATATTTAAAGTACTGCATATCTTTTTTAATGTTGTTCCGAAACTCGAGAAAACAACTTAAAAAGGATCATTATAATTAAACGGCATTTTCTCTACATTCTTTCTGTTGTTTACCTTCGGTTTTCCGCAACATTTGCTCAGTCGTCTGCAACACGTTGTATAATCACGTGACTTAGAATTTCCAATAATCTTCAATAACTTTGTCAATACTTGACCAATTTGAATTCGGTTTGAAGCAGAAAATGTGGAAAAAATGCCTGGAATAGGCCTAACCTGGGCAGGGCGGATTTAAAAAAAAAACTAATGAAAAAGTTATTGAAGATCAACCAGAATGTTGGTTGATCTTCAATAACTTTTTTATCAGTTGACCTTTCAAAAATCCATCACATCTATCTAATGCGTAGCGTGTGCCCACATTCTCTGCTTCAAACCGAATTCAAATCGGTCCAGTATTTACAAAATTATTGAAGATTTTCTGAAAATATTGTATCACGTGGTTATCCACAGTGTACAATGGCTTCCAATACAGACTGACAAAAAATTACACGGCGTGGAATCGCGTGACATAACATTTTTTGATATTTTTCAATAATTCTGTTAGTAAACCTTGACCGATTTGCCAAATGTTTGAAACAGAGAAGCCGAAAGAGTTCTAGAGATTTGTTGAATGCAATTGATCTTAAAAACAGCAACTGATAAAAAATGACTTTTATATCAGATATTGTTTTAAAAAAAATCAAATTCCTTGACCCCGCCATCAACTTTGGGGTTAAGTTTGTTGTTTGGGAAAGAATGAAGGTGAAAATATATAACTGACCCACGCTACGGACCCACATTAAGGCAAATCAAACGTCATCGTCACTGATTTGACGGGTTAGATTATTTATAAACCTTTAAAAAATGAATTAAGTTTCGATCTACATGTATATTCACAGCGTGTTGTAGAGATAATAAAAGACGAAAGGAAATTTCAGTTTTGTTGAAATAGTGCTTGATAAAGAGGGAATGGAGGATTACTAGGAAAAAAGATGGAACACGCAATAGGTTCTTTTATATCAGTGTATTCCAAGACCCTTTCCCTTATCGTCGAAAAAGTTCTGTTTCTTATGGAAAAGATTATAGTGTTCAGTGGACCGATGATGTATATAATATATAGTCGCCCAATTTGTTAATCAATCATAATTAAATAGATCAATTTAGTTTGATTCAATGTAATGTTAAACGTCATTGGACTGATGGTTTCTGACCCTTGAACATTTAATCGGAACGTATAGCAGACGAGAATTGACCTGGCAGAGGAGCCCATGCTAATCGAATGGAGTGCTCTGCCAGGTCAATTCTCGTCCGCTATACACATTATAATTTAGAACAACCCAGCTCCGAGCGCTCTTTCGTAAGGCCCGGTCACATACGATTTCACGTCCACATTACATCAAAATCACGTCCAAAAATATGCTGCTCAGATCCTTTGTCTTAGACGTGTTATTGCTCTGACATGGACGAGGCATTGTGTGTGACCAAGGCCCCGTATTATCAACGATCTTGCGGCTACGTTTTCGTGTAAACTGTGTAGCAAAACATCTGATTGCACGAGAAATCAGATTGGGCCAATCCGGTTTGTTGTACATGTACTGTACCAAGTATAATTACGCAAAAAATGATAGTTGATAATACGGACCACTGGGCTTTGTGGGGCGTTCACTTTGTGAGCACCACTCATAGATATGGCTATGATTCATATGTATCATGTTCGAAGCTAATTGTTGCAATTCTTGAGCAATCAGAACGTCGTGGCAAAAGCTTCGAACGATTCAAAATTCTGGTTTCGAATTCTCTAATCAAAAATATCGTAGGCCTAAATAAAATGCTTGACAGCAAATTGGATCAAACCTCAAACAACTGCACCATAGCTTTATCAGTGCGTGAAGTTAAAGATGTGCTCTTTATTCAAAGAATGTGCATATTTAAGACATTAAAGTCTTCCCACACAAGATGATCTTTTTTCCAGATACCTCTAAACTTCTGCACATATATTTGTATTTATATACAAATATTATAAAATATAGACGTTTTCCTTAAAAACCTCATACCTATAAATTCAGACATACATGTATTAGAAATATTTTACATGTATACTAAACGAAAAAAAGAAACGCAACAAAAAATTAATTTGGTCATGCGTTTTGCTTTTGTTTTTCTCAAAATCACCAAAATTCGCATACTTTTTTCAATGCATAGTAAAACTTAATCATTTGACTTTCTTGTGTAAAAATTCCATCAATGTCACAGGTTGCACGTGCCATCAATATGCGTCTAAACGAGAGCGGTTTGGCGTCAACGTTAAATGCGTTCTTGCACGCAATCCAAACGGACTATAACGATTCCTGGCTGAAATTTGTTTGCTGTACTGTTCATGAATAGCATCAACAGTTTTTCTCGATAACAGAATTTGTTTCCGTAGGTAAAATAATCGCACGTTATGGTCCTGACGTCATGACGTTAGACGTTGACGACCGCTTTTCGGGCGACCACCAGTTGTTCCGTTAGTTCTGAGACGTTATCTCAAGCAATATTTTGTAAACCGATGTACACCAAAGTCAGCAGCAACTGCGGGTTGAGATGTTCCATTCGTAATTATCACAATTGCTACCGGACGACGTCTTAGAATAGGTTGCAAAACGATATTAGGGATTTAATATAAACAAAAATCATTGCATTTTGTCGAGTCGACGTGCATCTACAAAAATTAAAAGAGTTCTATGTAAAGTTTTGATATTTAAAGGTTTGCACATGAGAAACAATACTATTTATGGCCAACCTGTTTTCAGATCGGCATGTGTCTTAGTAGGATAATAATAATAGTCTGATTCACACAGTTTTCTTATGGTTGCTATCACGTATATAATATTAAACCTTTCCCAAATGACATTTCTTTAGGGGTGGTCCTATTCAAAAGCTGTTGTAGATGACAATATTGATGTTGTTAAAGATAAAATTTGTGTAGAATACAGCTCCGAAAATATTGAGACAAAAGGAGAAACTGCTGGTTTTCAGCAGTTTCTTCTTTTGTCTCAATGTTTTCCGAAGCCCTTTCTATTAGTGACGTCAAAACTAGGTCATGTTTGGGAATGGATTAATGAATTATTGGAGAAAATTGTGGTGGATCTTGATCAGACATAAGCTGATCTGGAACCATTATGATCTCAAATTCTGTTTATGACCGTTGTCAAGATCAGGGTTACAGATAAGTGCGGTGAAAGGCATTCTAACTTCGTTATTTCTCTTCAAACCCGAATGTTGTGACGATTCAAATGAGTACCCAAGACATAGGTCTTGATGACATTGCACTTATCTGAAGCTATAATTTCTAGTGTCATCAAAAATTGATTAGGATCCCAATAATATCTTACCAAGAAATGCAACCCATATGATTGATGGTGTCAATGATTTCGTTTTAAAGGCGCTTAACCAGACATTGTCTGAATTAAAGGTGTGCATTCTTTCCAAGTCCAATGCAATGTACAACAATTAGAACAACATTAAGTCTTGTATGTATGCATATGGATATCATTCAGCATTTATCCCTATTTTTATCGACCGACTATTCCAATAATGACATTGGGTGCGTTCAGGGTTCTCCCATCGGTAACCGAGTGTATTTACCGTCGGCTACCCATGGTACCATCGGTAGCCGATGGCACCGTCGGCAACCAACAATCTCTGAACGACAATTGTGCCGATCGGTAAAAAAGGCGGATAATCAATTACCAAGAGCGTATTCTCCCCGCAGAGTGATCGTTCGTTTCCAAAACTTATGAATAACAGGATATTTTCAGAAATCAATGGCTAAATAAAATAACTGTTGCTTCAACTATTACAATAAATTCTATCAAGAACGGTTAGAATGCGATTCGCTTGCTATTAAAGAAAATGTATGATTGGGCTCGCCGTCAATATCTACCAATAGATGTCACCACCCGTCGATTATCATCTATCTATGGTGGGCATTCTGGGTTAACTACTTTCAAGATGTCCGCGCCCGTAAAGTGCATACACGTGGTACTTCCTGTCACGCGGCACATTTGCTTCACATGCTTGTAAAAAGTAAAATGAATAATCCGATTTGAATTAATTATTTTATTCGATAAAATTGAGACGAAAATCAAACTTAATTTTGCTGCAAATGTTGTTTTTATTTCAATTTTCTGCTTGCTACTTTTTGGCGACAGGATTTTGGAGTTATGCGCACCGCGTAGTGATTTATCCAAAAATGGATAATGTGATGCGTCAAATTAGTCAGTCCGAAAATAAAAAGAAAATAGACTGGAAACTGTAGACTGGCTACTTAGTCGATGGGCTCGCCGTAGTTGGATTGTTATCCGCCATCTTACTGTAATGAAAACGAGGCTACCGATGCTACCCGACTTGTCTACTCTCGGGACAATTGGTTACCAACAAAATATCCATCGGTATATCGACGGTTACCGATGGCTACCGATGGTTACCAACGGCACCGATGGCTACCGATAGGAGAAACCTGAACGCACCCATTTAGTTTATAAGCTGGTTCGAGGCATATAAGAAACAAGTTATTGATACAGCTTAAAAAGGAGTAAAAATAATCAATCATGACAATAAACGGGTCGATAAACGCGTCGATATTTGGGACAGGTTGACATACGTAAAAGTACAAGAAGACCTATGTATGAGCTGAGACCTCGACGAAGCAAAGAAATATTGTGGATATTTACCCTACAACTAGTAGACAGCAAATTATAGACTTGTCAAAATTAAAAAAATGTTACAGACGGCAATTGGTTTTTGGAGGGGGCGGAATACATTATTGGGAATATAGAAATTGGTTGTCAAAATTACTGATTACTGATCTTCAGCAGTTTCTTCTTTTACCGAGCTATGTTTTCCAAAGCCTTCTCCACCGGGACGTCAAAACAAGACCGTGTTGAGAAAATCTTGTTTCTAAACCATTCAAATTTGCTTTAATCACAATGTTCGATATCCTTAAAAACGAAAGGATCAGATGATCTTTTGAAATTTGACGACGGCAAATTTCACCAAATCATTCGTGCAATAAATTAAAACATTTAGGTAACATTAACATCTAAATTATCTGACTTAACACTTTCCTGAAACAACCAAATTGTAGGGTGGTTTAATAATTGTAAAAATAGCTGCAGAAAACAAAATAAAAGTTTATAAAGATACGACTTTTGTAAAATATAGCACAGAAAATATTGAAACAAAAGGAGAAAATGCTGGATATCAGCATTTTTTCCTTTTGTCTCAATGTTTGTCTAGTCTATTCTCTTGGAGCGTTTTGTTTATGAAAGAGTTAATCTCTTCCCGGATGACGGGATCTTAAACTTCTCAAAACAGAAAAATATCCGATTAGAAAGATTTGAAAAGAAAATGGTGGTTGGCACTGAAAACTTTGAGGGAAATGGAAAAGAAACTGGTAACCCGCAATTTCTTCCTTTGTCCCAACATTTCCTGAAAAAAAATAGATATCAGGGGGACGCCAATAACAATCAAACTTTGTGAAAGGGGTTTAAATAGATTTCAGTATTTTATTACAAGTAACCTGATACTGCTGAATCATGGCAAATTTGTAATAAAACTTCTCTGCATATTTTCTTTTTTTCCCAAAGTAATAATCTCCCATGACAAGATAAGACCGAGCTACCATCATGAACAATTTCGTCAAATTCATCAACAAAAATGTGAAGATAATTATATAAATATACGAGTATAATATTATATTTTCTTAAAATTTTGATATTTGTTTTAAAAAGTAGTCGCGATTTTCCTTATGTTTCAAGAACGTCGGGTGTAAGATGTAAACTTAGATATGAAAATCAACTATTTTCTAAAACATATGTAAATAGTACGAAAAGAGATTTAGCGTCGCACTCATACGCCACAACTCGGCTAATCTCGTGAGCCTGACAACACCAACGGTGTCTAAGTCAATCCGCAATCTTTACCAATGATGCGATCACCATCATCTGCACCGGATTTGTTTTGTGGCAGAGATTAGTTTACTAACATTTCTGACCCAACAATAACAACAACAACAAGAACAATTCCAATGGCGGATGTTTGAATATTTTCAACCCTTGCAGGGAAGCAAATCTTAACCAAAAATGTTAAATTAGTGCGGATGTGCATTTTTTTGTCGAAACAACAATAATAATAATAATAATAATAATAATAATAATAATAATAATAATAATAATTACTTTATTTTATGAAGGTAAAACATTAAGATAATTACATAATAATTAACATTACAATGCAAAATCTTTTTTCCAATGTTGCCTTCAAACAAAATCTATTTGTTAAAATGAAATGGTATGTAGCATAACCCTCTCCCAAAGCAGACCTAGTTGATAAGTTCACAAAGGAACAGTACATTTTTTTTATATTACGGCGAAGAATAAAAACTAAAATGTTGCTGTTTGGGAAAGGATTAAGAATGTGGTGAATATGAAAATCATGAATGATTGTACAAAAGCAAAACAACAATATGATGATAATAACAAAATATTTGTCCCAGTCCCAGATCATAGCTGGTTACATGATGTCCACTACGGTGAAAACTTTTGAAAGCGATAATTGTCATGACTTAATTACTAATATTCTACGTTTAAAATCAAACGAGAACAGCTCTAGTTGTTTCGATAATCCAACACAACTATAGCGACTCTCGTTTAATTTTGAACCCACAATAACGCTAGCTATAGCGGACGAGAATTGACCTGTCAGAGCATCCCATTCGATTAGCATGGGCCGCTCTGTCAGGTCATTATTCGTGAGGTATAGCATGTTATTATTTCTTGTTTTGGTTTACAGATTTGTTAATTTATTTTCAATGTGGACCAGTGTTAAAATTCAATTGTCCGGGAAAGGTTGACGTTGAAATATACGGACAGATACACACTTAATCTTTCTCAATTTGCTTGTTAAATAGATAATGTTTATATTTGTTTTTGAAGACTGGTAATGAATCAGAACATCTAATAGAGGTTGGGATTTCATTCCATACATCCATACTAAAGTATGAAAATGCTCTTTTTTTATAACTTGTTTTAAATTTCGAGTTGACAATATCAGACCGAGCAGATGACCGTAAATTATAGATATCATTATTTGAAAATGAAATAATGTCTTTTAGATATCGAGGTGATAGGTTATTACGGCATTTGTAAATCAATACAGCAGTATGGTAATTGCATCTGTTCTCAAAAGTTAGCCAATTTAGTTCAGAGAATAGCTCTTTTGATGGTGCTCTTGCAGAAGCCCCAAGAATTATGCGAGCGGCTCTTTTTTGAAGAATACATAGCTTAGTAGTTTTCTTTTTGGTGCCTTTCCACCAAACTGTGCAGCAGTAATCAAGTAAAGGAAGTATATAAGAATTGTAAAATAATTGTTTCATTTCAAATGTTAGATAAAATGAAATTCTCTTAAGTAGTGTAAGTTTACTGTTTATTTTAACACATGTTTTAGCAATGTGATCATCCCAGGAGAGAAATTTGTCAACATGTACACCTAATATTTTGTGAGATTCAACATTTTCAATGCTTGTATCATTAATTTTCAGGTAAAGGTTGCCTGAAGTTTGTCTGCATTTAGGTCTGACTAACATACATTTTGTTTTGGTTGGATTTACAAGCATGTTGTTAGTCGAACACCATGCTAGTATAGAGTCTAAACTTTTTTGGAGGTTAGTCTGTATTTCAATAAGGTTTATTCCAGAACTATATAGGGTTGAGTCATCTGCGTACAAATCTAAATTTGATGTGTTTACGTGTAGGTAGAGGTCATTTACGTAGATGAGAAATAATATTGGCCCAATTATTGAGCCTTGAGGTACCCCACTGGTGACAATATGAGGAGATGAAAATGTTTCGTTACATTTTATGAACTGTTTTCTATCACTTAGATAGGATTTGAAAAGTAATAGTGCTTTGTCAGAGAAATGATACAGTCTCAACTTGTATAATAGAATTTCATGGTCTACCAAATCAAATGCTTTCTTTAAATCAACGAAAACTGAACCAACGCATTTACCAGAATCAAGATCTTTATACCATTCGTCAATTAGACCAATAAGCGCTGTTTGACATGAATGCTTTGTACGAAATCCTGATTGGTGATTTGATATCAAATCAAACTCGTCTAGGAAAGCAATTAGTTGGTTGGACAGATGACGTTCATAAATCTTGGATATTGTCGTTAGTATGGAAATGGGGCGATAATTATTTGGGTCTTCTTTCAGACCCCCTTTATGAAGTGGAAGGACATATGCTTCTTTTAATGCACTTGGGAAATTGCCATTAGCGATGCTGTTATTGATTATAGAAGTTAAAGTAATAATTATTTGGTCTCCGCAATATTTTAAAATATTTGCTCCTATGCCGTCAATACCCGTAGCCTTTGTGGTGTCCATCTTATTAATTATCTTAAGTACTTCTAGTGGGGAAAAAATTTATGTCAAATTGTTTGTCCTTCAATTTTGTATCTAAACTGGATTGTAATTTTGAAAAATTGTGTACGCTGAACTTCGACTTTTTAACCATATTAGCTATATTAACGAAATGCTCGTTCAAGGAATTTAGGATAGATTTTCTTTCAGTTATAATTTTCCCTTCGAAGACCATTTTTAAAGGGACAAAAGATCCTTCGTTAAGTAAAGTGTCATAATTTTGTATCTTTTTAAAATTTCTCCACAATTCTTTACTATTTTTGCATTTCTTGATAGCCTCATTGTAGTAGTTTTTCTTATTTTTACGGATTAAGTGTACAACCTTGTTTCTCATCTTTTTATAATTTGCTAAATCTTTTGATTGATGCAAACGGTCTCGTGCCCTCATCGTTTCGTTAACTTCAGGCGAAATCCATTCGGGAAAACGATAACTTTTTATACGTTTTGATTTTATCGGGGCATGCTTAGATAAAACAGTATTGAGGATAGAATAAAGTAAAGACAATGCTTGTTCGGGGTCATGCTCAGTTTCTACGAGATGAAGTGAGGAGGTACTTAAGTTGTTTTGGAAATCGGACAAATGGAAATTCTTGAAGCTTCTATACATCATGGAAGAATGACCATCATTTTTACCAAAGTGATTTTTTATTTTTCGTGTCATACAAATTGGCGAATGATCACTGAGGGAAATGGGGGAAACGAATACTTCAATAATTCTGTCTTGTTGATTTGTGTAAATATGGTCGATAATAGTGGACGTATTTTTTGACACTCGTGTTGGTTTGTTTACAATTTGCGCCAAGCCGTATTTTAAGAGTAACTTTGTCCATTCCTTACAATCAAAGGTATTTTTTTCTGGAATAAAGTTATAGTTTAAGTCACCTAAAATGTGATATTCGTTGTTCAATTTGTCAACTTCTTTTAATTGTTCACCGCAATTGAAAATCCATTCCTTGTTTGAATTTGGTGGACGATATATGAAACACAATAAAAAAGGTTTCGAGTGCTTGTGGCATATTTCAATCCAAACTGACTCAAGATCGGCCGATTCTAAATCGGGTCTATGTTTAAAAGGAATATGATTCTTTAAATATATCAAAATGCCACTTCCTTTTCTATATTTTCTGTCCTTTCTTATATAAGTAAAACCAGGCACATTAATATTTATGTCGGACATGGATTCGTGAAGAAAAGTTTCACAACAACCAAATATGTCGACTTTACTCGAAAGTAGTATATATTTGATTTCGTCAAACTTTGGTAAAAGATGTTGTACGTTTAATTTAACAACATGAAGACCCCTTTCTTTAAATGTGATGGTTTGCCTTGGCTCGCAATATGAAATAGGCTTATCGATAGCAGGGTTGTCATTGGAAAGGTTGTTATAAAAACCGTTTTTGTTTGCTGAATTATTTTCTAAATTAGACTTAGAACTTCCTTTGCGATCAACTGCTTTGAAACATTTTTCATTAAATGAATTAGATTTTGAGCATTTACATTGAAAATCTGAGCAAGCATTACATAAATCATTCAGAGTTTCAAACCTATTTTGTAAATGTATGTGTGTGTATCTGTCCGTGATTTCCTAATTCGGCCTTTGCATAAAACGCCGACATTCAAAAGTGTAATGGTTGTTCATGCCACATTTTACGCAGTGTCGGCCAGGTACATATTGGTTCATGACCCTGTGTCTATTGATGTTTCTATGACTACACTCTCCAATCGTATGACCCTCCTGTCCACAATATACGCAACACTTTTCCCTAGTAGGTCTGTTCTGTTCAGAAGAGTGTTTAAGTATTGGTACATACTCATTATAAGCCCTCAACAATACAGCAGTTCCCTTATCTGAAAGATGAATTTGATCTTTCCAATACAGGAGTGTGTTCAGCTCAAGTCGCTCACTGACTGGTATACAGTGAGCTCCATTGTCTTTACACAGGAAGTGGATATAACTGTTCATTTCCGTGACATCGGCGTCTCGTCTTGGGGTGATTTCCGAAATGTATACGGCTGTTTCTGGGCTTTCGGTTTTGATGTAGTTTATGATGTTTGCGAAGTCGTTTTCGATGGCCTCTTCATTTCTTCCCTCCGATAAATCATTTCCACCAGTCTGTATGATAATCGCGCGATGCCTTGTTATATCGATCCATTGTAACTTTCTCCGTATGTGCGATATTTTTGCTCCGCGATTTGTCTTAACATCAATGTGTTGGGCCAGTCCTCTCGTTCGTATGCGTTGTAATACGGAGCTTCCTATGATTAGAATTTTTTGCCGTGTGTTATTTTGGTCTTTTTTTGATGTTGTATTTTTCCTGGTTTCGTTGTGGGGGTTTGGTTTCAACGCTATCTTCTCGGTTTTGTCTTTCCTGGTTTCGTTGTGAGAATTAGGTTTCAAAGTTATTTTCTCTGTTGTGGACGCTGTCAGTGTTTGTGTACAAACTTCTTTCTTGGGCGGTGATTTAGACCTTTTTATGTTCTGCATTTCTTTTGTCTGCTTTGCTTGTACCAATCTGTCCGAAATCGACTGTAATCTATTGTTTAGTGTTGATGACACGGTCGACAAATCTTGTTTTAGTGTGATTGTTGTGTCCGTGATTTCTGTGACCTTGGATTGAATAGATTCCGATCTCACTCTGCACTGATTTTTTATCGAGCTGATTTCGTCCCTTATCCCACCAAACGCTTGCGACGTGGAATTCACGTGTGTTAAGAGAATGTTTTTGACCTCCTGGATTTCCCTGAACAAATCAACCAGGCTTACGTTAAGTGTAGGTTGATCTTGGTAAGTTGAGCTATGTGGGGAATCTTGAACGATTGTTAGTGGGTCTCCAATGGTTCTCTCTGGGTTTTCCGATTTTTCTTCAGTACTCGGAAGACTTAATTCGGGACTTTGATTTGGAGCTGAAGTCGAGGTCTGGTAAATTGAACCCGCGTTATCATTTGCGCTGACTTTCCTACATTGCAGCAAAATGGTTTTGATAGTTCTGTTTAACTCCTCCATCGATATATTTGACGCGGTCATACTCGTTTTCATCAATTCTAATATCCGCGGGAAGTGAGTTTCCACAAACAATGCAGTGTTTTTACCATTTACCAGACTAGAACACTGCGTGTGATAAAGGTTAACTGTGTATAGATGACCTTCGGTGGGAAACACAATATTTTATTCGATGGGAAACAAAATATTTTATTCATCCATTTACTATTTACACAATGTAAATCATGTTGCATTTACTTGCTCTTTAATAAACAACGAAATCGTAGACTTAAATTGAACAAAATGCAGATGACAATACCAATTTTACTGAACATCATCAGTTTATTATTAATAGGCATTATTTACTAAAAGGTTCATCTGAGGAAAGAGCTCTTTAAAGCCGCGTTCCCATTGCCGACCAAATCAACTCGATCAACTCGATCGCCTAAATTCCCCGATCAGACCCGACTAAATTCGATCGACTGTATTTTCACGGCTTCTTCTTTATTTCTTGTCGATTCTTTCACGATCATTTTTGCCGGGAACGCGCCTTAAGACGGGGTACATGCAACAAACCGCTCGACAATGGACGCGGGCTGAAGAAAGTTATTGCAAAACTTCCTACCTGAAGCGGGGCTAATTTGGCCGTTGTTGTTATCATTTCGCTTTCTGGTCGGTTGGGGCAATATTTTGGGGGGGAAATACCAAGAGATTTCTAATAAGTCACATACCTGATGAAAGAGCTGAATAATGCGGAGTACATTCAGCAACTGTTTGAAAATTGATGCAGCTTTTGCAAAATATCTCATCAGAATCGAGATTTTTTGTCGTTATCCATCCCGTGATGCAAAAGCTCCACCGCTTTATGAAGACAGTGACACACACAAAAAACAGCATTTTTTTGGAAAGATTAGGTCTTCAATGTATAAAGATGGCAGGCATCAGTCTAGTTGCAATAATGTAACAGAAACCATCTGGGTTTCGGTTACAATTCCTTCCTATTTGTTGCAATGGAGCAGGTGCTGTAATGATTCATTCCAGCAAGTTAAACATTGTCAAACTTCAAAATAAAGCTATGGCACGTAGTAAGAATGTTACCTGACAACAGGTTCACCATTTTTCAGTCAATTCAGTGTAGATTTATGTTGAAATCACTTTCAAATAACGTTCATTTTAATTCTGAAGCGAAGTACCCACCCACTTTATTCTATTGATACTTACATTTTCCACCGGAAGAAAGAATTGAAAACCTGATGATACTTTTTAACCGAATTAATTTTGTGTCATGGAATATGTTTTTATGGGATTTACTTCTGATAAGATATGTTGGTATTCATAAAAAAATTTGCAAGAAAATGAGTTTTCCCCATTTTAGTCTTGCTCCAAAGAAGGAAGAAGGTGGACTCGTAGCCACAAACCAATACCCATCATCAAGTTTGTGGCTACGGTATCACAGCTAGCCTCAATCGACCTTTCTCCTAAGCTTTCATTTCATTTCAAATTGTTCGTATAGGCCAAGAATATTTTCCTAAGTTACACATTAATACTATCCTTCAATAGTATAGCTAGATACCAATCCCGAAAATAATTATAGGGAACGATTTTACGCAGTTAAGCGTGACGTAATTTCGGACAAACAGTAGTATTGCGTAGGTATTATTACAAAATCTCGTAACTACGGCTTGAGTCAAGCCGTAGTTACGAGATTTTATAACAATACCGATGGTTTGCCAAAACATGAACTAAAACCCAGTCTATTTTTAGCACAAAATTCATTGCTACTGCCGGAGTTGTTATGCCAGCTGTAACCCTAGCTAAGCGTAGCACCATCTGGAAAGATAAATCCATCAAACTCGGCTCCAAGATAAGACTCATGCGCTCGCTTGTCAATTCTGTATTCCTATATGCCTGTGAAATATGAACCCTTACAGCAGAAACTGAGAAAAAGATTAAGGCCACAGAAATGAGATGCTACAGAAGACTGCTGGGCATATCTTACAAAGATCACATAACCAACGAAGGAGTAAAAAACAGAATACGACAATCTATAGGTCCATACGATAATCTGCTTACTGCAGTCAAAAAGCGTAAACTCAGATGGTTTGGTCACGTAACCAGAGGACAGGGAATTATCGAGACGGTGCTCCAAGGTACAGTTAGAGGAGGAAAGGGATAAAGACGATGAAGACAAAAGAAAAGATGGGAAGATAACGTCACAGAACGGACTGTACTAAAAATGGATGAGGCAGTCAAACAAGCGAAGGACAGAGATGGATGGAGAGAACTGGTTGTTCGGTCATCCACAGCGCCCCAACGGCAACCGCCACGGGATAGGTGAAGGTGAAGGCTACATGTGTGTATACATCGTACTTTATGTTATTTTGTTGCTACATGTGTGTATGGAATAGTGAAATGAGTGATAATTTTATACTTTTCTCATTCCCTTTATTTATCAATCGACATCCATTTTCATTATTAGAGATTGCAATCTCTGCAATTTATGATTCACTTATTTAAATGGTTATGTTGGAAAAGAATGTTAAGGTAGTCCATCCCTTATGAGATTCTGTCGGTGTCGGAATTATTCGGGCGATGTCGAAAACCTTCCACCGCCGAATGTTTACGATCGCGCCCGAACGGGTTCGCATGCGTAACGACCCCGCTTATAAAACCCCGATGTTTCATGCATCTCAAAATGGGCATATTATGGGTATTCTGCCTTAAAATTGAAAACTTATGGTAATATTTTTCTTATTTAGTACAATGCTGTATTCTTGCGGTTTCGGGATTGCCATTTAAATGGTACAGTGAGAAAATTTGTACCTGAACCTGGCCTAGGTGATTATATCTTTGCGGCCGTCCATCGTACATTGACAACAGGAGCACGTCAATCTCCTTCGCAGTTATCTCCCCTGAATTTGGTTTTGGGAGATCTCTGCTGGCACAGCTTGAGTTACCAAGATTTCAGGTAATTTATTTTTTTTATTTTGATTTTTATTTAAAAAAAGTAAACATGATTTAAGTGATGTTTTAAGAATATGAGGTGTCAGATATGAATCCAAATAAAAAAAATATAATTGGATTTAAAAAATGATTTCAGAAATATAAATAAATTTTCGCCATCTTTACGATATCAAGTGCCATTCACAATGGTCACGTGATTTATATGACTGCAGTGATAATGTAAGGCATTATCGCTGTTTGGAGTTTGGGATTACGTACCGAATGCTCTTCTCGAAAGTGTGCAATTGCTGGCGAGTATTGATTATTCCGCGTCACTATTATGCATTGAATTTTCGTCGGGTTCGGTCAGGTGAAATTTTACCGACTATACATGTGCATTGAAGAAATAACAAACAATAAAATCTCTAAAGACCTCTAACACGGTGGATAATCACTTGATACAATATTTTCAGAAGATCTTCAATAATTGTGTAAATATGCGACCGATTTGAAACCGGTTTGAAGCAGAGAATGTGGACAGACGTCACGCAATAGATGGACGTGTTGGATTTTTGAATAATCAACTGATAAACAAGTTATTGAAGATAAACCAAAATTTTGGTTTATCTTTAATAACTTTTACCAGTTAATTTTTCAAAAATCCAACACGTCCAGCTTATTCCTGGCATTTTCCAACCTTCTCTGCTTCAAATAAAGATGTTGAAGATTATCGGAAATTCTGAGTGACGTGATTATACACCGTGTGTAAATTGCATTAAGGTTTACAGACCCTGAATTGAGTTTATTGGGGTTTTACGCCGTTTTCAACTACCAGGGTCATATCGCGGCGGCTGGAGCACCTAACCGTGGGTTCCTGGTATTTCTCGCACCAGTACAACCACAATATCCAAACCGAGCCTCCAGCTGCTCTCTCACATAGATGATTCACACCAATTGGTGAGAGACAAATGACTTTTGTCAATTGTCAGAATGGATACTGGCCGAGCCGGGGTTCGAACTCGTGACCCCTGGATTGACAGACTCCGACGTAACCGACTGAGCTATCCGGGCTCGGCTACAGACCCTGAAAAAGTCACCACTTTCTAGCCATACGAAATGCACCAAATTACACACGCTTGTAAATAGACTTCACGTAAGTTGATTCACCGTGCCGGATTTCAAGATTATGCTTCAGGAAGAAAATAATTTACAAATATTATTTTACTCTATATTCATATGCAAGGGAGGTAATTTTGAACATTTTGTCAATATTTTCATAAGTATGCATCAATTCAAAATTCTAAACCGTGCAAAATGCTTATGTTTGTATTTGGAATGGAAATGTAACACAGTTTAGGAATTATTTGCACTTTTCAAATTTCGCCTCTGGATCTCAAATGGCGCTTTTGAGGGTTTGGATACCTTAAAAACCAATAAAGGTATTTTGGAAATAAATATCTTACAGGATGCAATGTCAATGTTGCTGCATCATTTACTACAAAGACAGCATAAACTGCTCAAACGTTGCATGTGCCAACGTGCGGTTAATCAAAGTATTTGCCTAGGATGCTTTCTTGCTCTTGCTAAAATATCTTACATCAAGACTAAAACAGTAGTGAGAGGTTAAAACCTAATAACTACAGCTTTAAAAAGTTTGGAGTTACGAGGTTTTTACCTCCCACTGACAATATTTAGGTAGCATTGTTAATAGCATTAGGATCACCCATTATGAAAGTACTTTACCCTTTCCCAAACGACAAAAATTTAGGGTGATCCACTTGAAAAACTGCCACAAATGACAAAATGGATGTTATTAAAGATAGAATTTGTGTAAAAAACAGCATAGAAATTGTTAAGACAAAAGGAGAGACTGCTGGTTATCAGCAGTTTCTTCTTTTGTTTCAATGTTTTCACAAGCCTTCTCTATAAGGGACGTCAAACCAGGTCTTGTTTGGGAAATGGTTAGATTTAATGGCTAAAAACGCTGGTACATTCATTTTTATGATTCAATTGAGTGAAATTGCTCAAAATAAACTGTAATGTATATCTATCATAAATTATGAGTAAATTTTTATAAAAGCAATCACATTTAAGTGTACTATGTATTTTTCTGAATTTTATGTCGATTTATATTCACCCCTTTCCCATCCGATACGTCACATTTAGTCTATTTGAAAAGGAATTGTCAATTTGCTTAGTCTCTACTAGGTATACATCTGCTATCAGACAGAAGCTTGAGAACACTTCTGTTACCTAAGAGGAATCCGTTATACATGTATGTAGTTCCAACAAAATGTTTTTATTATGGCTCATACGAACACTTTTTTCTTTAATTTGGTCGCAAATTTATTTTCCCATTGATTTACTACACATTACGTTTAAACTCACGAAATATGAAAATGAAATTTTGCGAGAATAAAGTCAGGCTTTATCAAACAGTGATCAGGACAACATGGTGTTTGTATTGGCGTGTACCATTACTTGGCATTGACTCAGTAATCAGTCTAAAATTTCCAGTCAATTTTTTGTTTCTATCTTCGGACTGACTGATTTGATGCATCACTTTATCCTATTTTGGCTTAATCACTACGCAGTGCGCATTACTCTGAAATCCTGTCACCAAAAAAGCAAGCAGAAAATTGAAGAAAAACTACATTTTACTACAAGATAAAGTTTACTTTTCGTCTCAATTGTCTCGGAGAAAATAATTAATTCAAATCAGATATTTCATTTTACTTAAAGCAAGCGTGTGAAGCAAATGTGCCGCGTGACAGTATGCACCGTGTGTGTGCATTTTACGTGCGCTGACATCTTGAAAGTAGGTAGCCCAGAATGCTCAAACGAGATAGATGATATTCGACTTAGGCGACATTTATTCGTAGATTATTGCATTACTTGGTTGCCACATTATGTATCGGACAAGTGTACAGATCTTTAGCCTTGGTCCAGTCGTCGATATACAATTTGGTCAATAAGATAACACATTACAGATCGACACCCGTTACATATTGCGCCACCCGTTTTTGATCGAGTTGATATTGATATTCAGACCGGAGAAAGTAAAAGAGAGAATCGTTATCAGACTGGAACCCACTCTAACAAATCTTATACGTCGTGTATGTAAACAAGGCAATGCGCCCCAGACCTAATTTTCAATGCAATTTTGCATGCGTTTTTTTGTAAGATACATGCAAGATTCCAACTGTCGCAAACAAAATTAGAGTAGATTGATGTTTGATATTGTACTGTTTGTGTTAAGGTAGTCCACCCCTTATGAGATTCGCGCCACGTCCGAATTATTTGGGCGCGGCCGAAAGCATTCGGCGGTGGAACTGTTTACGACCGCGCCCGAATAGGTTCGGATAATGTAATGAAAAAAGCCGATGTTTTATGAATCTCAAAATGCCGACATTACGGGTATTCTGCCTTTATCATAAGTATTTTATTTAAGATGTGTCATAACATCGCAACAAGTTTGAAGAAAACAGAAAGCAACACTCACTGGGCCGCAATAGGTAAACTTGCAGGCTAAATAATTCGTACAATATTCTAGTGCATATTTTGTCCGTCCTTATTTTCAATGATTTTCCTGGATCCGTGTTAAAGTACAGCTGGCGCGTTTTTTGCCTAAAACGCTCGCCCACCGCGGTCAAAATAAAATTCGGGTGGAAAATCGCGGCGATTTGCCATCGCGGCCACCGCGTTTTTCCACTCGAAATCTTCACAAATCACCGCGAATCGCCGCGATTGGTGGAAAAATCGCGGCGATCGCGGCGATTCGCCGCGTTCGGGTGGAAATGCCAGGTAAGGCCAATACGAGGGGCGTTCAATTAAAAGTGGTACTAATGGTCCACCATACCTCATGGTTCTATAGAACTAGTGGTGCTTGCGGATATTTGACGGGAAATTTACTGTCTATACTTGGTCAAAATTTGAGACAAATTCGTTGACTCTTTCAAAAGTTATTGAACTTTTAAGTTGGTTCAGTCGTATACACTGGCTATTTCGCTGTGCGCAAAATGGAAAACGAACTGAAGTAGGATGAACGGGTCTACATTAAAGGTCGCATAGGCTTTGAAATATCTGCATCAAATGTATATAATGAACTATATCAGATTCATGGGCATTCGAACGTTGAATATTCGTCAGTTTTTAGGAAGGTAATAAAAATTAAAATTTATAAATCTGGCCTAAATGGTGCCCCCCTCTCAGGCAACCCGGGTAGAGCTAGTACCAAAGCAAATGTTGCTGTAGATTTCGACATGACCGAACAAGACGCCTGGTTCAATGTGCAAGAAATAGCAGACAAAGTTGGTTTTTCATCGGGGACACGTTATACGATTTTGACGAAAGGGTTGAAACACAGGAAGGTTTATGCCTATTGGGTCCCCCACCTGTTGCCTAAAGGACAGAGAGCCACCCGTGCAAAATATAGTTTGAAATAATGCAATAAATGCAACAAATGTGGGCTTTCTGAGCTTTATACATATGATTGAACAATAATCTACTATTTTGAGCACCAATGGCGTGTCATTAGCAAGCAATGGTTGCGAAAAGATCAGGCAAGGTTCGTAATAGCAAAAAAAATTAAAAGCGCGGCAAAAGTTTTGTACGCGGTAATTTTCAAATGTAACAGGTGTATTGTTCAAATTACTGTTTAAAATAGTACCACTATCGCCGGTCATTCATACAAGAAATGTTTGTCGGCGAAAGTTAAGAAATATATCACGGAAAGAGCAGGTCTAGGACCGGCTAAAGAGGCTTGTACCAAATCCATGGCAACGGAGCTGTCCACAGGTGTCATCTTGTCCAAGACTTCCTGAAAGAGACACATGCTGCACAGTGTCTTCATCCACCCTTATAGCCGGGTTTAGGCCCACGTGGCTTTTTTGTGTTCCCCATGATGACGAAAAAGCCTCTGGTCGTCGGTATAGGGTTTCATGTTCCATATGCAGTGCAATTTTCCAGTGTCTGCGGGATGTTCCAAAAGAGACCAATTTATTGGCATATAAGTAATGAATATCAAAACTTTAGAAGTGTGTGGGTGTCAAAGAGGATTACTTCGAAGGATTGAAGAAACCTAAAAATGAATTGCGACATAACTATGGCTTATAGAACCCCAGTTCCAAAATTAATTGAACGTCCCTCGTATCATCATACATGTACAACGCTAAGTATTAAATGCGTTTATATTACTTTCATCCTGAGTGCGTTTTTAAATTGATTAAAAGATCTTTTTCAGAAATAAAAAAAATGTGATATAAAATACACACGTTTTCTATAAAGTTCTATGAAGTCCGATAATAACACATCGTTTTTGTAAATTAAAATATACATAATATAGTTATAAACTATCATATATACTATAGAACAGGGTTTTTTCGGCTTCTCTGTACATTATATTTTGCTATGTTTGATTTAATTTAATTAATAGTTTATATAATATTCTGTTATTTTTGGGGTTTTTTTTTGCAGATACATGTACATGAAATCGTAAACTGTACGTTGTCCTACCGGTCATAAATATGAAGTTTCTCTGCTTGAATTATATATCGAAATAATGCGCATTAGAATTTTGACTTCAGTTTATAAAATAAACCATAAAATCTGCGACTGGTATTTAAGGTTCCTTTTTACCATGTTGGAACTTGTATGCATGTCAAAAGAAACTCCAATATTGTATGCACTGCACGACGCTACATTCTTTGTTACGACATTTCCGAAATTTCTATGATTTGGCACGTCCTATAAAAAGTCTTCTCATACGATAAGATGGGTGTTGCTGAAGATAGTCCTGAGTGTGAAGGATATATCACAACAATAGGAACTAAATATTGAGACACAAGAAGACCAGGGTGATAATCAGCATGTTCTTCTTTTATCTCAATATTCTCAAATCATTTCTACGAAAAAATAAAACAAAGATAAAAGAAAAATAACTTCGAATACGTTGAAAGGAAGGAAAAATGGTCATTTTTCCTGTTGAAGTGGAAGAATAATCCACTAACTCATGCAAAATAAACAAAAATCAAATCTGCAAGTGCTGTGCATTTTCGAATTTTCAAAACCTAATATATATTTAAGATGTTACAGACGACAATTTCAGGTGAAAGTAATTTCTCATAACTGGCCTGTCTGGGTAGAAAACATTGTGGGAAATGAAGAATTGCTTGTCACAAGCAATTTCTTCATTTTCTTCAATATTTTCCAGAAGTTTTCTGTTTTGGGTCAAAATGTGTCAAAAGGACCCGACAATACGCCTTCTGGCTTCAACATTACAAAATGTCTGGCTACGCCCCTGGTTAAATACCTATAACCCATCCAAATGTGAGTTGTGTTGATTTATTCCCCGTTCAAGGATCTTGCCAATTACATCAGTGGGCCTTAATTAGTGTCAAATAGCGCGTGAATTGTCGACTAAATGATTTAAAAAAGAACTGCTTACGTTTAGAAGGCGAAGATCCGGGTTGATACAATGTATAAATACGCGAAAAATGCTAACTTATGAAATTTCGGGTATTTTACTCTCTATTTTTCTGTTTCGAAATGAAAACATATTTTTTGGGCAAAATAGAAAAGCCCGATATACCATTTAAGATCAGAAAAACACACATCCTACTGCCGAAAAGTAACGACAACGCCCAAAAAATGCCGACGTCATTTTCTGTTGACGTCTTACAGTGAATCATATTTAGGATAATAGTTACTCAAACGGCAAAATTGTATACTAGTCCGAATTCAAATATGTTACAGATGCAAATTCCATGTGAATAATGAATTCATGTTTCGTTCTTTCTGGTAAGAAAACAGAACTTGCTTGTTACAAACATTTTTTACTGGACTACTAGAATTTTTAGGAATATACCATGACTGTATACATATATCTATAGCCGTTTTAATCAGATTATGTAATGTTATGCCCATTTCTGGAATTATTTAAAAAGAAATTTCGTGTTAGAACCCTGTTTCTGACCTTATTTTGCGACAATTCTAATTATGTGTATATCCTTATTAATGGTATATCTAATGGTATTATCAATGGTATATTTAAGTAATATTATATCATTAATATTATTGTTTTAATTATGATGTTTTTCGATAAAACACTTTCCAAAACACGTCCTGGTTTCGATGCACCTAGATGGAAAAGCTACGGGAAAAATAAGATTATGAACAAAGAGAGGTTAAATATCGTCGCTTTTCAACAAAAACCTCGAACTGCGGCTTGTTTTAAGCTGCAGTTACGATGTTTTCCTTGAAAAGCAGCGATATATAAAAATATTATTACCAGCATCTTCCCAATTTGACGGACTACATTTTGGTTTGTATTTAATAACACTTACTCACTCTTTATCAGCACATATTTTACCGTCCACATTATCTTTTAATTGGAACCAGTCCCTTTCCTCCGGCTTCGAAAGAGTTAATTAGCTCATATTGAGACATAACATTTTTATTTCATTTATTCTAATAAGTTGGTCTATTAAAACATATGTCCAACAAGATGGGTCAATTACCTTTGAACATGCCTGGAAAAATGACATATCGATACAACTTCTCAAATATTTGTAACTGAAGTATGTCGCTGCTTTCAACGAAAACCTCGTACCAGCAGCTTGTCTTGAACTGCAGTTACGAGGTTTTTGTTGAAAAGCGACGATGTATCGAGCTTGGTTGTATGTACGATAATGCTTGGTTGCGATACTGTATAGCAACAAACACCCTAATGGTTCTTTGTAGAGAATGCAAGTTGCCCACCTGCTGAAAACGCATCAAGGAAAAATGGAATATGGATATCAACAAAATAATTCTGTCATGAATTTATTATACAAAAACTCATTCCGTGCCACAAGTTTGGTAAAATTCTTTTTAAAACACGTGGATATGGGTTTCCTTTTTTTATTTTAGTACCCCAAAGGATGCTTCCAATTTATATATCATTACCTAACTTTAAAGGTAACGCTCTCCAGCATTTGTATATATATAAACGGTGGTTAATTACCTGAGTTAGAATTTCAATAAATGTGTTAATACTTGACCAATATGAATTCGGTTTAAAGCAGAGACGGTGTGAAAATGCCGGGAATAGATCGATCGTAGTATATTTTTTGAAAAGTCAACTGATAAATAGGTTGTTGAAGATCAATTGATTTTCAATAAATTTCTAATCAGCTGACTTTTCAAAAATCAACTACCCCCATCTGATGCGTGACGTCTGTGCACCTTCTCTGCTTCAAACCGAATTCAAATCGATCTCGTATTAACAAAATTATTGAAAATGTTCTCAAACAGTTATATGACGTAAATATCAACCGTGTATCAAGTGCGTGAAAAAGATGATGCAAGTGAAACGTACTCCATGTTGATTGGTTGTTACTTGTTGTATTGGTTGCGCGAGACTCGACAATGGGGAAGAATAAAGGGAATCTCGATTAAGATGGTGGAGGCCAGGGTAATATTAAATCAAATTTTAAATGGGCAGTCCGTTTTATTATACTTGGTTTATGAAGAAAACATAGGTATGCCAACTCAATGTATCTTGCATACAATTGAATAGGCATGACAGACATGAGATATTCTCTATGTGTAAGATAGAGGCTGTATGGTATATTTTACGCGAAATAAACATTCAAATGCGCGCAGCGCATTGAATGTTCATATCGCATAGAATCTACTATACAGACTTTATCTTAAAGTGTTCGCTAGCGGTTCATTGGAAACAGGGGCGTGGCTATGTAAAGACATCGCATAAACTAGCCGGTGTCTCGTGTATGCGAAATATAGCGGCAATCTCAAATGGATGGAACAGGTAACGACGATAGATAAAGGCTGGAAATCACACGACGCAATATTTCCGCAGGCATACATCGGCAATGATTGTGTTAATACGTTCTGACGTTGCCGTTTTGGGACTAGAAGGAAGAAATACGCCAGTGATTTCCTCATCAGCTCATATGCTGCATCCAACGAATTCATGATGTTTTAACGCCTTCTTCACATTGAACCATTTTAAATCGGTCGCGTATTAACCCTTTCCCAAACGTCAAAATTTTAGGGTGATCCACTTGAAGACTAACCCAGATGACAACATGGATGTTATCAAAGATAGAATTTGTGTAAAATATGGCAAAGAAATTATTGAGACAAAAGGAGAAACTGCTGGTTATCAGCAGTTTCTTCTTTTGTTTCAATGTTTTCCCAAGCCTTTCCTATTAGGGATGTCAAAAGCAGGTCTTGTTTGGGAAAGGGTTAAGACTGCATTTATCATAGATTGTTCTAAAATGCAGTTATAACAGTTACATATAGGTAGAATACAGATGACATTTTCCAATTTATAGGATTTAAATCTGTTTGAGCAAGGAGCTATAACAAAAATATCTACAATAATTTTAACCAACCCGGATACGTAATTCTATACTACTTTATATTATCTATATAAATATACTTTTTATAGTGAACATCAATACGAACTTATTTGTTAACTCCTCCTACCAAGTCACTTTAAAATCTTACAGATTAATCCAATTAACTCTTTCCCAAATACAAGAGCTGGTTTCGACGTACCGAATGAAATAGGTATTGGAAAACATTGAGACAAAAGAAGGAAATGCTGAAAATCAGCATTTTCAACTTTTGCCTCAATATTTTTTGTGATATATTGTGTACATTTTTTTCTTTTTAACATCTCTTTTATTATCGTCTGCAAAAGCTTTCAAATTGGACCACCCTAAAATTTTGTCGTGTTGGGTTAAAATTTTAAAGATTAATCCAATTAAACCAATTAACCCTTTCACAATTAGATGACCGATTTAGGGTCCTTATTTGGGAATCCTTAAGGAATCACGAAGAAAATGCTGTTGACTAACACTCTCTCCTTTTCCTTCAATAATATCTATAAATTGAGTTGTAGACTTTCTAATTTAAATAACATTCTGTACGGTACTTATAATTGGACCACCCTAGTATCCCTTTTTGAGAAAGATTTTTAAACGGTAGACACATCTATCTTAATATTTTTGTCGTGTCATTTAAAGTGACATTTCACGATTATTTAATTTTTTAAAAGTATGTCTTGATGCAAAGATTGTTTATTCTACTGCGTACAAATACTATCAGTTTTTTGAGGTTGTTGTCTATAAGCGAAAAATACGCCTTTAAAATTGAGACAGAAATGACAAATTCTATATAGATCCGAACTGTTGTCCACAACAATTTGTTTAACTTTAGCACAAAAATATATACTTCTCGTAAACGGTCCAATATTTTGGCTTGAAATTTTCAGACTTTTCATAAGAAAATATGCTCTTTCAGATAAAATAATAGTAAAATTTATGTAAAAGTTATTGTGAAATGTCACTTTAATTACCAACACATCTTTTTTTTTTAATATAAATGAGCCTGAAAAGGTTCTTATGAAAGAGCTTCTGACAAGAAGGAATTTTTATGTAAAATAATTCATTTTTCATCGATTAAATCCTAGGCTGTGAAACCTCATTGGAATCGTCCCATAAAGAAGCTTCTAATGAGTACCCACACAATAGGGTTTGCAGACGAAATAAAAAAGAAAGAAATTACCTGGTAAATTACTTTATGCCTCTTTTCTGCTTTTTCTGTTTATTTCATTTCAGACCCCTATTTATCAGGACAGAGATTAGAGCAACACAGCAGCAACTACAATAGGGAACGATTTTATCTAGTTTATCGTGACGTTATTTCGGACAAACAATAGTATTTCAGTCGGTGTTCTTATAACATCTTAGCGCATCTGACCCTCATTCGAGAGGTCCCGGGTTCGATACCCGGCCGCGGCTAATATCCTTTCTGACAAAATTGTCACTCACCAATGGGTTTGAAATCGTTAACCTAAGTGGGCGAGTAGCTGGAGGCTCGGTAAGGGTGTTGTGGTAGTACTGGTTTGAGAAACAACAGGAATCCATGGGTAGGTGCTCCAGCCGCCGCGATATGACCCTGGTAGTTGAAAACGGCGTAAAACCCCAATAAACTCAAACTCTTATAACATCTCGTAACTACAAGCCGTAGTTACGAGATTTTGTAACAACATCGACGGTTATCAATACATAACGTTTAACCAAGTCTATTTATAGCAAAAAATTCATTTTCATTGCAGAAGATCTTCAGTTTTCTTTTCTTTTTTAATACAATATATATATTAATTTCTTAATAATAATATCCTGATTTGAATAAAGTGTTGCGTAAAGATAAATCGGCCTAATTTTTGTAGCATGTAACATGCGCAGACAATGCTGTAAATTGTGAGAATTAGAGAAACGGGCCCAGGTTTCTCGAACGAAAAATCTTAAGTATGTTCTCATGCTCAAATCTGAGCACCGCGCTCAAATCGCACAAAATCCACATGAACTTCAATCAAATACCCTTCAAAATTGGAAAGTATTCCTTTGAAGTTGAGCATGTTCTCATGAGTATATACTTAAGTTTTTTTTCGAGAAACCTGGGCCCCGTATTACTAAACATCTTACGATCAAGCTTTTCAAACTGTGTAACAAGACATCTGATTGCACGAGAAAACCGACTGAGCCAATCAGGGCTGTTGTTACAAGTAATTATGCAAAAGTCAAACGTACGATCATTAGTAAAACGGGTCCCTGGGCCGGATATAAACGCTTGCACTCCTTTTTATATGATTTGAATGACAGACATTTTATACTTATAGCACATGGTACATGGAAACTTGTTTTATAATTAAGGTAACCGAATACCCCAAGAATGCGTTTGTGGTTTCAGGTCAACGGATCTCTTATTTACGTCAAATCGTGATTGAACTTTTGTTTGACATTTTTAAAAAGAAAATAAATACAGTTTCTTAAATCAGCCGTGGATTTAATGAGGAAACTTTTGAAGGCAAAAAGCAAATAAAAAGATAAATATGATACTGCGTTCCCTTTGCCAATACTCGTAGTAACTTTTTTGTGTATAAATCCTTTCCCCAATAACAAACATTTACGTCGATCCAATTCGAACGCTGGTGAAGAAAATGGATATGAAATGGGTAATACACTATAGGGCCTATAGCATTTTGTCTTTTCCAATCTTTTCCAATCCCTTTTAGTAGGTACGGCAAAACTACATCTGGTTTGGGAATGGATTAAACTATCCATGAAAAGTGTTCCATACCACATACATGCACTAATAAAAAAGAAGAAAGTTTCTCATAAGCCAAAACAGGCTGTTCTTTTAACCTTTTCCCGAACAAATAAACTGTAGGGTTCTGTAACTTAGGCCCGGAAGCTAATAATGTACAAAAACAAATCTAATTAGATTTTGATAAAGACAGGATTTGTGTTTAATTAGCAAAAAAATTAGAGGCAAAATGGGAAATGCTGATTATCGGCATATTCTTCTGTTGCCTCAATATTTTCTGATTCTTTTTCAGTCAAAACAAGGTCTTGTTTAGGATAGAGTTAAACAATTGATGACATTATAATTATACAATATATAATTACTTTCCCTTATACAGTGTTATATACCCTATCTTTATCAATACCCATTTGAAATCTGCAGCATAATATTAATTTACAATTGTTACAGTTTAAAATTATGCCGTTTGGCAAATGGTTAACCCATAACAGTGACTCTTTTTGACTCCCTACAGGATAATGGCTTTGGAAAACATTGTTAAAAATGAAGAAATTGCTTGTTACGAGCAATTTGTTCATTTACCACAATGTTATATACATGATAGAAAAACCAAAAATGTAAAATTCCATTCACTTGATAATGTCGTCTGCAGGATCTTTCAGTTTTGACCAACTTTAAATTGTGTCGTTTGGAAAAGTTTTAAACCTACGCACCAGTAGGAGATTAATAACGTTAACCTACGATGATTATTTGAACATGAGGTGTTCAAGTGACTGAGTAAATTTGATTTTCAGATTTTCAAACCTATCGAAAATAACTCAACCAATCTTTCAGTAAATATCAAAATTTGCTTTTTGAAGATGTTTTACTATTCAAAATTGACAATTTTAATGTATATGAGTTCATGAAAAAAGTGGTGAGTAGGCCTAATTACAGAAAAGGTTAAAAAAAAGTAAAACAAAAAACAAAAAATAACAAAAATAATAAAAGGAAAACACAACAGAAAAAGAGGCATATAGAAAAACTAAACACTTTTTAAGAGAAAAAAATAGCTACTTTTCAAAACTTGAATATTTTTTAAAAAGTGATGCAAAGGTCGTGTTTATATTAACTGGAATCTTGAGAAACACCCTTAGGATATTTGAAATTAGCATAGTTTCAGATCATTCATGCAACCAGACTGTGCATACGAACATATATAGTCGCTTTTGAACGAAAACCTCGTAACTGCAGCTTAGAACAAGCTGCAGTTACGAGGTTTTCGTTGAAGAGCATAATATTATTATATCTGTCACAGATTCTGACGATCTATAAGCGAGTATCTTGATGGTATCTTGATTTGATTGCGCAAATCCGAGCTGTTCTGGATCCATGTTGGTCTTCAATAGGCCTACCCTACGAATTCGCTTTTTTTTATCAATTTAAAGCTTATGATTTTACGATACAATTTGAGGAAAAATCTAACGTCAAATACTGCTATAAATTAAACATTGTATCCTTGACAACCATTCAAAAAAAAAAAAAAATAAAACACGTAATAAAATGACAAAGATGCAAAAGGAAAGTTTATCGTGGTGTCTACCAAAATAAGGAAGTTACAAAGTTTAACTTTTGATTCAATATTTGCTCTAGAAATTCCCCAAATACGCATTTAGGATTTTGGTGGTTGAATTATAGGATCATACGTATGACTTTGATTAATCGCGGTAAAAACACATCTGAACCGGTAATTGGATAGAAATCTCTTTTTGCAGTTCATAGAAACAAGAATACAGATCGGCCTGTGCATATAAGCAGTCCGATCAAGATCCATACTATTCTTTAATACCATGCAATGACCTTAACCCATTACCACACAATGGCTCTTTTTGACTCTCCACAAAATGATGACAAAGGAAAACATCGTGGAAAATGAAGAAATTGCTTCTGACAAGCAATTTCTTCATTTCCCACAATATTTTTCACTCAAAAAGACCTAAAAATTTAGAACTCCTTTCACTTGAAATTGTCGTCTGCAGAATCGTTCAATTAGGACCACCCTAAAATGTTGTCGTTTGATAACGGGTTAAGCAACAGTACAACAGAAGCCCTGATCAGATGGCATTTAGACTAGGCCTTGTCTGAAAACACTTGTTTCGAAATTTACAAATATCCCTTTCCCAAGATGATGAATTACAAATATCCCTTTCCCAAATATGGAAGCATATTTGTGCCACAACTTAATCACTTAAAATAACGTTAAAACAATGGAGGATTTCGCAAAAAAAAACTTTTTCGCGAAAACAGATAAATTTTCATGAAAAAAAAAACACAATTATCTTAACACGAATTTATTCCTGTTAGTGCTCTAAACTGCCAAAACTTAAAGATAAAATAATATTCTTTTCAGATAACTTTTCAAGAAAACTTAAAATTTCGCGAAAGATGCCAGTTATCTAAAAATAGATACTTCACACAGTTGTTGCCCTTGACCCAAGGAGGTGCCCTATTGTTTTTGGGTCAAAAAGTTTAAAGGTCAAGGTCAGAATCGGACTTTGTTAAAAATCCGTTTCCGTGCTCGAACTCCAGAACCGTTTGACCTATGATCATCAAACTTCACACAGTTGTTGCCCTTGACTCAAGGAGGTGCCCTATTGTTTTGGGGTAAAAAAGGTTAAAGGTCAAGGTCACAATCGGACTTTGTTAAAATCAGTTTCTGTGCTCTAACTCGAGTGACAAGTCGCTAGTGGGGGGGTATTAGTCCGCTTTGCGACAATTCTAGTTTGGGAAAGGGTTAACTCCTGATGTTTTTAATAGCCCGGTTCTCCTCTATAGGGCAACAGCCCTGGCACAGTCGGTAGCGCATTATACTCTCATTGATGAGGTCCCGGGTTCGATCACAGGACACAGCAAAACCATCCTTTCAAAAACACTGCTTTCCGAATGGAGTGCATCTATTTTTAGATAAGTGGCATCTTTCGTGAAATGTTTAAGGTTTCATGAAAAGTTATCTGTTTTCGTGAAATCCTCTAATATTTTCATGAAAAAGTTATCTGTTTTCGAGAAAAGAAATCTGTTTTCGTGAAATCCCCCATTATTTTCATGAAAACTTTATCTTTATGTTGTGGCAGTTTAGAGCATTAACAGGAATGAATTCGTGTTAAGATAAAAAAAAAATTCGTGAAAATTTATCTGTTTTCGCGAAAAAAAATTTTTTTTTTGCGAAATCCTACATTATTTTCACGTTAAATTGAGTGGTTAAGTTGTGGCACAAATATGCTTCCATAATATTCAAATCGATATTTTAAACTATTTTGAAAATAATGCAGACAGCGAAATAGATGTTAATGGAAATAGGCTCTGTGTACAGTCCAGTGTATAAAACATTGGGACAAATGCTGGATTTTTCCAAGCCTTTTAAACGAAATAGGTAATTACCATGTCTTCTTCTGGAATGGAAAATAAAATTAGAATCCATATTCATCCGTGTGTCATTTGAGGGGCGGCAATCAGTCTACCGACAGCCTTAGTCTAAATCTTGTTTGTCGCTTCCATCTCCATATTAAAATTTTGTTTTCCTGGCTTATCAACAATTAAAAAGTAGTAGAATTGAAACAAATTAACAAATATTTGCAATGGGGCGAGGTTTTTGTTGAAAAGCGATAATATAAGATATGTATGCAAGCATCATACCCGGTTAATGTATATTTGAACCTGGATAAAATCATTATTTTGTAAATTTTGAGTATGTCACGCATGATAGAATTACATCAAATACGGATACATTTTGTTTGCGTCATGTAGATAGGGGCTTTTTGAATGTAGTGTTAGTATTTCTTTTAAGTACGCCAGTTTTCTTTAGAAAATATTCATGAGTAGGCTACTTGTGGTTAGTTCTTTCTTAATATCGTTGTTCCGTTTTGCATGTGCCAATATGGGTATCAACAGTACGATTTCTCAAAGCAACTTGTAAAATAGTGTGTAACAATATGTACATAAAATTTTTCAATAATTACCTTAACATGTGACCAATTATGAAATGGTTTGAAGCAAAGAAGGTGGAAATACGTCTGGCATTAGACGGATAGATGTGGTAGATCTTTAAAGTGACATTTCTCATTTATTTCATTTTTCAAAAGTATGTATTGATGTAAAGATTGTCTATTAGAATGCGTAAAAATGCTATCAGTTTTTTGAAGTTATATTTATAAGCGAAAAATACGCCTTCAAAGTTGAGACCTAAAAGACAAATTCTGTATAAATCTGAACTGTTGTCCACAACAATTTCTTAGATTTTAGCACAAAAATATAATTATATTTCTCGTAAACGGTCCACTATTTTGGCTTGAAATTTTCAGAATTTTCATAAGAAAACGTGCTCTTTCAGATAGAATAAAAGTAAAATTTATGAAAAAAAAAATTGTGAAATGTCACTTTAAGTGTTACACAGAGGCTGTATAGTAGATCCTACGCGAAATAAACATCCAAATGCGCGCTGCGCATTGAATGTTTATATCGCGTAGAATCTACTGTATAGCCTCTATCCTAGCGGTTCATTGGAGACGGGGCGTGGCTATGTATTTATAAACGTCACAGAAACTAGCCGGAAGTCTAGTTTATGCGAAATATAGCGGCGAAATTTCAAAATATACTGCAATTTCATTGGTCCAAAAAGTAGGTAGAACACTAAATATTATCAAGCCTTTATCTCATATGACGTCAAAAGGCGTTATTACACGGTATTTGGTTTTAACCCTTTCCCAAACGACAACATTTTAGGGTGATCCACTTCAAAAACTGTCACAAATGACAAAATGGAATTTGTGTAAAATATGACACAGAAAATATTGAGACAAAAGGAGAAACTGCTGGTTATCAGCAGTTTCTTCTTTTGTTTCAATGTTTTCGCAAGCCATTTCTATCAGGGACGTCAAAACCAGGTCTTGTTTGGGAAAGGGTTAAAGGAATGATGCTTTTGATATTATATAAGACAAAAACATTTACTTAAAAGTTTGTTAGAAAATGTTTGTAAAGGAACCGATAACATATTTCCCACATATTGACTCTTATTGACTACCCTATAGAAAAAGGCTTTGGAAAGCAATGTTGAAAATGAAAAAATTGCTTGTGACAAAAAATTTCTTCATTTCCTACAGTGTTATCATCACGAAAAGACCAAAAATATAACAATTGCATTCACTTAAAATTGTCGTTTGCAACAATTTTGAATTTGGACCAGTGTATTTTTTGTTGATTTGTAATGCGTCGTTGTAAATGCGAAATATCGTATCTCGTTTTTGAAAGATTTTAAAGGGTAAGGAAAAACGTGTAAAAGCTTTTCCCAAAATGAAAGGATTTACTTGAAATTTGGACATATTGATCACAAATAATGTGTCAATAATACTGATCAGTAAAAATTCCTCAAAACCCACAAGAATTGTCTAAACTAGGCATACAATGTTTTACTTTGAAAATCGCAAAAATCGACATACGAAGATTTGCATTTTCACCGACGAATGGGTAAACGCAACTGAGCTTATCCATGTATACATACTGAAACTTGTTTACACAAATCAGGTTGTTTTCTCGTGACTCGACACCTTCTTGATTCAGTTTAAGGACAAATTTCAATTTTTGACGCAAATCACATGTCAGTAAACATGAAAAGAAACTTAAAATACCGTAAATTATAAACGAATGCATATCGTAACTCTCCTTCAAAACCCTCATTACTACAGCTTTAAAGAGACAACCAATGCTAAAACAAGAGCCGTCACAGACGGATTATGCTCCCCGAATAAGTGTTTGTCACAAAATAAAAACTATCATACATTAAGCCCCCTTTTCCCACGACAGCCTTTTTGTACACACATTATTTATAAAATATAGTCTAGAACATCCTATTTATTACTTAAGTACAAAATTTCATTAAATTCTGCCCTTTAGATGAAGAGAAATTAGAGAAAAACTAATTTTTACACTACGGCCCCTTTTTCCATGACGCAGCCTCAAATTAAGAAACGGAGAAAAAGGTCCCTAGGTAATATCCCAGGGAGTTCACACGTGAAGTTTCATTGAATTTGGTCTAAGGGTTGCTGAGATCTGGCTGTGGACGGACGGACGGACGGACACACGGACGGACAGCCGGACGGACGGACGGACAGACGGACGGACAGCATGGCGACTATATGCTCCCCCGAAATTTTTTCGGGGAGCATAACAAGAGTAAATATGCGAAAATTTCTATGGGTCTCATAGATATTTTCACATGTCTACTCTTATTTTTATCTGGAAGAGCATAATTTGAATTTCTAATGGACTCTCTGAAAATTTCAAGCCAAAGTTTTGCCCCGTTTATGAGGAATATATATTTCAAAAAATGAATTGATTGACAGTTCATTTGTAAATGACAGTTCACTTGTAAATGGTATTTGTCATTTACGTCTCAACGTTAAAAGTGTCTTTTGGTTTATCAGCAACGATTTACAAAAACAGACATCACATGTCTTGGTGGCAAGATTTGTTATTCTTAAGCGTTAACATGCTATCAGATTTTGAAACTGTTACTGATAAGTCAAAAAAGCGCCTTTAACCCATTACCAAACGACAAAATTTTAGACTGGTCCAAATTCAAATATGTTGCAGACGACAATTTCAAGTGAATGAAATTTCACATTTTCGGTCTTTTTACATAGAAAACATTGTGGGAAATGAAGAAATTGCTTGTCACAAGCAATTTCTTCATTTTCCACGATGTTTTCCAAAGCCTTTATCTCTTGGGGAGTCAAAAAGAGTCACTGTGTGGTAATGGGTAAAAGTTGAAGCGAAAATGAAAAAAAAAATCCATTTACACTTGAACCGGGGTAAACAACAAAAATATAACTCTATTTTTAGCAAAATTTATATTCCTCGTAAACGGCGCAATTTTTTGGCTTCCAATTTTCAGAATTTTCATATTGAAAACTTGCTCTTTCCGATTAAAGGATGGGTTGCAATAAGGGTTCAAAAAATAGATTTTCTTTAAATTCTGTGAATTGATAGGGTTACATAATATCTTTAATTTGTATGTGTAAAAATTCTGATGAGGGCTTATTTTTGGAGATAATGGCTAACAAAGTGGATGGGGTAAATTGACACGAGAAGCATTTTTTTACTTTGAAGTTAAATAACTTTTTCTGTATGGATCAGATCGAAGTGAAATTTTGCACGTACTTTCAATGTACTAAGGACAGAATATTTTCGGAATAATTAATCATGTATATCAGTTTGTTGATTTTCTGTATTCGTCCTTCTGTCGATCTCAGATTTTGCTTATTTGTGATGCACTAACTTTACGATATTTTTGTATGAATTGACATGATATTTTGTGAACATAATCCTTTATAATGTAGCTAGATATGTGTAAACTTTGGGTCAAATCCATTGCAAAGAATCAAAGTTATTTGACCTTGACCTTCAAAGGTAATTCTAAAAAGTCACTCTTTATATTTTTCAGCTATATCTTGATATAAAAATGGTCTTATAAAGTATATTTCAATAAATAAAGTCACAGGTATAATATTCTTACTGTTTTAAGTTTGTTCAATGTAAATTTTAAAGTAGAACTTGACCTTGACATACAGAACAATAATGACTTTTGAAAAGGAAATTGTCCACTTGCCCTTTACAAATCCTTGTTATTATGTGCAAAAAAGTCAGCATCAATCGTGAATTTTCCACTTAACTAAGTAATTACAACGAGGATATAATGAAAATAACTTTATTTGCTTAAAATTCACTTCATATACCAATTTTCATGATAAATTTTCACTAAAAATCTTAAAATTTAATATTTTAGAATAACCTTTGAAGGTCAAGGTCAAATAACTTTGATTCTTTGCAATGGATTTGACCCAAAGTTTACGCATATCTAGCTACATCATAAAGAACCATGTTCACAAAATATCATGTCAATTCATACAAAAATAAAGTTTGCAGAGATAGTTTCGTAAAGTTAGTGCATCAAAAATAAGCAAAATCTGAGATCGACAGAAGGACGAATACAGAAAATCAACAAACTGATACATGATTAACTATTTCGAAAATATTCTGTCCTTAGTACATTGAAAGTACGTGCAAAATTTCACTTCGATCTGATCCATACAGAAAAAGTTATTTAACTTCAAAGTAAAAAAATGCTTCTCGTGTCAATTTACCCCACCCACTTTGTTAGCCATTATCTCCAAAAATAAGCCCTCATCAGAATTTTTACACATACAAATTAAAGATATTATGTAACCCTATCAATTCACAGAATTTAAAGAAAATCTATTTTTTGAACCCTTATTGCAACCCATCCTTTAAAATATATGAAATGGCTCTGTAGTTACGAGTAGTTGTTTATTATATCAAGTAAAAAGGGGAAAATGCGTCGATTTTCTTATGTATCAGCTCTGTACTAGTTTGAAAAAATAATATGAACAAATTAAATCATCGATAAGTCAAATAAAAATCTAAATTGATGGGGGCTATTTATGAAAAATCCGGGTTTTGTAATGATTAGGTTAAACCTTCTTGACGACTTATTTATTTCGTGATGTTTTTGCGATTATCCAAAATTTCTATACACCAATTAGTCCTTAACCCGTCTTCAAATTAATGCTAAAAAATTAGACCCATTCATAAACGTTGAAAAGTAAGACCTCTTTGAAATAGTCCTTTCTCTTAAAGGGACATTTCATTCCAACTTCAATTTTTAAAGTATGTCTTGATGCCAAGATTGGTTATTCTAATGAGTATACTATTAGTTTTTTTAAGTTGTTGCCAATAAGCGAGAAACAGGCATTTAAAGTTGAAAAATAATCGATAAATTGCATATAAATTCGAACTGTTGTCCACAACAATTTGTTCAATTTTAACACAAAAATATAAATTTCTTGTAAACGGCGCAATACTTTGTCTTGAAATTTTCAGATTTTTCATAAATTTAATATGCTCTTTCAGATGAAAATAAAAGTAAAATTCATGACAAAGAATTCTGAAATGTCACTTTAAACAAAACCTTACCGGGCAGTGCTTTTAAAAGTATTGTGGAAATGCTGGAAGTCAGCATGTTCTCCTTTCAACTGATATAGTATTTTTTTTAATCGAATGCTTTGATATAAAAACGTTCCGATTTTAGTCACATTGAATTGAGACGACTTTTTTTTTCAAGGGATACAGGGTTTTGTAGACATCCGCATTGTAGTTAGACAGAGCATAAAATATGCACATAAAAGTGAGATGTAAAAGAGGGTTACTTTCAATACATTTGAAAAACATCTTTAAAGTAGTTCACCCCTAATGAGATTTGCACGAGGTCGGAATTATTCGAGCGCAATCAAAACATTCGGCGGTGGAACTCTCCACCGCAGAATGTTTACGACCGTGCCCGTATAGATTCGGAAACGTAACGACGCCGCTTAAAAAAACCGATGTTTAACGAATCTCAAAATGGCGACATAACGATCATTCTGCCTAAATATGAATCAGGATCTGCAAATTAGAGCATATGTAGCATTTCAAAAGACTACTTCAGATAGCCTCTGTATTATGTCACGACAGGGAAAAGATCTATTATGACAAAACAAATTCAGCAAAATCGCCAATAGTTTTGTTAAAACAGGAAAACATTAGGTGCGTTCTTTAGAGCGAGATTTCTAAGATTTCTTAAGATGTTTTAGATAAAGCGTTTTTAAGAAATCTCAAGATATCTCAAAAAAATCTCGCTCTAAAGAACGCACCTAAGATTGTCTGTAACTGATATGTCACGTGATTCCCAAACGTGACGTTTCTAGATCAACTTCTTCATATATCTGAAGTCTGTACACGATCGGCCGCTCCCGATCACTCTTGCAGACCGAGCTCGACCTATATTCGACCGCTTGATCGAGTTGATCTGGTCGGTAGTGGGAACACTAGGTCGTGTGGTAATAAATTTGCACAAACAGCATGAGATCCCGCGCAGATTATATTAACAGAAATATTAAAAATTATAGGAAATTGCGTTTCACGTGATTCCCCGCTCTGAGACATAACACGTAGGATTGATAAAAATGGTATTAAATGCCTTAAAGAATGCATTAATCGTTATATTTAATCAGATTAAGGGTGAGTCAATAGCTAAAAGTACATTTACGTGACATTTAAATTATGTACATATTCAAATGAAGTTATTATGAATAATGTGTGATAATCACAGACGCCGTTAAAAGGTTTTCATTCAGAACACCTAGAATAGAATCAGTTCGATCTGGTCGTTCACAGATCGAGATGGTCGGGTCTTGATCGTGTAGGGTTCGAATTAAGGACGGGGTGATCGGGTAGAAATCGGAAAGATGGTTGGGCTTCAATCGGGACATGATCGGGAGTGCTCAGGCGGGGGTCTAGTTTGGTCGACTAGAGGTCGAGAAGAAGTCGTGTAGATCTATTTACATTTGGTCCGGCTTGATCGGGTAAACTATGTGGTCGTGTTGATCGAGTTGGTCAGATCGGCAGTGGAAACCTAGCATAAGTGAGCAAAATGAATCCTGGTCAGACTGCATGTATACGTAGGCTGATCTGGATCCAAGTTGGTATCTTATGAGATGAGGACAAATCCCGAATTAAAAAAAAATGAGCAGAGATTTAGAAAAAAAAAAAAAAGAAAAACAAGACAATATCGCGTTCGAGTTTTACTCTCTCTGAAACATGACCTGGTTTAGAGGTCCATAATAGAAAATGCTTTGAAGGGCGAAAGAAGAAAATGATGATAATCATTCAGCATCTTTAATTCTCCTCAATGTTTTCTGCGCTACGTTTTACACAATCTCTCCTCTAATATTTTCATGAAAAAGTTATCTGTTTTCGAGAAAAGAAATCTGTTTTCGTGAAATCCCCCATTATTTTCATGAAAACTTTATCTTTATGTTGTGGCAGTTTAGAGCATTAACAGGAATGAATTCGTGTTAAGATAAAAAAAAAATTCGTGAAAATTTATCTGTTTTCGCGAAAAAAAATTTTTTTTTGCGAAATCCTACATTATTTTCACGTTAAATTGAGTGGTTAAGTTGTGGCACAAATATGCTTCCATAATATTCAAATCGATATTTTAAACTATTTTGAAAATAATGCAGACAGCGAAATAGATGTTAATGGAAATAGGCTCTGTGTACAGTCCAGTGTATAAAACATTGGGACAAATGCTGGATTTTTCCAAGCCTTTTAAACGAAATAGGTAATTACCATGTCTTCTTCTGGAATGGAAAATAAAATTAGAATCCATATTCATCCGTGTGTCATTTGAGGGGCGGCAATCAGTCTACCGACAGCCTTAGTCTAAATCTTGTTTGTCGCTTCCATCTCCATATTAAAATTTTGTTTTCCTGGCTTATCAACAATTAAAAAGTAGTAGAATTGAAACAAATTAACAAATATTTGCAATGGGGCGAGGTTTTTGTTGAAAAGCGATAATATAAGATATGTATGCAAGCATCATACCCGGTTAATGTATATTTGAACCTGGATAAAATCATTATTTTGTAAATTTTGAGTATGTCACGCATGATAGAATTACATCAAATACGGATACATTTTGTTTGCGTCATGTAGATAGGGGCTTTTTGAATGTAGTGTTAGTATTTCTTTTAAGTACGCCAGTTTTCTTTAGAAAATATTCATGAGTAGGCTACTTGTGGTTAGTTCTTTCTTAATATCGTTGTTCCGTTTTGCATGTGCCAATATGGGTATCAACAGTACGATTTCTCAAAGCAACTTGTAAAATAGTGTGTAACAATATGTACATAAAATTTTTCAATAATTACCTTAACATGTGACCAATTATGAAATGGTTTGAAGCAAAGAAGGTGGAAATACGTCTGGCATTAGACGGATAGATGTGGTAGATCTTTAAAGTGACATTTCTCATTTATTTCATTTTTCAAAAGTATGTATTGATGTAAAGATTGTCTATTAGAATGCGTAAAAATGCTATCAGTTTTTTGAAGTTATATTTATAAGCGAAAAATACGCCTTCAAAGTTGAGACCTAAAAGACAAATTCTGTATAAATCTGAACTGTTGTCCACAACAATTTCTTAGATTTTAGCACAAAAATATAATTATATTTCTCGTAAACGGTCCACTATTTTGGCTTGAAATTTTCAGAATTTTCATAAGAAAACGTGCTCTTTCAGATAGAATAAAAGTAAAATTTATGAAAAAAAAAATTGTGAAATGTCACTTTAAGTGTTACACAGAGGCTGTATAGTAGATCCTACGCGAAATAAACATCCAAATGCGCGCTGCGCATTGAATGTTTATATCGCGTAGAATCTACTGTATAGCCTCTATCCTAGCGGTTCATTGGAGACGGGGCGTGGCTATGTATTTATAAACGTCACAGAAACTAGCCGGAAGTCTAGTTTATGCGAAATATAGCGGCGAAATTTCAAAATATACTGCAATTTCATTGGTCCAAAAAGTAGGTAGAACACTAAATATTATCAAGCCTTTATCTCATATGACGTCAAAAGGCGTTATTACACGGTATTTGGTTTTAACCCTTTCCCAAACGACAACATTTTAGGGTGATCCACTTCAAAAACTGTCACAAATGACAAAATGGAATTTGTGTAAAATATGACACAGAAAATATTGAGACAAAAGGAGAAACTGCTGGTTATCAGCAGTTTCTTCTTTTGTTTCAATGTTTTCGCAAGCCATTTCTATCAGGGACGTCAAAACCAGGTCTTGTTTGGGAAAGGGTTAAAGGAATGATGCTTTTGATATTATATAAGACAAAAACATTTACTTAAAAGTTTGTTAGAAAATGTTTGTAAAGGAACCGATAACATATTTCCCACATATTGACTCTTATTGACTACCCTATAGAAAAAGGCTTTGGAAAGCAATGTTGAAAATGAAAAAATTGCTTGTGACAAAAAATTTCTTCATTTCCTACAGTGTTATCATCACGAAAAGACCAAAAATATAACAATTGCATTCACTTAAAATTGTCGTTTGCAACAATTTTGAATTTGGACCAGTGTATTTTTTGTTGATTTGTAATGCGTCGTTGTAAATGCGAAATATCGTATCTCGTTTTTGAAAGATTTTAAAGGGTAAGGAAAAACGTGTAAAAGCTTTTCCCAAAATGAAAGGATTTACTTGAAATTTGGACATATTGATCACAAATAATGTGTCAATAATACTGATCAGTAAAAATTCCTCAAAACCCACAAGAATTGTCTAAACTAGGCATACAATGTTTTACTTTGAAAATCGCAAAAATCGACATACGAAGATTTGCATTTTCACCGACGAATGGGTAAACGCAACTGAGCTTATCCATGTATACATACTGAAACTTGTTTACACAAATCAGGTTGTTTTCTCGTGACTCGACACCTTCTTGATTCAGTTTAAGGACAAATTTCAATTTTTGACGCAAATCACATGTCAGTAAACATGAAAAGAAACTTAAAATACCGTAAATTATAAACGAATGCATATCGTAACTCTCCTTCAAAACCCTCATTATTACAGCTTTAAAGAGACAACCAATGCTAAAACAAGAGCCGTCACAGACGGATTATGCTCCCCGAATAAGTGTTTGTCACAAAATAAAAACTATCATACATTAAGCCCCCTTTTCCCACGACAGCCTTTTTGTACACACATTATTTATAAAATATAGTCTAGAACATCCTATTTATTACTTAAGTACAAAATTTCATTAAATTCTGCCCTTTAGATGAAGAGAAATTAGAGAAAAACTAATTTTTACACTACGGCCCCTTTTTCCATGACGCAGCCTCAAATTAAGAAACGGAGAAAAAGGTCCCTAGGTAATATCCCAGGGAGTTCACACGTGAAGTTTCATTGAATTTGGTCTAAGGGTTGCTGAGATCTGGCTGTGGACGGACGGACGGACGGACACACGGACGGACAGCCGGACGGACGGACGGACAGACGGACGGACAGCATGGCGACTATATGCTCCCCCGAAATTTTTTCGGGGAGCATAACAAGAGTAAATATGCGAAAATTTCTATGGGTCTCATAGATATTTTCACATGTCTACTCTTATTTTTATCTGGAAGAGCATAATTTGAATTTCTAATGGACTCTCTGAAAATTTCAAGCCAAAGTTTTGCCCCGTTTATGAGGAATATATATTTTAAAAAATTAATTGATTGACAGTTCATTTGTAAATGACAGTTCACTTGTAAATGGTATTTGTCATTTACGTCTCAACGTTAAAAGTGTCTTTTGGTTTATCAGCAACGATTTACAAAAACAGACATCACATGTCTTGGTGGCAAGATTTGTTATTCTTAAGCGTTAACATGCTATCAGATTTTGAAACTGTTACTGATAAGTCAAAAAAGCGCCTTTAACCCATTACCAAACGACAAAATTTTAGACTGGTCCAAATTCAAATATGTTGCAGACGACAATTTCAAGTGAATGAAATTTCACATTTTCGGTCTTTTTACATAGAAAACATTGTGGGAAATGAAGAAATTGCTTGTCACAAGCAATTTCTTCATTTTCCACGATGTTTTCCAAAGCCTTTATCTCTTGGGGAGTCAAAAAGAGTCACTGTGTGGTAATGGGTAAAAGTTGAAGCGAAAATGAAAAAAAAATCCATTTACACCTGAACTGGGGTAAACAACAAAAATATAACTCTATTTTTAGCAAAATTTATATTCCTCGTAAACGGCGCAATTTTTTGGCTTCCAATTTTCAGAATTTTCATATTGAAAACTTGCTCTTTCCGATTAAAGGATGGGTTGCAATAAGGGTTCAAAAAATAGATTTTCTTTAAATTCTGTGAATTGATAGGGTTACATAATATCTTTAATTTGTATGTGTAAAAATTCTGATGAGGGCTTATTTTTGGAGATAATGGCTAACAAAGTGGGTGGGGTAAATTGACACGAGAAGCATTTTTTTACTTTGAAGTTAAATAACTTTTTCTGTATGGATCAGATCGAAGTGAAATTTTGCACGTACTTTCAATGTACTAAGGACAGAATATTTTCGGAATAATTAATCATGTATATCAGTTTGTTGATTTTCTGTATTCGTCCTTCTGTCGATCTCAGATTTTGCTTATTTGTGATGCACTAACTTTACGATATTTTTGTATGAATTGACATGATATTTTGTGAACATAATCCTTTATAATGTAGCTAGATATGTGTAAACTTTGGGTCAAATCCATTGCAAAGAATCAAAGTTATTTGACCTTGACCTTCAAAGGTAATTCTAAAAAGTCACTCTTTATATTTTTCAGCTATATCTTGATATAAAAATGGTCTTATAAAGTATATTTCAATAAATAAAGTCACAGGTATAATATTCTTACTGTTTTAAGTTTGTTCAATGTAAATTTTAAAGTAGAACTTGACCTTGACATACAGAACAATAATGACTTTTGAAAAGGAAATTGTCCACTTGCCCTTTACAAATCCTTGTTATTATGTGCAAAAAAGTCAGCATCAATCGTGAATTTTCCACTTAACTAAGTAATTACAACGAGGATATAATGAAAATAACTTTATTTGCTTAAAATTCACTTCATATACCAATTTTCATGATAAATTTTCACTAAAAATCTTAAAATTTAATATTTTAGAATAACCTTTGAAGGTCAAGGTCAAATAACTTTGATTCTTTGCAATGGATTTGACCCAAAGTTTACGCATATCTAGCTACATCATAAAGAACCATGTTCACAAAATATCATGTCAATTCATACAAAAATAAAGTTTGCAGAGATAGTTTCGTAAAGTTAGTGCATCAAAAATAAGCAAAATCTGAGATCGACAGAAGGACGAATACAGAAAATCAACAAACTGATACATGATTAACTATTTCGAAAATATTCTGTCCTTAGTACATTGAAAGTACGTGCAAAATTTCACTTCGATCTGATCCATACAGAAAAAGTTATTTAACTTCAAAGTAAAAAAATGCTTCTCGTGTCAATTTACCCCACCCACTTTGTTAGCCATTATCTCCAAAAATAAGCCCTCATCAGAATTTTTACACATACAAATTAAAGATATTATGTAACCCTATCAATTCACAGAATTTAAAGAAAATCTATTTTTTGAACCCTTATTGCAACCCATCCTTTAAAATATATGAAATGGCTCTGTAGTTACGAGTAGTTGTTTATTATATCAAGTAAAAAGGGGAAAATGCGTCGATTTTCTTATGTATCAGCTCTGTACTAGTTTGAAAAAATAATATGAACAAATTAAATCATCGATAAGTCAAATAAAAATCTTAATTGATGGGGGCTATTTATGAAAAATCCGGGTTTTGTAATGATTAGGTTAAACCTTCTTGACGACTTATTTATTTCGTGATGTTTTTGCGATTATCCAAAATTTCTATACACCAATTAGTCCTTAACCCGTCTTCAAATTAATGCTAAAAAATTAGACCCATTCATAAACGTTGAAAAGTAAGACCTCTTTGAAATAGTCCTTTCTCTTAAAGGGACATTTCATTCCAACTTCAATTTTTAAAGTATGTCTTGATGCCAAGATTGGTTATTCTAATAAGTATACTATTAGTTTTTTTAAGTTGTTGCCAATAAGCGAGAAACAGGCATTTAAAGTTGAAAAATAATCGATAAATTGCATATAAATTCGAACTGTTGTCCACAACAATTTGTTCAATTTTAACACAAAAATATAAATTTCTTGTAAACGGCGCAATACTTTGTCTTGAAATTTTCAGATTTTTCATAAATTTAATATGCTCTTTCAGATGAAAATAAAAGTAAAATTCATGACAAAGAATTCTGAAATGTCACTTTAAACAAAACCTTACCGGGCAGTGCTTTTAAAAGTATTGTGGAAATGCTGGAAGTCAGCATGTTCTCCTTTCAACTGATATAGTATTTTTTTTAATCGAATGCTTTGATATAAAAACGTTCCGATTTTAGTCACATTGAATTGAGACGACTTTTTTTTTCAAGGGATACAGGGTTTTGTAGACATCCGCATTGTAGTTAGACAGAGCATAAAATATGCACATAAAAGTGAGATGTAAAAGAGGGTTACTTTCAATACATTTGAAAAACATCTTTAAAGTAGTTCACCCCTAATGAGATTTGCACGAGGTCGGAATTATTCGAGCGCAATCAAAAACATTCGGCGGTGGAACTCTCCACCGCAGAATGTTTACGACCGTGCCCGTATAGATTCGGAAACGTAACGACGCCGCTTAAAAAAACCGATGTTTAACGAATCTCAAAATGGCGACATAACGATCATTCTGCCTAAATATGAATCAGGATCTGCAAATTAGAGCATATGTAGCATTTCAAAAGACTACTTCAGATAGCCTCTGTATTATGTCACGACAGGGAAAAGATCTATTATGACAAAACAAATTCAGCAAAATCGCCAATAGTTTTGTTAAAACAGGAAAACATTAGGTGCGTTCTTTAGAGCGAGATTTCTAAGATTTCTTAAGATGTTTTAGATAAAGCGTTTTTAAGAAATCTCAAGATATCTCAAAAAAATCTCGCTCTAAAGAACGCACCTAAGATTGTCTGTAACTGATATGTCACGTGATTCCCAAACGTGACGTTTCTAGATCAACTTCTTCATATATCTGAAGTCTGTACACGATCCAATGTGTACTTTTATAAGAGTATTTCTGGCCTTGAGGAAGTTGACCCTAATGCTTGGTCCCCAATGCCGATCAAATTAACTCGACCAAACCCGACCAAGCGATCGAGTACTGGACGAGGTCGGTCGGCAAGGATGATCGGAATTAGTCGAGATTGTCGAGTTCGGTCTGCATCGATCGGTAATCCTGCAAACTTGTTTTGAAACGTCAAAAAATCCGTGTAGCGATCGAGTAGAAAACACATCGGGAAGATGCTCGAGCATCGATCGTGTAGAAGATCGAGCTGATCGACAATCACTCGCGTAGAGATTTATGTGCTCGAGTAGATATCTTATATCGGGATTTGATTGGATGAATAGTTGGAGCAGAAGTCGAGTTGATCGGGAATGCGTTCGGGAATAACTCGTATAAGTCGAGGTAATCGAGTGCTCCCAACTGCTCTATGGCAGCGGATCAACTCGATCTACTCGATCGCTTAAATGCGCTCGATCAAAATCGACCATCTGACTTCTTCTCGATCTGTAGTCGATCAAACCCGACCTCTTCACCCGGTTTGATCGAGTGATCAGATGAACCAGAGGTCGAGTTGATCGGGGAATGATCGGAAATTACTCGAGTACAAGTCGAGGTAATCGAGTACACGCTCGGTGCAAGTTGGATTACAAGTTATCTACCCTATCACACTCGATCTCCAGACCCGATTGATTGTCGACAAGTTCGATCTTTTACCCGATCAATACACAATCGCTTCTCGACCATTTTTGTACTCAATCGCACTCGACTGTTTTTGAATGTCAAAAAAACTCGAGTAGGAAGCCCGAGCGATGCAGATCAATTTCGATCACCTCGGCCGCTCCCGATCACTCTTGCAGACCGAGCTCGACCTATATTCGACCGCTTGATCGAGTTGATCTGGTCGGTAGTGGGAACACTAGGTCGTGTGGTAATAAATTTGCACAAACAGCATGAGATCCCGCGCAGATTATATTAACAGAAATATTAAAAATTATAGGAAATTGCGTTTCACGTGATTCCCCGCTCTGAGACATAACACGTAGGATTGATAAAAATGGTATTAAATGCCTTAAAGAATGCATTAATCGTTATATTTAATCAGATTAAGGGTGAGTCAATAGCTAAAAGTACATTTACGTGACATTTAAATTATGTACATATTCAAATGAAGTTATTATGAATAATGTGTGATAATCACAGACGCCGTTAAAAGGTTTTCATTCAGAACACCTAGAATAGAATCAGTTCGATCTGGTCGTTCACAGATCGAGATGGTCGGGTCTTGATCGTGTAGGGTTCGAATTAAGGACGGGGTGATCGGGTAGAAATCGGAAAGATGGTTGGGCTTCAATCGGGACATGATCGGGAGTGCTCAGGCGGGGGTCTAGTTTGGTCGACTAGAGGTCGAGAAGAAGTCGTGTAGATCTATTTACATTTGGTCCGGCTTGATCGGGTAAACTATGTGGTCGTGTTGATCGAGTTGGTCAGATCGGCAGTGGAAACCTAGCATAAGTGAGCAAAATGAATCCTGGTCAGACTGCATGTATACGTAGGCTGATCTGGATCCAAGTTGGTATCTTATGAGATGAGGACAAATCCCGAATTAAAAAAAAATGAGCAGAGATTTAGAAAAAAAAAAAAAAAAAGAAAAACAAGACAATATCGCGTTCGAGTTTTACTCTCTCTGAAACATGACCTGGTTTAGAGGTCCATAATAGAAAATGCTTTGAAGGGCGAAAGAAGAAAATGATGATAATCATTCAGCATCTTTAATTCTCCTCAATGTTTTCTGCGCTACGTTTTACACAAATCGTTTCTTCAACAACATCCAATTTCTTGTATGCAACAGCTTTCGAATTGAAGCATTCGGATTTTCTGTCTTTTGGGAGAAGGTTAAGTGAATAATTTTCATGAATGAAAAAGAAGGGTAAACATCAAAACCACACCTGGCACTAGCTCCATAAACCGAGATAATTAACGTTCGTAGGACAGCCGCGTACCTTGGTGGAGGTTTGGGAGACCGAGCCTCAACAAAATGAAACACCCCCATCCCCCCCCACCCCACAAAAAAAAAAAAAAGTATACTTTCTAAAAAGGGGTCAAAACAGATCCCTATATGTCCCTTAAAGTCATAATAGCTGTCACGATTGAAGTTTTTCTGTTACGGAATTCTTATTATCTGATGATATGAACAAAGCCTATTTCAACTGCATACAAGCAATAAAACCAGTGAAAGAATGGTACATTGGTACATTTTCCCTTTCTTGCAATGTATGTCAGTATGTCATGTTTACAATGTCAAGGGCGAGTCGGAATTATCCGAGTCCTGAGCGGTTGTAAGCGAGCGTCTACGGAATCTATTTTTAAATTGAGTGGAATGACGTCAGAGAATAAACAGTAAAAATTTAAAAATGTGAGATGTCTCTTTAAAAGGTACCTTTTGGGAAGTGTGTAGCAACCCTAAACAATCTGCGAGGAAAGCACAGACTGATCAGGATCGGAACTGTTGACACTAAGTTGATACTCTGGATTTACATGTTTTTCCTAACACACTATAATATATTATTAGATCTATCTAAATACGGATATCGTTGGCGCTTGCTAAATGTGACCTGTCTCTCGAAATATGGTTTTCGGTTGACTTCATAGAAGCACGCTTTTAGCATGACGTGTCAAGCAGAATCTGACCCTTTCCCAATTAAAACCTTGTTTTGATGTCATCATTAGAAGGGACTGAGAACACATTGAGGTAATAGGCGAAAATCTTGATAACAAGCAATTCCCCCAGTTGGTTAGATATTTTCTCAGTTTTATTTAATTCAACAAATCCTATCTTAACGTGCCTAGTTTGTCGTGTTTAAAACTTTCAAAATAGAATATCAAACTTATTACCGTTTGGGAAAGAGTGAGGCATGACTTCAGTTGGTTAACCCTTTCCCATACAAGACCTGGTTTGGACTTCCTTTTTGCAAAAACACAGGAAACATTGAGACAAGAGTAAGGAATGCTAATTGTTAGCAGTCTCTCCTATTACCAAAATATTTTCTATGTCATATCGTAAATAATTCACATTTTCAATGTCATTGGTTAGGCAGTCTTCAAACGATTTTAATTGAGAAGAGTTTTATTTTTTGTCATTTAGGGAAAGAGTTGAACATTTATTCGTAACCAGGCACGCGCGGAAATCCCGTGAAAATCGGAATGTTTCATTTTTTTTACCCGTCGCACTAAAGAGGAACCTTCTGCAAAGTATAAAAGAATAGACAATATTCAGCCTCTGCGGACTGTGCAGACTCACAAGATTCGAGACTCATAACTCGTAGGTAATTTTCTGGGCCTCGAATAATTTCTCTATCTTACTATGTGTTTATTTTCTAAATGCAACATATAGTTTACGTCTGCTTAGTATGAGTCGTTTCTCGAAATTGTGTTTTATGAACTTCCCGTAAATTCCCTTTTAGCGTGACGTGTCACTTTTATTAGATACCTTTGTATTACATGATCACCCGACTATAAACGAATATTTACGGCTTTTGCAGGTACCCGAAATATGTAATATATAAATCTATATATAGACACAATTGTAAACACCCAACAAACTTTTGAGCGCCGTGGAAAGTTAGAATGTCAATATACATGCGCTTATTGTGGGTAAACAGCGCATGGTTACTCGCTTGAAATACGGTTATTCTGCATCTTTTTGTTCATACTTTAATACTGTAAACCCCTTTTTTTGGCAAATTGGCACTTTTTAACAGCAATTATGACTTTAAACCTCCTAAACCCATTACCAGGTGACAAAAAATTAGTTCTTCCAAATTTAAAGATGTTGCAGACGACAATTTCATGTCAATGAAATTTTACATTTTTGGTCTCTTTGTTTGGTAAATATTGTCGGAAATGAAGAAATTGTTTGTGACAAAAGCAATTTTTCAATTTTACGCATTTTTATTCTAAATCATCTACTTTAGAGGAGTAAAAAAGAATCACTGTGTAGACTTATTAATGGGTTAACGCTCGAAGGATTTAAGTAAAATCAAAGTGCTGGGAGTACTGTAATTGGACGTTCTTGACTGATTGACTGAGTGGATTTGTGTATAAATGACAAGCGTTACATTCTTTTCTTTCTTTAAATTTGTGTTTAGATTGAGTCTAAGTCACAGTGGCCATTTTTTAACGTTCGTGGAACTAAAAGAAAATAGGGAAATACATCCCATGCAGGATTCGAAACCACGACATGCATGATTCCAGTCTGTGTTAAGCTTACAAGGCGAATGTTTTCCCTTGTGAGCCATCGCGATTTTCGATGATGAAATTGCTTTAACTTACATTATAAATACATCGCTTTGAAAAGGTGGTATCTCTTATACAATGAAATGAAACGTGCAACCCATGTTAAAACAATGAATATATATATCGAAACAAGAAGAAGAAAACCGTAATCAAATAACATTAACTGAATTCATTATTGGTTGTTTAAATCGATAGCGTTTGCTCATAGGAAACAAATAAAGACAGGCCAGTTGTTTTGAAACAGCAATGAAATCAATTTTATATTTTGACCAATAGAAAACGAGATGAATTTTTTTGTAAAATAACAGTTTCATTTGCTCAAAAAACATTTTTAAACATTTGATTATTGTCCAATAAAAATGACAGCAGAACAACGTAACGCCGTTGATCCATAAAAGAACATTTTATTCCTTTTCATAGAAGGTCAAACTTCATATATGTCGTATTCTATGAACGGTTATTCTTAAACAATTCCAATTTTAATACAACAATACCCTAACAACATACTAGATAAAAGGGACTTAAAATGAATTGGCAGTCGTTTCTTTTTAATGTCGTATTGGCATAAAAACATCTTCATCTTAACCCTTTCCCAAACAGCCAGAAGGGTGACTGGTTTAATTTGAAATATGTTGCAGACGACAAATGGATGTTGATAAAGATTGGATTTGAGTACAATATAGCAAAGATAATGTTGGAACAACAGGAGACAATACTTATCAACAGCATTTTCTTCTTTTGTCTCAATGTCCTCCAATGTCTTCCAATGTCTTTTTGTTGGGGACACTAAAACCAGGTCTAGCTTGGGAGAGGGTTTACAATGATTTTACGATAAATATACATGTAATTGTAGGATTAGTAGTAGATAAGCGGTAGATTAGTGTTCGATCATGGATTACAAGAGGATTAACATGGTAACATATGTTTAGGGCAACAAATAACACTTTTATAAACGATAACATCTTTGGCTGCGTTACCATAATGTAAACATAGTCTTGAAAGAATGGAAGACGGACGTTTTTGGCCAGGATGTTTTGGCCAGGTTGGTTTGCCAGGACCATTTTTTGCCACGAACGTTTTGGCCAGCCTAATTGGAAAACGAACGTTTTGGCAAAACTCAATTGTTATAGGCTAGACTTATCAGAAGAAACAATGTCTCAATAGATATTTGTTTGGTACCTTATTATAACCAATTAATTGAATGATTTAAAAATTACATTTATTTAGCAAATAATCTACAATAACATAATATAAGTTGACTTTGGCCAAAACGTCCGTTTTTCCAACAAGGCTGGCTAAAACGTGCGTGACCAAAAACCTCCGTGGCCAAAACATCCTTACCAAAACGTCCTGGCCAAAACGTCCATGGCCAAAACATCCTTACCAAAACATCCTGGCCAAAACGTCCATGGCCAAAACATCCTTACAAAAACATCTTGGCCAAAACATCCTTGCAGAAACATCCTATATTCTGAAAAAAAATACATGTGTAGCAATAACTCATTGTAGAGAAGGCACATTAACCTTTGTGTGAAGCGATTCTCAACTCAAGAAACAACCAATCATTATTCTATAAAGAATAATGTAACATAATCTTCCAGGGTAATTGTGCAAATGGACATATTTCACCACTATACTCATACAAGTACAATAGCAATGCATTTGTTCTAAAATAGACAAGGGTTACTGTTATATTTTGATAAACCGACGGTGTTGTTATAAAAGCTCGTAACTGTGGTTTGAATCAAGCCGTAGTTACGAGATTTTATAACAACACGCACGAACGATTGTTTGTCCGAAATTTCGTAAGGGTTAACTGGGTAAATCATTCCCTATAGATCTGGTACCAATGAATGACAAAGTATATATACTCTCCACCATAAAAAAGTAGCCACTTTTCAAATAACCCTAATTTTCACAATTCTCAGCGTCTTTTTGTTTTTACACATCCATACGCATTCCCAAAGATTTCTTTTCATACCTCAAGTGTAAAAGGCTTTCAACATGCCCGGAAACATGTTTAGTTGTAATATGGGTTCAAAACAGTGTTTTAGGCTGCAAAGTTCTATTTTGTTTACTTATAGCTGTCATTCTTCTGCATAACTTGACGCTCTTGAAATACAAACAAAAGTCCCATTTCAATTGTACAGTCAATCATTCTATTGAAATGATAAAGGTCATTGAAAATTTAGCACTACCAGTATAGCATGTCTCAATATTAAATCTTTGATGATAACCGGAAGTGGTTGGTGGATAATGTAAAGGAATACATTTTCTTAATTTGGAACTTGTTAAAGACCAAACAGAAACCCAAATTCAATGAATGGAGCATTTGAGAAGAAATTGGGGGTTGGTTAGGCTAATGCCGGAAACTGCCATTTTGCAAGGGTCTAGGGTGTAATGAAAATCACTTACAAGTCACTATTCATTTTGAAGTAAAAATCAGTATCATAAACAAATATCCTTACTCATTTTCGATCCGTTTCCGGTCCTATATATGGCCTCGAATTTCAAAAGTGTGTTCCGTATCAGTTACGGGTTTCCTGGAATTACCGCCAACCTACCATAGCTAATGGTGTAATTCGACAGTTTTCGATACTTCCACGAAAGCGTTTTTACTTGGCATGCTTCAATGTTTTGTATTTATTTCGGTACGTTTATGAATAATCATGAAATTGTTGAATATTAGCATGAAACAAGTGGCTACTTTCTTATGACGGGGAGTATAAATGAAGCAGCAGTTGGACGATGTTAATGTTGAAAGATAAAACAATTCAAATACAGATATCAAAGACACAAACGCAATTTTTCGCGACAGATATGCACGTTTCCTAGCTTTCAGTTGGAGAACACTCCACAACGGAAAAAGCGTCCGGGTTATAGTATGCAAACATAGTTCCGTCAAAAATGGGTTCGCTCTTTTTGTTTCATTGTTTCTGTGTCTATAGGATAGACAGATGCATGAAATGTGGTTCTGCATACTGACAGACCATCCGTGTACCGCTAGGATGTGTTTTATATGATTTCTCAGGTACTAGATTCTTGCGCGGTCGTGACCTTTCATGGGGATGTGTCACATACAGATTCCGAAAGAGATGGTAAATTGCAAGGGTGACTGTGTTCACGGGTGCGTGATTTTAACTGACGGTGCTATTGATACCACATTCTTGTTAGTTAATTAAAGACCAAGGAATTGTCTTTAAGGCAGTCTAAATACAAGGTGCCACAAAGATTTCCGAGAGAACATTGAAGCTGCTAAATTGACCCATCTTACTATGTATTTAAAAGGTCCGTTTCGGTGAGGAGTGACACCAGTTGACACATAACGCTTGCATTAAAACATGTTATCAAGGGAGGTTATTCAAGATATGTCGATGAATTATTTCTGCTAGAGTACAGTACCTTTAAAAGGCAACTATAACTTTACAATTTCCAAACAAGACCTTGTTTCGACTTGTCTAAATGAAAAGGCTTGAGAAAATCTTGAGACAAAAGACGAAATGCTGATCATCAGCATTTTGTCTCAATATCTTCTGTGAAATAACGTTTCCTAGGTCAGAAGATTTTAAGACAAATACGGTTGTATATCAACCTGCGTGAGAGAATAGGAATTATTTTGTTCAGACTGCATTTTTGAATCAAGTTTAATGGGAAACACACTTGTCCTATAGACTGTGAACCTTTGCTATACAGCAAAGCGGTAATCATCACTTGTTTTCTTTCTTTTTAAATCTCATTATTTTCTCAAACTTGGATAGTAACGGACGCTCAAACCAAGCCCCGGTTTCTCGAAAAAAACTTGAGTATATTCTCATGAGAACATGCTCAACTTCAAAGGGATACTCTCCAACGTTAAAGGGTATTCGATTGAAGTTCACGTGGATTTCTTGCGATTTGAACACGGTGCTCAAATTTGAGTATGAGAACGTACTTAAGATTTTTCGAGAAACCGGGGCCTGGTCTTGGTTGGGAAAAGATAAAGAGCTGGCTTAAAGGACCCCTTTTCAGGTTGTGCTCATTTCAATAAATTTAACACGTTAACTAGTGATATATGCTGAGTCAAAAAAGAAAGTGTGCACAGAGAATAATTGGAATTTCTATCATAATTTTGAATATTGATGTTATAATATTGGTATACAATTAAAGATAATTCACTTGCCTATATGAAGCTGTCTTTTAAAATTGTGTGAAATGGAATTTTACTTGTGTTTTCTTAAGATGTTTGAGATAGGGGTCAATTTCGAAATTCACAGAGCTTGCTGACGAACGTGAGGCGATTAAATAATGCCAATCTCTTGGGATTTCTGCATCAATTTCTATTGTGACATGTCTTCAATGAATGACCGCAAACATCTGTGGCCTTACTGTTCGAACATAATGTTTCATTTTATCGTTTGGAATTCTATTGCGTTCATATTGCAAGACGTATTCCACGTCCTGCAAATTCTTTAACTGGCCCCTTAATTTTCCGAAACTCAGGCGGAAGAGATGTTCGGCCCTACACCGCCCTCATGACTAGTTTTCATGCGTCCCGTGCCGATGACAATGTGCCTAATGCAGGCGTAACGTAAGATTTAGGCATTATGATAATGTGATAAACATATGGTGTCCAATCTCTTATGAGCCGTCTATCTGCCTTGATCGATTTTCAGTGTTGCTTACACATGTTTGCTTTACTGAATCGCCATAATTGGTGTAGTTTTGAAACGTTGACGTAAGGCGTCAATGTCATGTAACGGTCTTGTCTAGTCATTGCTGCATTCGGGATTTCAGACCAAAGCCTATCAAAAATGTATCCTTTGTTTTGGAAACATTATTGTAAACGCCTTATTTAAGAACGATGTCATTTAGACGAAAACGACACATTTTACGCCGGTTCAAGAGACTAGCAAAACTTATGTGTAAAATCTGTCGTGTTTACTAAGACGTATCATCTTTGGCTATTCAGCAATTTGAAATTTTATGTTTGATTTAGCTTTTATACACTTAGAATGCAGATTTTAGACAATAAACTTAATCATGAAACGTTTGTTTTGATAACCACTTGCAAAAAGGTGCTATCAGCGTTTTGCGATTTGCCAGACAATTTAATCATTCAAATTGCTTCCCGTGTCAATAGACATGAGAAAGTTGATAGCTTAACTCTGTGTAGAAGTTTGGTGGAGTTAATCGCAGCCGTTATGTAGATATATCAAGTAGAAGTATGCACACTTTCTTTTTTGACTCAGTATAATTAGCAGACACAAAAAGCATCCTTGATTCAATTTTGGTGATCATCCAAGCCTTTCTAGGTCAACAACTGTTTAAACTTTTTTCTATCCCAGACATTTATGGACTTTTCAAACTCAAATGATATCCTGACAAAAGTCGATGTTAGTGTAACATAACGCTGCTTTTCAACGAAAATCTCGTAACTGCAGCTTAAAACAAGCTGCAGTTACGAGGTTTTCGTTGAAAAACGACGATTATATAGATCCAGGACTAAAGTGTCCCGACTTTTAGAATATCCGTGATGTGGTCATGTCGAGATTCATTAAACATCGGATTTTTTTAGCATCGCCGTTACGTATCCGAACTTATTCGGACGCAGTCGTAAATAATTCGGCGTTGGAAAAATCCACCGCCGAATGTTTTCGACGTCGCCCGAATAATTCCGACGTCACGCGAATCCCATTAGAGGTAGAATACCCTAATAAATCGTGACTACGAGCTATAATTCGTGACGACGAGTACCAGTTATTGTGAAACAATAAAAAACAACATGTCGTACTCTCAGATTCATAAAACTGCCAAAGTATTTATTCGTTACCTCATATGATAATGATCCTTTTTGAAAACTTTCAAGTCAACGGCTTTAAAGATATTTTGGAAAATGAAGAAATTGCTTGTGACAAACAATTTCTCCATTTTCCACATTATTTTCTACCAAAAGACCAAAAATAGAAATATCATTCACTTGATACTGTCATCTGCAACATCTTTGAACTTGGACAAATATATAATTTTGTCTTCTTGTAACTGGTAAACTCCGTCCAAAGACAAAAACGAGAAAATGAAAATAATGCTGATTATCAACATTTCATTTTCTCCCTTTTCCTCAATGTTTTCTGTGCTATAATCCATAGCATCATCTCGTAAAACTATTTTTGTACTGGTCTTTTTCATTTCATCAACTGCACTCGAATTTTAAGCTTTTCTTAGAATTTTTGGCAGGTAACGGGCTAGTTATGACTTCTTGAAACAGAAAATGATGTGAAATAAACACAGGTTACGACATTTTGACATTATTCTCATGTTTATTTCACTTGTCAAGAAGTTTTGGACGGGTATAAAAAGGCAAGACCGACATGGCATCATCGTCACAAAATTACTTGAGACAAGATGTTGCGATTGTGTCTCCTGACTTTTCTCGCTCTTGTAGCAGGTACGTGTCACAAATAATGCATTTGAGTGCGGATCTGGAAAAACGTCCTTTATAACATTTGAGACTTTCATGTTTCAAGGTCATCCTGTGCCAAAGTACAGACTGATCTGGGCCCATGAAACACTCCTATAATTGCTACAAGTCAATGAAAATATATTAGAGAACAACATGGTTCTTGACCAGACAGACTGTGTGCATACGCAGGCTGATCTAGAACCATGTTGGGCTCAAAAGCCTTAAAGGACATTTTTCCAGATCCTGGCTCATTTCTATAAATCAAAATGTTATAATTCTGTATTAAAAAAACATTCCTGGAAAAGAAGAATTTCTCAAATTGAGCAATTTCCTTTTTTCCCATTATGTTTTTATTCACAAATATTTGTATTTCAAAGTTTACAAATACCTATAATTTGCCACTATGACTTCAAGTTATTCTGCGGAGAACACTGGATGCATATTACACGACAGGGAATCACGTAACATAACAATTAAAAGTCGTCATTTGTGTCATTAAACCTGACCAATTTGAATTCAGCTTGACGCAGATGTGGTTGGAAGACGTCAGGAATTAGCTGGATCATTATCATAATATGTGTTAGGACTTTAAAAAATCAGTCCATGACAATGTTATTGAGGACCGACTAAAAGTTTGGCTGGTCGTCAACGTTTTTGTATGAAATGATTTTCAAAATGTCACTTGAACTCGCAAAATCTTTGGTTTTTTTTTTTCCAGTCTTCTTTATTTGTTGTTTGTTCTTGTTTTTGTTTTGTTGTTGTTGTTGTTGTTGTTGTTGTTGTTGTTGTTGTTGTTGTTGTTGTTGTTTACATTTGTTGTTGTGTTACATGATTCTCCGCCTTAATGTCATCTAAATGGAACTTGTTTTGTCTTTTTTTCTTATTTAGCAGTAGGGTTTCTCACAATATTTGCTTCGATGCTTTATACCGGTTGTCTGCTTTCGATTGTTCATCTACAAAGCATGTATATTTAAACTATTCTACAATATTAGCATTTGGGATTTTTTTTCTGATAATTAAAATTGTTATCTGCATGTTTTGTCTTTCAAAACGAAACATAAACAACTAAGGCTTGTTTTGAAGATAATAAATTTATAGTAGTTTCCAGTGCCGGAATCCGTCAGTCCCGGATTTCCCGCCAAGCCTCCCGCATTATTAACGGAGTTGACGCGTATCCCGGTGAAGTGCGGCATCAGTTGTCGCTGGAAGGCGTAGTTCTTGGATTTAGATGTGGTGCCTCGGTCATAGCTGACACCTGGGCGTTGACGGCTGCACACTGTGTTGATGGAATAATAAATGGGTAGGTTTTAAAAAATAGTATTCAAAAATCAAAAAAGCATCGCTTAACCATTTGCAAAACAACAAAGGCTGATTTTGCCTCTTTCCTTGACTTGTGGCTGCATACAAATTGGCTTTATGTATGCCTCACCGTTATGAATATAATGTTATTTTGGTTGATGAAGATACACACTATCCAACATTAAAAACGCGGTGTATGCAAGACAGGTTGTTATCATCATAGTTTGATGTGAAAACTGAATCTTCCCCTAGCTCTATTTGACGGTCGAGATGACATGCAGGTAGCATAATTTGTCGCTTTTCAACAAAAATTTCGTAACTGCAGCTTATATTTGACTTTTGACGCATTGACTAAAGGCGTGTTCCCTTTGCCGACCAAATAAACTCGATTAAGCTCGATCAAGCGATCGAGTACTGATCGAGCTTGGTCGGTAAGAGTGATCGGGACGATCGAGCGTGGTAGGCAAAAATGATCGGGAATTAATCAACAAGAAACAGAGAAGAAGTCGTGTAAATACACTTGATCGGGTTTGATCGGGGAATTTAGGCGATCGAGTTGATCGAGTTGATGTGGTCGGCAATGGGAACGCTGCTTAAGGTACGAGGGGCGTTCATTTAATTTTGGAACCGAGTTTTTTGAAAAAGCAGTTACGCTATGTCGCCATTTAATATGCTATGAAATTTGATTGTTTTTCAAATCCAAACCGTATGCTATGGATACTCATTTGAATCATTATTGTCTCCACGAGACGATTCCAATGAGTACCCATATCATTGAATTTTATCAAGAATTGGTGATACTTTGCTTAAGTTAGTCTACCCATAATGAGATTCGTACGACGTGGGAATTATTCGGGTGCGATCGAAAACATTCGGCGGTGGAATTTTCCAGCGCCGAATGTTTACGACCGCGCCCGAATAGGTTCGGATACATACCGACGCCGTTCGAAAAAACCCCGATGTTTTATGAATCTCAAAATGACCACATTACCGGCATTCTACCTTTAGGTAGAAGACCCATAATACGCACCAAAGAGCCAGCGGCGAATTTGAAAAAATACCAGTTATTCCTAAACTGTGTTACATTTTTCCATTCCAAATATAAACATAAGTATTTTGTACGGTTTAGAATTTTGAATTCATGCATTCTTATGACAAAAATGTTCAAAATTACATCCCTTGCATATGAATATAGAGTAAAACAATATTTTGTAAATTACTTTCTTCTTGAACCATAATCTTGAAATCCGGCACGGTGAATCAACTTCTGTGAAGTGCATTTACAAGTGTGTGTAATTTGACGAATTTCGTATGGCTAGAAAGTGGTGTTTTTCATTAAGGGTCTTCTACCTTAAAAGCAAAGCTTATATGGTCCCTCATATCTGTAGCTCAAACTGTTCTAATTGTCAGATATCCTAGCTTCTCGATCGTTACTGGACAAGACATAAACAACCAAGATTTTGAATTACCTGTTCAGGAAATTATAAAGGTAAGAGTTTATGGTGTGTTACAATCAAGTGTCAATTATGCTTTTGATAAAACTAGTCGGGTCAAGGTTAAATATCAGAAATCTATGATATGTTAAAATTTTATCATTGCCGTTCGTCAAATCTGAAAGTCCTCATTGAAATATTATATGCATTTTAGCCCTTGCCATGAATTTACCCTTTCCCAAATGGCAAAATTTTAGGTTGATCTACTTCGAAAACTGCAACAAATGACAAAATATAAGTTATTAAAGATAGATTTTTTTTTGTAAATGACGGCATAGAAAATATTGAGACAAAAGGAGAAACTGCTGGTTATCAGCAGTTTTTTAATTTGTTTCAGTGTTTTCCTACGCCTCATTTATTAAGGACATCAAAACCAGATCGTGTTTGGGAAAGGGTTAAAGAAACTGCCCAATCTGCGTCGCTGACTAAAGTCTGTTTAAGGCATGTTACCCAAATATTTCATGTATGCTTTATCAGTAGTATAGTCAATGCATTTGGGTAATTATGGGATGCTGGGATGCTTAAAAAATGGGCGTGGCTAATCATTGACCATGACGCAGTGGGCGTGGCTAATCATTGACCATGACGTTAGTAGGCGTGGTTGACCATTGACCCGTTACATCAGAGGTCAGCCACGCCCAAGCCACGCCCATTTCCGGGGAAATTCCCAGTGACGTCATACCGGACGTGACATCACGGTGAACCAGGGCCGAACCACGTCCATTCGCGGGGTTTTCCAGTCTATTTTTAGTTCTATCAAGAATACCATAGGCTGGCTGACCACTAACGTCAATTCAGGGGACTCAGAGCCGAACCAACGTCATAGGTCGGAGCAACGTTATAGGTCGGAACAACGTCATAGGTCGGAGCAACGTTACGGATCGAAGCTTAGTCACGCCCATTTTCGGGTTTTTCCTAGGGATTATTTTCAAGACACACCCATTTTCGGGTTTTCCCTACGGTCTATTTTTAGTTCTATCTAGAACGCCATAGGCCGTTTCACCGCTGACGTCGTATCACGAAAGGGATTACTGCTATCAGCATTTTCTTTTGTCTCAATGTTTTTCTTTCTTGTTTCAATGTTTTCTGTTTCAATGTTTTCTTTCTCGTTTCAATGTTTTCTTTCTTGTTTCAATGGTTTTTTTTGTTTGTCTCAATGTTTTCTTTTGTCTCAATGTATTCTTTTGTCTCAATGTTTTCTTCTTTGTTTCAATGTTTATTGTTTTCTCAATGTTTATTGTTTTCTCTCAATGTTTTCTCACACGTCACGATCAGACTAGATCTCGTTCGGGAAAGGATTATCTAGGTCGGACTAACGACAAATTTTAATCCCCCAACACCGTCGATGCGCAGTTTTAATCCCTTTTAATCTCCTAAAATGTTATCTTGATCGAGTAATTGATCGAATTAGTCAGTCTCCGCAAATCTAATTCATTCATTCAGTTTTAATTCATTCGCCCATTCATTTAAGAGCAAAACAGTGGTAACTGCATGTACACTTACGACTGTCTTGCTCTAAATAATCCATTTCCATCTTGAGGAAATCAGTTTCGCGATGATCATTATGGTCCTTCTCCTTTCCCAAACAAGACCCGGTTTTGACATCCCTGTAAGAAAATGTTTGGGGAAACATTGAAACGAAAAGAAAATGTTTGGGGAAACATTGAAACGAAAGAACAAACTGCACATAACCAGCAGTTTCTCCTTTTGTCTCAATATTTTCTGTACCATATTTTACATAAATTCCATCTTTTATAACATCCATTTTGTCTTTTGTGACAGTTTTTGAAGTGGATCACCCTAAATTTTGTCGTTTGGGAAAGGGTAAATTAACGTTGAACTGTAATGATCGAAGTCATCGCCTATAAAAAGTACTATATGGCGTTAACGAGCTGTGACTAAGAGTGTCCTGTCCAGGTGATTAACCCTTAATTAAGAGTTCAGACAATGCCTGGGGCGAAATACCTATTATTCCGCTAACAATAGAGGTTCACGGGCAATGAGGAACCTGGGGCGTAATACCTATTATTCCGCTAACAATAGAAGTTCACAGACAATGGAAATTTAACTCGTTATTGATAAAACTATCTAAACATACACCATTAACAAGATGACCCTTTTAACCCTTATTTGGTCTGCCATCGTCGTTTTGAAAGATGATGACAAGGGCGCATAAATCATGATGCATAATTCTTGAGAACCGTATATCTCGTTCAAGATCGAATGCACATATATATTATAGTCGATTGGTAAATTTAATCCATTTTTAATTTAATTTCCTGTACCGGCGTAACAAACCCACAAGGGACCACGAAAGGGTCAGTGTTATATCGCCGAATACCCAATGACGCATCCCCATTCACTCATCTAAGATCGGTACACAACGGAAAATTGATATTTATTATTCAAATTCCAACGTTTTATTCTATTTTAAGACTATGACTATGTCGAATTAAGATTATGACCGGAAACGATCACTTTACAACAATACAACTCGCGTTATTTTAATCGTCAATAAGCGGCGAATAGTTTAACTAACCGAATATTCTAACGCTTGTCTCGACAGTGCTAGGACTTATGAAGGAAAGAGTTCGTTATCGCATTCATTTAGGACGGACAATAGTCTTTTGTTACAAGATTAAGAACGGATAATGAAAGGGGAGATCTTTTACTAATCCAATCATTGTTAAGTGATTCGTAAGATGGAAAGGACACGTTTTATAGGATACGTTTTATATGAAGAGAAATTGCTGCCAAATAACGACTAATTTTAAGAAGTTGCTGTTAAATAACAAGTAATTTTATTTTCAATTTTTTACTATTATTAAGTTATTATTTCCTATTAATCTATTACTTTAACATTATTACTTATTAATTAATTCATTATCAACATGACGTGGTATTGTCAAGCAAGATTTACCCGGGATATATGCATATGTAATGACCCTACTTCGACAATGTTTTGTTAAAACGCTTAATGGCATGTATCACGGTTGATGCATAGTTCCCGCGTTTTTTTTTCTTTTCTGTGTTTCGACGATATCTCTTAATGATATCTACGCTATTTTACGAGAAACATTGCGACAAAAAATAATAAACAATTTTTTCTCTTTTTATTTCTATGTTTCGGCGATATCTCTTCAAAATGTCTACGCTATTTTACGAGAAATATTGCGACAAAATTTAACAAACAATTTTCTCTTTTCATCTTTATGTTTCGGCAATATCTTTTCATAATATCTACGCTATTTTACGAGAACATTGCGACAAAAGTTAAATATTTTCTCATTGCTTAACCCATTTCCCAAATGATATTTTGAACTGTTCCAATTTTAGAGGTGGCGCAGACGAGAATTTCAAGTGCATGAAACTTAACATTTATTATCTTTCGAGGCAGAAAACATTGTGAAAAACGAAGCAATTGCTACGTTTCCCACATTTTTTTCAAAGGCATGATCTTGTAGGGAGTAAAAAAAGTCATGGTGTGGTAATGGGTGGATGTATAATAGTCGAAATATTTCAAATACATTTAGTTTTTTATGCGTTGACACGCGGGACTTTTTCGTGGATGATTCCTCAATTTGTCGATAAATGGGGGTGCAAATTAGTCAAAACAAATGAATTTAATCAGACGGGATCTTTGAAATGTCCCTCATAGCATTAGAGAACGTCGTGGTTCGCGTTCATCTCGTAGTTATATGCAATCTCATTAGAATGTTGTTTTAGTCCGTGGGCCTGGAGGGCTCTGCACGCCCCCCCCCCCCAAGCGCAGTCTGGCAGTGGTATAGAAATGTTCGTTGGAACCCCCTGAATAAGAATCAAGATGTTAACAGTCGATATCCTGGGATGCACTCGCCATTTTGGATGGTTTTCAAGATGGTCGCCATGAAAAAAGAATATTTGACATGGTATCTAATATCAGAAGCCTAACATTTGTTTTGCGCTGGGATGCACTCGCCATTTTGGATGGTTTTCAAGATGGTCGCCATGAAAAAAGAATATTTGACATGGTATCTAATATCAGAAGCCTAACATTTGTTTTGCGTTGTAAGATCATATTTGAAGGATAATTGAGTCTGGAAAAGGTCAGAGATGCGTTGCCATGTTAAAAAGTGGCTCATTAAGCATCGCGCATGCTAGAATTGTTTCAAAATGGCCGCCAAAATCGCAAAAAAAAAAATCAATACAAACGTTTAATAATTCTCGTTTTTGGACATATTTTGCTCCAAATACTGTGATTTCTATGTTAAAAGACTTAGACAAACATTTCATGAAGTAAATGGAAGCATTACAGAAAAGATTTTTGAAATCATTACCGTATAAATGGCAATAAAACACAATTAAGCACAAATCACCAAGTATATAATTGTTATAAATACTGTCATTTTAATTAGCTCTTGGTGAAAAACAGATCTTATTTATAGCATTATTACGATAAAGCTAAGCTTTCAAAGTAAATTGTTGAACTGAAATTGATTATGATTCGATTTTTGATTACATTAACAATAAATATGCTTTCAAAATGGCCGCCAAAATCGCACAAATTCAATAAAAATGTTAAAAATGTTAAAAATCTTCGTTTTTGACATGTTCTGGTCTAAATGTTGTAAATATAATGTTTAAAGACTTTGGTAAGCAGTTCATGAAATAAATGGTAGCATTGCGAAAAAATATTATAAACCATTACCGTATAAATGGCAATAAATTACAATGTGGCAGAAATCTTCATGTATTATTATTTTCATTAACATTGTTATTATGTTTAAAGACTTTGGAAAGCAGTTCATAAAATATATGGTAGCATTGCGAAAAAAGATTTTAAACCATTACCGTATAAATGGCAATTAATTACAATTTTGCAGAAACCTTCATGTATTATTATTTTCATTAACATTGTTATTATGTTTAAAGACTTTGGTAAGCAGTTCATAAAATATATGGTAGCATTGCGAAAAAACATTTTAAACCATTACCGTATAAATGGTAATAAATAACAATTTTGCAGAAATCTTCATGTATTATTATTTTCATTAACATTGTTATTATGTTTGGTCTTGGTGAAAAGCAGTTCTTTTAGATTGCATCTTTTGACAAAGCTTAATCTTCAGAGTATTTTGTAAAATTGAAATTGATTATGATTCTATTTTTGATTATATATGCTATAAAACAGCTTTCAAAATGATCACAAAAATATGAAAATCATTACCGTATAAATGGCAATAAAATACGACTAAGCACAAATTTTATTAAATAGTATATACTTTTGATAACGAACGCCTTTTAAAGCAAGAAAACTATTTCTTTCATAGATCATTTTAGATATTTTAGATTACTTTATTAATCCCTATTAAACGCTCCGAATAACTACGTATAAATCGAACGTTATGTACGTCGAAATAAATAAGATTTATCGATAGTCATTGTAGTTTAATACCCATTCTGCTTTAAGAGCACCGCGTCTTAGATATTGATCTAATTTTTTATTGTTTTTTAACGATTTTCAGATAGCGACGAGCATTGTTTCATGCGATTACACCGTAAGAGGGTGCGTTAAGGTGCTGCAGGTGTAACCCGGACGATTTCTTCAATTTATGACGTAATATGAAACGAATGAATAAAATAATTGAAAAATGAATACATTTACGTGTCAACATTGCGGTAAAACTTTCTCTCAAAAAAGTGATTTGCGGAGACACGTTAAATCTGTTCACGAGAAAACGTTAGATCACGTGTGCCATATCTGCGGCAAAAGGTTTGCATTGAAACATAATTTAACGAGACACATTAAAGATGTACACGAAAAGATCAGGATCGGATGTAATAAATGCGGTAAACAATTCAGCCGAAATTATAATAAAGAAAGACACGAAATCGAATGTAAAGGCCCGCCGAGTTTCGATTGCGAAAGTTGTTCCGCTTCTTTCGACAATCATAAAGAACTCCGCCAGCATGAGCGAAAACATAAAAGACCGACAGAGCCGAAAGCAGTCCCTCCCGCGGCGAAAAGACAAAAAGTCGATGCCAACGAAGTGAGATGCCGGCGTTGTTCTCGTAGTTTTGAAAACAGACGAGATCTCTACGCGCATATTATGCGAGATCATTTCCCTCGTGAGCACGGCGTCTTACAAGCACAGCCGTTCGATGTTCCACCTTGGGAGTTACAAAACGACCAAGTCGACTCAGCATTAAGGGATTGTTATAATACGAATAAACCCTTAATCTTAGCCCAACACGAGGAGGGTCCCGTGTTATCGATCTACAATATCCCGGTCTGTCCGGATATGACAGTAGCCGATCTCACTAGAGCAATAGCTCTCATCTACGAGAAACAGACCCACGCCTTCAAAGTGAATATGACTTTCGGTATGATTCTAAAGCACGTGTAAAGCGGGGAATATAGATATTTTCGTCCCTTCACCAATTTAGCGGTATTCGATGAACCCGTATTCATAGGCAAAAGATCCGATCTCAGGCGCGTGGCAGACAAATTAAACGATTTAGACCTCGTTCACGAGATGTCGAAACTCCGACCTACGTCAAAATGGCGATTAGCATTGATTACGAACGTTCGTTTTCAAGTCTTTAATACACATTTCGTTTTGGGGGGCGTCAAGGAACCGTTACCGGAGCACGTTAAACGTCACAAAGCCATCATCGGACTTGAAAAAGATAGCAATAACAAAATTTTCGACGACAATCTCTGCGCCTTTCGATGCTTGGCCGTTCACAGAAACCAAGACCCCATTCAATTATATAAGGAATGGCGAGAATACCAATTCAAAACGCTGCATAAAGATATAAGGCACATTACAGCTAAGGATTACGAAGGTCTTCAGTTGAATCAACTGGTTTATTTCGAACAATGTTTCGGCATAAACCTCAATGTGTACGAACTGGCGGAAGATGGAATAGCTATCCAAATTTTCAAAACCGCCTCCAGATACGAGGAAACGATGTATTTGAATCATTTCAAGAATCATCTTTCGTACATCAAGGATTTCGCGAACTACACCAAACAGTACAAATGTCCCCTATGTGACCGCGTCTTTGAAAGGAACTCCACCTTTAAAGAGCACGTCACAAAGTGCGACAACAGAACCAAATACAGGTACCCCGGTGCTTTCTATAAAGAGCCGAAAACTGTATTCCAGCAGCTGGACGAGATAGGGATTCACGTTCCGGAATCTGATAGGATTTTTCCCTACTTCGCTGTATTCGACTTCGAAAGCCTGTTACGAAAAGTACGAGATGACGGTACGGCCAAATTGAATTGGACTCACGAGCACATCCCGATCAGCGTGAGCATTTGTTCGAATGTCGAGGGTTACACAGAACCGCGATGTTTCGTCCATGATAATTTGGACGAATTGCTTCAACAAATGATAACGGGGCTCGCGCTTATACAAGAAAAAAGCTTCGCCGAAGCCGAGGCAAAATGGGCAAAATATTTGGAGCCCATTAAAGAAAAAATGAATAGTCTGAATGAAGAAAAGAGGGAAGATCGTCTGGAAAAGGAAAAACTAGAGAATCTCTGCGGCAAGTTGAAAGGGTACATGGCAGTCTTACCAGTCTTGGGATTTAACAGGTAAATCATTCAACTAGGACTTTTTGGAAAAGATTAAACCGCTTTATTTGAAAATAAGAGTAATAGTAATCATTTATTTCTTATTAACTTTTTTATTCGTTAGTATTCTTATTTATTCGTTATCATTCTCATTTATTCGTTATCATTTATTGTCATTTATTTTTATTATTATTATTATTATCTTATATTATATTGCAGCGCCAAATACGACTTAAATCTCGTTAAAAGAAAGCTCGCCAAGCATCTTAATCTGCCCAGCGCTGAGAACAGTTTCGTGGTGAAAAAGGCCAATGCTTACGCCTGTATTTCGACGGATCAGTTCAAATTCTTGGATCAATCCTTCTTTCTTGCTCCGGGAATAAGTTACAGCGGCTTCTTGAAAGCCTACAAGGTCGATGAAAGCAAAGGTAAATAAACTATATATAAATATACGAATCGCGTTTAATTAAATTCGATTCAATTTCTTTCACGTATATATAAGACCGTGGTTCAAAATATAAAAGAAATTTGCAAAAAAGTTATATAACAGGTCCGTAGCAAGCAATTTCATATGGGGGTGGGCTTAAGCCCTTATCCTGAATATTGAGGGGGGGGGCTAATTTGGATTTTTCTAAGATTTTCCTGAGATTTTCAGCGTAAAATTAAGAAAATTCGGCATTTTTATCCAACATGGGGGGGGGGTCTAGCCCCTGTTCCTACGGGCCTGTAAAATCTCTCAATTATTATTATCGATTTATCGTTCTAGGCTTTTTCCCTTACGAATGGTTCGATGATTTTGGTAAATTACAAGAAACAGAATTGCCCCCTAAAGAAGCTTTCTATAGTTCGCTGAAAGGGACGAATATTTCTGAGGAAAATTACAGTTTCTGTCAACAAATATGGCGCGACAAGAAAATGACCACATTCAAAGATTTCCTCATTTGGTATAACCAGGGGGATACAAAACCATTCGTAACGGCGGTAGAAAGAATGCAGAAATTCTACTTCGACAAGGGAATAGATATATTTAAAATCGCGATGAGTGTCCCGGGATTAAGTAGAATCATGCTGTTCAAGTCGGCGAAAGAGCAAGGGGCCGAATTTTCAATTATAGATAAAAAAAATAGCGATCTCCATGACACTATCAAAGCAAATATAGTAGGTGGACCAAGCATTATATTTACGAGGTGAGTATTATTATTATTAATATTATTATTATTATTATTATTATTATTATTATTATTATTATTATTATTATTATTATTATTATTATCATCGTTAATAATATTATCATTATTATCTAGTATAGCGGATGAGAATTGACCTGGCAGATCATTCCATTCGATTAGCATGGGCTGCTCTGCCATTTATCGTGAGGTTTAATCGAATGGAATTTTACATTATTTTATTTGTGCGCGTGTTTGTTTGTTTATAACGAATTTATTTTCATTATTGTTGTTATTTTTTTATCGTACGTAGGTACCTTAAAGCCGGCGAAACTCTTTTGAGGGGACGAAATCTCTGTCAGAAAATTTTGGGTTACGATGCCAATGCTTTGTACTTGTGGGCTATAAGTCAAGACATGCCTGAAGGAGTTTTCGCTCGACGCTACGCGGAAAACGAGTTTCGTCCCGAATTCCGAGATAAGTATATGCAAGCCTTTAACTGGCTGAATTACCTCATTAAATACGAAGGTAAACATATACTTCACGCTCGCAATAATGGGAAGGAAGTCAAGATCGGCCGACATCCTGTTGATGGTTTCGAAAGCGCCACGAACACGGTTTATCAATTTCAGGTAATTATTTAAAATATTAAATGGAACAGAGTGTAACACGAGTTGTTTAAATATTCGTGACTGTTGACCTAATCGACCCGTAGTAGGTCAAGTAAACGTCGAAATTACCGATGTTATTTAGATCGATTAAAACGCGTCGTTTATGACGTCACAATTTACTGTAAGCGATTAGGTTAACAATCACGCGCTAGTCAATGCCATAAAAAATAGACGTTTCGTCGAAATTAAATGTTTTACTCGGGTCTAATTCATTAATAAAGAAGATTTCTATATAGTATCGTTCGAAAAAGAACTTCTTAATACTGTTAAAATGCGATTTTCTCGCATCTATTCACTTTTTTTCCGTATGGAACTAAGATATTTCGTTGTTGTTTGACCTACTTTTTCAGTACTTCATTAGTATTTATCTACATACGTAAATATATAGGTCAACCATTACGGTCTTGTTCGAAACGATGATTCGTCACTCTATAACGTTATTATTACGTTCCAGGGCTGTTATCACCACGGACACGATTGTATAGTAACCGAAAAAATTACCGACAAGGCTTGGAGGGACGGTAGAGAAGCGAGATTACGAAAAACGGGTGAAATCACCGACTATTTGCGAAAAGCCGGTTACACGGTCGTAGAAATGTGGGAATGCGAGTTTAAGAAATATTGCCAAACCCACAAGAAAATCTACGATATCATTTACGAGTCCCGCCCCCTCTTCTCGCAAAAACATCGTGGAAAAGTAACGGAGAAACAGATATTGAATGCGGTCCGATTCGGGGGTTTGTTTGGTATGCTCGAAATCGACATCGAAGTCCCTGATCAATGGGGACTAGAATTCAAAAGAGCTCTCCCCCCTAAAGAGTATTTTTCGGAGATGTGCCCCTTATTTTGCAATACCGATGTCACATTCGACGTCATAGGCGAGCACATGCAGGCCTATACCTGGTCGCAGGGCCTCTCCGACAGACCTAGACGCCTGTTGGTAAGCGGTCTAAGAGCGCGGAAGATCTTAATCGCCACCCCGCTTTTGAAATGGTACTTAGATCACGGGCTAGAAGTCACTAAAATATATCAAGTCGTCGAATATAGGAAGATGGCTTGTTTCAAGTCTTTCGCCGACGAAGTCAGTGATGCGAGACGAGCCGGTGACGCTTGCAAAGAAATGGCTATTATCGGAGATACGATGAAGTTGATCGGGAATAGCGCGTAAGTTCTCTAGTTGTAATTATGTAACCGAAACCTTTCTGAATTTTGATCTGGGTTTCGGTTACAATTCCTTCCTATTCGTTGCGATGGAGCAGGTGCTGGATTGATTCATTCCAGCGAGTTTAGCATAGTCAAACTTCAAAATAAAGCTATGGAATGCGGTAAGAATGGTACCTGGCCACAAGTTAACCATTTTTCTATCAATCCAGCGTAATTTTATGTCGAAATTAATTTCAAATATAGTTCAATCTAATTTTGAAGTGGAGTACCCACCCATTTTATTCTACTGAGACTTGAATTTTCCACTGGAGAAAAAAATTTGATAACAATTTTTTATACTTTCTAGCCTAATAATTTCTAATTAGACGAATCAACACCCAACATCAAGTTTTTGGCTACGATATCGCAGCTATCAAGTTCTCCTATTTATTTATTAATATCCTTATTATTTACTTATCGACGAAGATGGTGTTTTATTAATTTATTCGAATATTATAAATTTGTCCGTTCCATTGCAGGTACGGTTCGATGATCATGGATAAAACCAAACATCGAAACGTTACGTACGCGGCTGACGAAAATCGGGCGTGCTTCAAGGTGAATGATCCTAGATTTAGGTCCATGTCGTGCCTCGATGCGGAAGACGGACTCTACGAAATTGAGTCGGCAAAGGCGATGATCAACATGGATATGCCTATACAGTTAGGCTATTTTATTCTGCAATACGCCAAATTAAGGATGCTAGGTTTCTATTACGATTTCCTAGACTATTACGTGGATCGTAATGACTTCGAATTTGCTGAGACCGATACGGACTCGGCCTACTTCGGTATAGCTGCGCCGAGTTTGGCAGAGGTTGTCAAACCCGAATTGCGAACTGAGTATCAACGCGGGATAACGTCATTGTGCGATGATAAGTACAATACCGGCGAAGATCGCTGGTTGCCCAGAGAATGTTGCGACAAACACTCTCGTTACGATGCGAGAAAAATTGGGACGTTTAAGGTCGAATTCTCGGGAAATAAAATGTTAGGTTTGTGTTCCAAGACCTATATCGTAAGCCGCGACGTCGCCTCTAAAGCCACGAGTTCGATTATGGCTTCTACTAGACTTCTGAGAAAAGCCAAAGGTCAAAAACGACGTAAAGTACGCCCGGTGATGACTAAAGAATGTAAATTTAGCTGTAAAGGCGTTTCTAAACGTCTTCTCAAAAATCCTTTGAACATCTTTAAACGAGTGTTAAAGACCGGTATACCAGCCTCCGGGAGTAACAAGGGGTTCAGGGTGCGAGGAAATCGCATATACAGCTATGATCAGACGCGCTGCGGATTTTCTTATTTCTATTGCAAGCGCCGAGTGCTCGATGACGGTATACACACTGTACCATTAGATATCACTTTGTGTCCGTATAAAACCGAAGAAAAAATTTTGTCGGATGAAGAGCTAGTAGATATGATGGTGGATTGGATGGAAGAAAGTGCGTGAACGTATAAAAACGTATGTCCAACTTTTTAAACGATACGGACGTTGTGAAGTTTCTAGACCGCCATTATTTTACGTACACTTTGTCAATATTTTACGTACACTTTGTCAATATTTTACGTACACTTTGTCAATATTTTACGTATACTTTGTCAATATTTTACGTACACTTTGTCAATATTTTACGTACACTTTGTCAATATTTTACGTACACTTTGTCAATATTTTACGTACACTTTGTCAATATTTTACGTACACTTTGTCAATATTTTACGTACACTTTGTCATTATTTTACGTACACTTTGTCAATATTTTACGTACACTTTGTCAATATTTTACGTACACTTTGTCAATATTTTACGTATACTTTGTCAATATTTTACGTACACTTTGTCAATATTTTACGTACACTTTGTCAATATTTTACGTACACTTTGTCAATATTTTACGTACACTTTGTCAATATTTTACGTACACTTTGTCAATATTTTACGTACACTTTGATGATATTGTACATTTACTTTGTATATTTTTCACGCAGACTTTGACAGTGAATATAATCGGTTTCAATTTTGAACAAAACCGACTTTGTCCGCAAACCGATTAGACTTTGTCATTCTATATAGAAATACAGTAGGAAAATATGATCAAACTTTGTTTTGTTTCGAAACCAACTCCGTTATTGAACAAAACAGGCTTTGTTATTTTTTACATCGATTTTTGTCATTTTATGCGTCACACTTTGTCATTTTATGCGTCACACTTTGTCATTTTGAACACCATACTTTGCACTTTTTACGCCTTGTATATAGAATTTTCTTAACAAAAATATAACGTAAACAAACTTGAACTAATTTTGTTTCATGACGTAATGATATACAAAATATATATTCTAGTATACATTTGTCCGCGTTTATTTTGAATAAAGCGCTATTATTTGAATTCAGTTTTGTTATTGTTTAAATGAACTGCGCGCGCGCGTGCCTGTGTGTGTGTGTACGTGCGTCTCTGTGTGTGTGTGTCTGTGTGTGTCTGTGCGTGTGTGTGTGTGTGTGTACGTGTGTGTGTGTATACGCGTATCTGTGCGTGCGTCTGTGTGTGTGTGTGTGTGTCTGTGCGTGCGTCTGTGTGTGTGTGTGTCTGTGCGTGCGTCTGTGTGTGTATGTGGGTGAACGGGAAAAATATATTTAAAAGTAAGAGCGTAAGAAGATGTGGTACATTTAATGATGTAAGAACAATGGTAACCGAAGAGAATTGGATCTTTATGGGACGGGCTGTGCCACGTGCCGAAATCGTCTATTTTTGCCAGATTCTACTGGTCTACTTAATTTCGATAGCCGCTATCGTGAACCTATCCTGTCATAACGGACTTTCTGAAGTTTGGATCAGCCTTTTGAGCGCTAGCATCGGATACGTTTTACCTAACCCGTCACTAAAGAAAAAATGAAAGCCCTTCTTCCCTTTCAACCTCGCTCATCTATTTCTATTTCTGGAATGACGTCATCCGGTAAAACTAGCTTCGTATACAGGTTTTTACGAAATTTGAACGATATGTACTCCGAGGATCCGCCCAAAGATATCTTATACCTTTACGGTATTCACCAACCGTTATTCGAAGAGATGGAAAAGACGGTGCCGAATATAACGTTTAAACAAGGTCTCGTTACGAGTGCCGAACTAGACGAATATACGACGGAACGACGGCATCGTTTAATCGTAATTGACGATTTATGTCACGAAGTCGTACGTAATCCCGACATGGAGTTACTTTTCACTCGAGGATGTCATCACCGAAACATCAGCGTCATTTTCATTTCCCAAAATCTATTCGCGCAAGGGAAACATAGTAAGACAATAGCTTTAAACACCTTTTACTTGGTTTTGATGAAGAACGTAAGAGACGTGTCGCAAATATCGATTTTAGGGAGACAATTATACCCGGGAAAAAGTAAAGGCTTCGTTGAAGCCTATCAAGACGCCCTCAAACGACCTTGGGGATATCTTGTAGTGGATACCACACCCCACGGAGAGGATTCGCGCAGATTAAGAACTTCGATCTTTCCCGGAGAAGACCCGATTGTTTACACGTTAACGTAAGAAGATGAAACGCGTTACGGAACACCGACATTTTTTAACGTTGTTTCTTTCCTGTACCAGGGAACAGAGAAATTTTCTACTCGCTACGGCTTCTAAAGAACAGTTGAAAGTATTGGAAGAAATAGCCCATAACGTGTTGAGGTCTGTGATTCAATTAACCGAGGCCCAAAAAGAAAAACTAAAAAGACGCGTTGGCGTTATTCGCTTATTGGGCGATTTGACTATCGGATACACCGAGAAAAAACGGCGATTAAACGGTAAATCCGCGGACGTTTTAGCATTATTACAAACTGTCGAGGATTACCTACCTTTACAACATGCAGAAAGCGGTTCTAGTCCCTTACGATAAATATAGGAGACTCATCGAGAATTACCGGAAAGACGAAATTACCGAAACGAGTGTGGACTTTTCGGACAAACCGAAGAAAAATTACCGGAAAGACGAAATTACCGAAACGAGCGTGGATTCTGCGGACAAACCGAAGAAAAAGAGAGGGGACGTCAAAACTCGATTCAGCTCGAAGAAGATGGAAATAGTCAAACCACCCGGGCGTCCAGTAACTAAGGAAGATAAACGCGAAACAAAAACTGTTTCGCGACAGTCTTGGATTACTATATAACGAAAACTAAATCGAATGTTTTGTTCAATTTTTTATTAATAAAATTTGTTAACCTACATGTACAATCTTTTTTTATTGTAATATAATATTTCTACTTTCGTCTACGTTAATCACTTCCGGAAATGTTCCGTACATAATGACGTTGGCACTCTCTGGAAGGGGTTTGGCGAAACCAATCTCTAAACGACAATGTCCTCTTCTCTTAACGTTAAATTTGACGAATGGGTTGACGTCAAATACGTATAACGCGTAACCCTTTTTATATTCATCCTGGGTTACGTTGACGTCATGACGAAACGTTGCCAACGTTCTGTAGCAGTCAACGTAGGTATCGTTCGAAAAGTCAGGGCGCATCGGTTTACCCGGAAAAGACTGACCGTCTACAAATAGGCCGATAGAGTTGCAGTCGTAGTGCTTGAAATTAAACGGCGACGTCGCGTAGTTCCCCGAATAGGACGAGCTCGATACCAGTCCAATGATCAGCCTATTGGGGACCAGACCCTGGTATAAATCGTCGGACGTGAAACTGTACATTCCGGAAGGAATGGACGCTACTTTGATATCCGAACGAAAATAGGGATAGGTCGGCCAAATGTCTTTCTTCATCATTTCGCTATGCGCCACGAGAACGGCCGAGTTGGGTCGCTGCAGACATAGTTTAAAACACGCGTCGACGATTTGCACCTTTATTTTCGGTGAAATAGCGTCTGTGATAAGTCCGAATGAGTTTCGACACGGCCACAATTTGAGGGAAAGGGTGATTCCGTTCACGATCAGCCTGTTTTGTTGAAAAAGGTCGAGCATGATGGGTCCTTCTAGATTGACAATTTTCCCTCCGAGTGTCTTTTGATACCTCGCAAATAACCCGTTATTGGTCCCGGTCTTGGCATCCGAGTCGTCATGATTTCCGACATCTTTATAAAACATTTGGGATTGGAGTATGTTTCTCTGTTCCATCTCGTTCGAGTTGAGAATAGTGTCGATATAAGCTTTGTAAGGGTAGTTACTCCCTAAATGACTGACGGGGTTCTGCTGTAAAGCTAAATCGATCTGGGAGAAAAAGCTGTGTAACGGTAAATTCACGGGACCAGCCACATCATCGACGGTCAACGGTACGTCGTTTTCGTCCACGATACGAAATTTGATATTCAATAGGGATCTTTTCAAGTCCATATATGCCGCAGTTTGTTGGGGAACGTTAAATTCTAAAGCCGAGCCCTCCGTTATTTGGTTGACCGGACGAAATTGAATCCATTCCCTACAATGCACCGTGGTATCGCTCGGCGCTGGTTCGAAGATGGACATCTCGTTATCGTGTAGCTCCTCTGCCATTATTGAGCGAATTGGTCTTTCAATTTTTTCGAGTATCTGGATCCGGACGCCTTTCTTTTTCTTTTTGTTCCGGCGGTTTCCCTCTTACGTTCTCCTTTATCTCGCTTTATTTCCGATTTAGCCATTTCCACCGCCTGGGCGACCGGAGTAATAAACTTCACTTCCGGTTTAATGGGCTCCGCGCGTGATCTGAATCTGGCACCGCTTCCGACGACGTATTTCCCGTGCTGATCGGGTCGCGCCCGACCCTCGTGAATATCTAAAAAATGCTGGGTCCATTTCTTCGTATCGGGGATGTAAGGCATCCATTTTCGCTCTTTAAAATCGTAATATTCTACGGAACCCATCTCCGTCTAAAGTGTAGAATGCAGTAAAGTTGCTTAGATCGCGTTGAAATCGGCTGCAGATCCGAGTCCGTAAGGTATAGTCTAACGTCCACGATCAACTCGTTCTTTACTCTTACGTACAAAGGTGTGTCGAATGATTGGGAAACGGTGGATTTTTCGCCGATCTCTAAATTTCTGAGTATAGGTAGACAGCTATTCCTAGCGTAGGAATCGAATAATATATCCGAACACACGAATATGTATTTGCTCGATGGGTTAATCCCCAGCGATAACGTAATTTCTTTCAATCCGCACTCCCAATACCCGTCCAGTTTATAGGCCTTCGGTAAATCTACGATAAAATCGGACGAAGAATTGTTCTTATGTATTTTTTCCGAGTCTCTGCTATCCAAAAACAGGTAAAAGCTATTCATCATTTACGTGCCGTACGCGCGCAAATCGACGTTTTTCACCCACGTGTCGTACTTCGCGGGCCAGCCATACCACCTAATAAGCGACTCACCCCTTCTCTTACGAATTATTTTTTCTATTCTAAATACGGTGTCGTCATTAATCGTCATTTTCCCCAATTCCGAGTTGTAAAATGTACCACCGATGTCTTCGTCCGAGATATCTTTTAACTTATAATAAGGGATATTTTGATTCATCCCCCTTTCCTTCACGATAAAGTACTCCGTCGTCCACCTTTCGTCATAATGTCTCTCGAAGGGCCTTTTTTGGTGCGAAATGCGGACTGTATCCCCCACCTTAAATTTATAACGTCCGGCTACTTCCTTCGGATTTTGCTTGTATTGAAGTTTCCAAAGCGCGCTCTCGTCAGCCTTAGTAACCTTCGATGGAGCCTTTTTTATGGATCTGTGATAAGTCCCGTTATAACTCTCGGTGACATCTCCCAAAACGTCGATCCACTTATGGGTTTGTTTGGCCGTCATGTATCGGGCCAATCTTCCTTTCACGTTTTTTATAGCCCTCTCAGCCAGGGGGCATTTTGTTTCGTTATTGGAGTAAAAGTGTTCGATGCCGCGTTCTTTTAATAGGCTCTGCACTATTTTTGACTTGAATTCGCTGCCTCGATCCGTCCTTATTTTTAAGGGTACTGGTCCGCTTTCAAGAATAGGCTTGAGGACCCTTTCTACCTCAGAACCGGAAACGCGTTTCATAGGAAAAGTTCTCACAAATCTCGAGAAACCGTCGATTATTAATAGAAAATAACCCATACCGTCATTTTCCGTAGAGTAATTAGACATATACGCCACATCGGCTTCCCAGAGATAGTTGATATAAGGCACGATCATCTTTCTCTTTTTAAAACGTCTTATCACTCGCCTGTGAACTGTATACGGTTCCTGCTTTTCTAACCATTTACGAATCTTACTCTTTCCGATGACATATTTTCCTTCTTGGCGAACTACTTTAAAAATCTTGTTCACGCTAGAGTACGACGCTGGGTTTTTCGGGTCGTAATAGATCTTTTCTAGGTATTTTTCGTACGTCATTTTTATGTGTGTGTGTTTGTGTGTGTGTGTGTGTTTTTACTATTAGTCATAGCTCTTACGATTCATGATCTCGACTAATCTATCAGCGGCCTGGGCAGCTTCCCGTTTCAAACGATATAATCTATATCGCTTCAAAATATTTTCCCCTAATAAAAGAATAGTGAGTACGACGGTGATACACATGATTAACCGCTACATAAAGGGACTGTCTTCTTATAACGTAAACAATTCCAATTCAATAAGGGTCGGGTATACCGTCGCCTCGACGTCTAAGGAAGATTTGATTCCGGTGATAATAACCTTTCCATTATGATAACAGGAAAAGTGAACGTTATCTTTTCTCAACGTAACTACCGGAAAAATTTCGGGTTCGTACGTTAATTTAAACGTTCGACATAGTTCGGGGATATTCAAGGGCGTCGACAAGGTGTGAAATGCTGACGACGTTATCATTTTCACCGACGTTAATTTAACGGGATAACCTAGTTTCTGTAGAACTCTCGCGTAGCGTCTTATTCTTCGACGGCCATCTTGGAATGAACGCGACATTCCGTTGGAATTGAGTTTTCCGTTTCTAAATACCAGACAATTTCCTCCGATACGAGGATGTTGCCATATAAGACCGTTAAACGTTTTAGGATCGTATCTCACGTTAACCAACTGAGAGCATAACTCTCTTAAATCGATGTCGCAGTTCAGCGAGGCAGTGTATACGGTATTGGTTATATACATGGTGTGTACTCGTTGACGTAGAAAGATAAAATGAAGACGAAATGACATATACGTATCTTTTTATTAAAAACGTTATTACGTGATAACAACAACAATGACGACTTTACAAAAAAACAACAACAACAACGAACAAACGTTACACAAACTCTAACGAACAAACGTTACACAAACTATAACGAGCAAACGTTACACAAACTATAACGGCGCGTTTAAACATATAGCTCAATACACTAATTAGTCATATTTTTTTCTTCGTATTGGGCGAGCACTCCTCGCATTGGTCCCTAACGTGATTCGGTTGTAGGTAGCAAGGTAGAACGTCGTACAATTCCGGAACTGCGGAGGGAATCATTCTTAATCCGTTTTTCAATTCGTCGTATTGTTGGAAAGTCAATGATATCCCCTTTCGGGTGGCGCAGACCTCTGAAGCCCCTTCTGGTAACCAAAATTTTCGTATATCCACGCAGGGAAACCCGGGGTTAACGCTTACGAACCAATTTCCCCCTAGATGCTTGCGAAATGTCTCTGACAGCTGATCTCGATTCCATTAATCCACGTGAAATCCAATTTCATTCAGGAGGGAGTACAGTTCGTTACACCTGGATAACGTCAGCGTTATTCCTTTTAATGTGGGAACGGGCTGGCCGTCTTTGAAAATTAATTCCCTGATGTGAATGTATGTATTTCCTTCGAATTTACTATCGAATAGGTAGCACTCCTTCCCTAGGTGTTGAGAGTATCTCGAATTCAGTCTGTTCGTCATGATGATCTAAACGCGAATGAGCCTGCGATTCAAATTCCCTATTTATAACGGTTAATTTCAACCAATCAAAAGTCATTTCTATTTATAGTTTGAATTCTAGCGCATGCGTCTTAATGTTTTCCAGTAGGTCCTCGCCTCATCGATTGACTCATCAATGGGATGCGCCAGTTGTTTCACGGACTAAACGATGAATATACAGCTTTTTATAGACGATTTAGTGACCTTGGACAGGTGCGTGAAATTGTGCAGTTTTTCGAAGTAGGGGTATGTGGTATAGAACAAACGATTAAATCGATCCTAAGATTTGCTTAGTTGCGCAACGTTCAATTACTCGGACACAAAAGGATTATTATCCGAGTACCGTAAGATTATCCGATATTGTTACTTAAATGAATGGGCGAATGAATTAAAACTGAATGAATGAATTAGATTTGCGGAGACTGACTAATTCGATCAATTACTCGATCAAGATAACATTTTAGGAGATTAAAAGGGATTAAAACTGCGCATCGACGGTGTTGGGGGGATTAAAATTCCTCGTCACTCCGGTCTAGATAATCCTTTCCCGAACGAGATCTAGTCTGATCGTGACGCGTGATAAAACATTGAGAGAAAACAATAAACATTGAAACAAGAAAGAAAAACATTGAGACAAAAGAAAAACATTGAGACAAAAAAAACATTGAGACAAAAGAATACATTGAGACAAGAAAGAAAACATTGAAACAGAAAACATTGCAACATAAAAGAAAACATTGAGACAAAAGAAAATGCTGATAGCAGTAATCCCTTCGTGATACGACGTCAGCGGTGAAACGGCCTATGGCGTTCTAGATAGAACTAAAAATAGACCGTGGGGAAAACCATTTTCGGGGGGGGGGGGGATTATGGGTGTGGCTTGAAAATAAACCCTAGGAAAAACCCGAAAAATGGGCGTGGCTCCCCTTCGATCCGTAACATTGTTCCGACCTATGACGTTGCTCCGATCTATGACGTTGATTCGACTCTGAGTCCCCTGAATTGACGTTAGTGGTCAGCCAGCCTATGGTATTCTTGATAGAACTAAAAATAGACCGGAAAAACCCGAAAATGGGCGTGGTTCGGTCGTGGTTCACCGTGATGTCACGTCCGGTACGACGTCACTGGGAATTTCCCCGGAAATGGGCGTGGCTTGGGCGTGGTCATTGGGCGTGGTCAATGCTCAACCACGCCCGAACCACGCCCATTTTTGGCTCCACGCTCTACCAATAATTACCCAAAACAGTTGACATAACTACTTTTATCCTTAGTGTTCGGCCTACTTTTTGGACCAATGAAATTGCAGTATATTTAGATTTTCCGCTGTTATATTTTGCATACACGAGACTTCGGCTAGTTTATGTGACGTCTATACACAGCCACGCCCCCGTCTCCAATGAACCGCTAGCGAACACTAAGTAAGATAGAGTCTGTATATTAGATTCTACGCGGTATAAACACTCAATGCGCTGTGCGCACTTGAATGTTTATTTCGCGTAGAATTTACTATACAGCCTCTATCTAATACACTGTTCTGATAACTTTCAGCATCCTAACTACAACAGCGGACCTGGATCGTTTCCAAATGACATTGCTCTCTTGAGACTTTCGGGCAACGATATCTTATCCAGCCTGAAAGTAAGAGTTGCCACCCCTAATGATGAACCTTTGTCTGGGGACATCTGCGTCATTTCCGGTCATGGAAACACGGGTAAACTTTCAGAAAATCGCTGCTGTCTAACAAAAACCTCGTAACTGTTGCTTTAACAAGCTGCAGTTACGAGGTTTTTGTTGAAAAGCGACGACATTTTAACCCTGTGATAACTGCAAATATTGAACTGTTCCAATTTGAAAGCGGAAGCAGACGATAAAATGTGTGTTTATAAAGAAATGGTTTGTGCAAAAATCAAAATAAGATCTTGAAATGAAGAATATTCGTTTAATGCGAAATAACATTATTAAAGAAGAAAATTGTGATAACAACATTTTTTCTTTAACGTGCAAAGCTTATGGACAATAATGCACTCACACTTGACTTTTATCAAAACCAATTGAGCGTGAAAATTGGACTTGTTTCGAATTTAGATGTTTGCGAATTATTTATATTTATATATCTCCTGTCCTCCCTCGTGATCACAATCTTAAAGTGACATTTCAGATATTCTTTCATAAATTTTATTTTCATCTGAAAGAGCATATTTTCTAATGAAAATTCTTAATATTTCAAGACAAAATATTCCGCCTTTTACGAGAAATATATATATTTTTGTGCTAAGATAAAACAAATTGACGTCCACAACAGTATGGAATTTGTCATTTCTGTCTCAACTTTACAGGCATATTTTCGGTTTTAAATGACAACTTCAAAAACTGATAGCATTTATTTGCATCAGAATAACTAATCTTTGTATCAAGACATACTTTAAAAATTAAATTGGAATGTTAAGTCCCTTTGACCATTTTTGTATTTCACAGAAAACGGGACACCAAGTAGTTTGCAGTTGGCCGAAGTGAGTGTGTTATCGAATAACGATTGTAGCCTGTATTGGGAAAGCTTCGATCCAGACAATCCTGCGGCATCTGAGGCCATTCAAGACCAACACATCTGTGTGAAGGGATATGCAACGCCCGAAGGCACAGGCGCATGCAACGTGAGTTTGGTGTTTGACCTACTTTTTGGACCAATGAAATTGTAACAATAGTTTAAATTTCTGTCACTATTTTTCGCATTAAAGAGAGTGCGAGGCTAGTTCATGTGACATCTATACATAGCCACGCCCTGGTCTCCAATGAACCGCTAGTCTATAATAGTAGATTCTACGCGATATAAACATTCAATGCGCTACGCGCATTTGAATGTTTATTTAGCGTAGAATCTACTATACAGTATCTATGTAATACGTAACCCTCCATAGCTTAAGCAAAAGTTGGTTTATCTCTTTCTCGAATAATACAAGTTAATGCCTTTCAAACAACAAATATCGTCGCTTTTCAACGAAAATCTCGTAACTGCAGCTTAAAACAAGTTGCGGTTACTAGGTTTTCGTTGTAAAGCAGCGATTTATTACCTTTGTCGAACAATATAACTTTATCGGACAACAATGATGATACATTTCATGAATAACAAAACGTCGCTTTTCAACGAAATCTTCGCAACTTTAGCTTATGTCAAGCTGCAATTTTTTCGGTCGTTAACATTCTCAGAGGCCCAAAAAATTCGTTATCGCCTGAGAGCGAAGTTCGAAGGCGATAACCCATTTTGTGGGTCTCTGAGAATGTTAACGACCGAAGAAACGCGAATTGACGCTATTATTGCATAATATATGAAGAATTTGCAAATAAATGTAATAAAGTAAGACGAATAAATTAAAAGCTTTGTGAAAATTTAAACACGACATATATTTCGTGTTTTCTTTTGGAAACATACTCTGGATATTCTAACGTTCATTTCAGTGCGAGTATTAGAAGAAAAAAAAAGATCGTAACTTCCGAGGTAGATCTCTGGGTCGTTTCAGACATTCGTTCATTTCAATAAAAAAGTTGTACAGGAAAAATTGCAGTAACTAAAAGAAGAACAAGAAACATATAGGGCTTACCACCACATTCGACCTAGACCATTCTCTTACATTAAGATAAGCAACCACCAGTTGAATTCTAATCTCTATCCTTCAATGTCAACGAAATCCACTATTAGTTTAAAATCTGTCAGCTGCCCGTTTGTTTACTTTTTGATTCCAAGAATTAAACCTACATGTACGTCACTATATTACGTCATCAGATATGGTTAGACTGGGAGATAACTAGTTTATTTATTAGGGTGTAAACTGGAGTTTTAATAAGATTTTACATCGTGGAAAAGGGAAATGACAAAATTTCGGCTTTATTTTCAATTTACTGAATCACAACAAATCCTCGATCGAGGATATTTGAGTGCAGAACCAGTCCGATAATGCACGCGAATTTACCGAATAACGACCGTTTTTTGACGATATCGGACTGATTTCTATTCGTTATACAATGCCAATAACAGACTGAAAGCACAAATTTTATGCAATTATTATTATTATCATTATTATTATCATTATTTTTATTATTATTATTATTATTATTATTTTTATTATAATTATTATTATTATTATTATTATTATTGCAGGGTGATAGTGGTGGTCCCCTGACGTGTTTCGACTACAATGGTAACAGTGTACTGGCCGGAGCCACATCTTGGGGCGCAACAGGCTGCCATAATAATGGCGTGGTCGAGTATCCGAGTGTGTACGCTCGAACTTCCTACTTCTGGGAGTGGATAAACGGCGCATGTGGTGGTTGTCTGCTGTAACACGCGAACTTGTTTGAACCCTTTTCCAAAACAAAACCTGGCTCCGGTTTCACGAAAAAAACTTAAGGACGTTCTCAGACTCAAACCTGACTCAAATCTGAGCACCGTCTTCAATCAAACGAAGTCCACGTGAACTTCAATCGAATACCCTTCAACGTTGGAAAGTATGCCATTGAAGTTGAGCATGTACTCATGAGTATGTACTTAAGTTTTTTCGAGAAACCAGGGCCAGGTCTCTGCGTCCCTAACAAAGTCTTGAGAAACAATGAGGTAAAAGAAAAAAATGCTGATCGTCATCCTTTTCTTATTTTGTCTCAATGCTTAATTGATATAGTGTTATCAAATTCTATCGTCATTATTCTAAATTTTTTCGTCTTCAATTTAAAATTGGAACTGTATGTTTTTGCAACTTGGGAAAGGGTTAAACATGACATCAAATGATAAATGGTGATAATGCTTCAGAATATTAAATAAATATCAGCATTCAAATTGATTATGTCTGATTAATTTTTCCAATTATACCCTTTTTTGTTTGATTTAATTGGTTAATGAATCGACTGATTGCTCTATTGATTTTCCTTCCAAAATGCACAAGATTACGTTGTTCCAATTTTAACCAAGGCTAGACACCTGCAGCAGGGAAGGCAAAGAAAAAAAGAAACTGATGGTAAATTTTTATTCACAGAACTAGTTTCAAGTCCAATATTCATTTTTGTCTATAACAGCATTTAAATTAGAGAAGTCTCTCATTTGGTCTTTAGTGAAAATGTCCAAAAATCTCTTTACTTTTCGGGATCTATCATTAACCCTTTCCAAATAAGACTTTGTTTCCACGTCCCTATTGTAACTAGAAAAAGCTCAGGAGAATATTATGGCTAAAGAAAAAATCCTCATTTTCTTATTTTGTCTCAATGCTGTCTTGGCTATTATATTATCAAATTCTTTCTTCGTTACTCTAAACTTTATTGTCTATAATTTCAATATTTACAATTTTCACAATTGTGGAAATTTCTACAATTTGCAACTTGGGAAAGGGTTAAACATCATGGTATCAAATGAGCCGGGATCTGGAAAAACGTCCCTTATAGCATTTTTAAAAATTGAGTTTGAAGCTAGATCAGCCTGTTGTCAAAATACAGTTCAATATGCATCCATGCTGCTCTCAGTAAGTTACTACAGGTCATGAAGAAGCTATTAGAGAATAACATGGATTCTGATCAGACTGTGCGTATGCACAGGCTGATCTGGATCTATGTTGGGCTCAAAAGCCTTAAGGTACGTTTTTCCAGATCCTGGCTCAAATGTATTCAAATTATGATTGAAGGTGACGATACTTCAAAGTAAAGATCAGCATTCAAATTATACATATCTTATCTATTCTTCCAATTATTCACTTTTTAATTGATTGATTGATTGATCAATTGATTGATCAATTGATTGATTGGTTGTTCTATTTATTGATTTTCCTTGAAAAATGCACAAGATAACGCTGTTCCAATTCAAACCCAGGCAAGACCCCTGCAACAGGGAAGGCAAAGAAAGAAAGAAACAGATGATTAGTTGCTGTCTTATTTGAAAAAAACAAAAGGGCCATGATGGCCCTAGATCGCTCACCTGAAATTTCTTGCCTTATTGAAATAAACATTTTGAACTGTATAGCAGAAAATTAAGAATTTTGCAATAAAGCCCCTTTTCTGAAGTTTTTCAAAAGAATGAAACAAAATTCAGCCTTTTCAAGTGTTTGCTCTTTTGTCCTTTTTCTGATGCCGCTGCACTAAGAGCTTTGATATTAATCAAATTCTTATAACAACTTTGAAAGCCCTTCACCCAAAGATCATTCATGTGAAGTTTTAATAATATTGGCCAACTACATGTAGTAAGCCAGAAGGTTTTTTAAAAGATTTGGTTATTTTCCCCTTTTCTCATGCGGCGGCAGTAAAAGGCTTTGATGGAATCATAGTCTCTCAAAAACTTTGAAAGCCCTTCACCCAAAGATCATTCATGGGAAGTTTCAAGAATATTGGCAAACTAGTTGAAGGCAGAAGATTTTTACAAGATTTGGCTATTTACCCCTTTTCTCAAGCCACGGCAGCCAAAGCCTTTGATGGAATCAAATTCTTTTAACAACTTTGAAAGCCCTTCACCCAAGGATCATTCATCTTAAGTTACAAGAATATTGACTGACTAGTTAGGCAGAAGAAGATTTTTAAAAGATTTGGCTATTTTCCCCTTTTCTTATAACCCGGCAGCCAGAGTCTTTGATGGAATCAAATTCTTTCAACAACTTTGAAAGCCCTTCACCCAAGGATCATTCATGTGAAGTTTCAAGAATATTGGCTTGCTAATTAGGCAGAAGCGGATTTTAAAATATTTGGCTATTTCCCCTTTTCTCATGCTGCGGCAGCCGAAATCTTTGATGGAATGAAATTCTTTAACAACTTTGAAAGACCTTCACTCAAGGATCATTCATGTGAAGTTTCAATAATATTGGCCAACTGGTTAGGCAGAAGAAGGTTCTTAAAAGATTTAGCTAGTTTCCCCTTTTCTTATGCCGCGGCAGCCATAGTCTTTGATGGAATCAAATTCTTTTAACAACTTTGAAAGCCCTTCACCCAAGGATCATTCATGTGAAGTTTCAAGAATATTGGCTTGCTAATTAGGCAGAAGAAGATTTTAAAATATTTTGGCTATTTCCCCTTTTCTCATGCCGCGGCAGCCAAATCTTTGATGGAATCAAATTCTTTTAACAACTTTGAAAGCCCTTCACTCAAGAATCATTCATGTGAAGTTTCAAGAATATTGGCCAACTGGTTAGGCAGTAGAAGATTTTTTAAAAGAGTTGGCTATTTTCCGCTTATCTCATGCCGCAGCAGCAAGAGTATTTGATGGAATCAAATTCTTTTAACAACTTTGAAAGCCCTTCACCCAAGAATCATTCCTGCCAAGTTTCAAGAAGATTGGTCTACTGGTTTGAGAGGAGAAGATCTTTAAAGAGATTGTGGACGGACGGACGGACGAACGGACGGACGACGGACAACGACCGATCACAATATCTCACCTTAAGCACTTTGTGCTCAGGTGAGCTAAAAAACACTATGTCTGTTCACAGAGCTAGTTTCAAGTCCATGTTCCATGTTTCAAGTTCATGTTCATTGAAGGCCTGCACTTGAAGCCGGCCTTCAGTCGAATGCTTTTTCGAAATGGGCATGTATGATGTGGGAGGTTACCATTATACAACATTTTCGACATATTAGTGTAAAACTGACCGATTTGTAAGTCAATAATTGACTTTTACCTTGCAGGTTATATCTTTAATATATTTGCAACTTTGCGAGCAAAATTATCACAAAATTAACCGCATTTGTATATCATTCCAATTCTAACAAGACTAATTGGTGATGCAAGTATTATGCTCGACGCCGAATTAATTTGCCAGAATGTAGGCTTTTGATCTGGTTGATAATCAAACCAATTTAAAATGTTTTACGAAGTGAAAAAAGTACTAGATTTAGCAATCAATAAAGTTGAAAAGTTTGAAAAGCCCACCAGTTCCTCGAACAATTCACCAGCCCGATAAGTTTGAGACGACCTCTTAAAATCATGCAAGTTAATCAATCCAAATCGTACGTGTAATAAGGTACTAGCCATACTTTGGTGTATAAAGTATATAGACTACAACGATTCCTACTAATAAATTATACTATACCAACGGTTTGTAAACGATAAAATTTAATGCTTTAGCAGACGCTCATTGAATAAATATACGTCATACTAATCTTGTTTTACATAATGAATTTTTATATTTTACCTTTCTTCGTGTAATATATTATGTTGAATTTTGACTGCACATCTATTCTATCCAAAAACAACGTTTGGTGTGGCATGCATAAACATTTACATAAATCCGAGACATTTTAATTATATACATGAAACTGTTCATTACCACGTGTGCACATGAAACTATTCATTACCCCTTTTACATTTACAAACTGACTCTCCAGTAGCTAACTTGAATTCGTATGCCATAATTGCTCGACGCTGCAGGCGTCGAGCAATAACTGACCGCCCCGATCACGTGACTATCAGATAAACCGCGGTCCATAGAAATACCGGATTGCACAAAAACCGAGACGTACTTAGAATGTCGATATATTGCATATATTAAACGTATTCGGCAAGCTTTGTTAGTTACCGAAACGCGTATCAAATCCGGCACTTAACCCATTCCCATGTTAACGTCTTGGTTGAAAGCATCTGATGAAATACTCAAACGTTTCGGTATTTCTATGGACCCGATACACTGGGTTAAGTACTAGTACTGCCCATAGAAGAGACACGGCGGGGTACCAGTTTAAGTCGATAAATTAGTTTTATTTTTTATTTATGTTACACGAGACCATCATGATCAAACGCCTTAAGTAGCTCAATCGGTTAGACACTCATAGTGACATAAATAAATGTATTTCACGACCTGGGTTCAACACCCACTCACGCCTGCTTAAGATTTTTCTCAATTTTTTTTAAATGAACTTTTGTCGTTTGTTATCAATTTAATTACGTATCCAATTTGATTTCTTTGTGTGTGTGTGTGTGTGTGTGTGTGTGTGTGTGTGTGTGTGTGTGTGTGTGTGTGTGTGTGTGTGTGTGTGTGTGTGTTTTTGCTAATATGTTTTGCAATTTAAGCGTTTAATATTTTTTCTATCATTTTCTTTTCATTATGATAAAACTAATATATGAAACACAGCCTGATTTGATGGAATGTCAATAGATAGCTGAAAACAACGTTCTCCAATAAAGGGAATTAACTCATTGTAAGATGTAACAACTGCTTCAGACAGCACGAGCCGACAGTGACCAGGATATTAATTCTTTGGCTGTATCAATTTGAAGTTGACAATTGTTTAAAAAATATAGGATATACACTTTCACTTATGCAACGAAAAAGACTGTTATGACCTTATTGTGAAGTTGCTGTAACTGTTTAGATAAATCGTACTATGTGCAAGTATTAAGTCAATACAATACAACTATTGCATTGTATTTTAAATATTTACAAGTTCTACACCAAACGATGAAACAAGTGAAAAAATAGAAAAGAAATAACATGAAATTACATAAGAACATCAGTAACGTGAACAAAATATCCATTTCTGTGAAGTACAGCAATGCACAAATATTTGGATAGGTTCAGAAAAATATGTTTCCATTTTGTTGTTATAAATTTGGTATTTTCTAAGATAATCATAGTCATGCGAACTGGTATATATTTTAAGTTAATCATGGTTATGTGAACCTGTGTAGGCGGTGCAGGAATATTCGCTGGGAAATCTATAGTGAGCATATTCTATTATTGCTCTTGGGGTCAACCAAATGAGCAAACATGGTAATTTGCGGGACTTGCAGGATGTAAACATTTTAAAAGAAGACATCACTTGAATTGCAAACAATACATTTCAGCATCGCTGTCGCTTCATTGTTGATATTAGTTATAGACAAATTTGATGATGATGTTGTTGCTGTTGTTGTTATTGTTCTTCTTCTTCTTTTTCTTCTTCATCTCCCGAAAGTAGTTCCTCCACTTACCTCCGAGGTCTGATTCTATTTGAAATTATCCGAAGTGATCCAAATTCGTGATGATAATACATGTAGTTCAATTATTTCGCTACCAAATACTTGCTACTACGAGTCCTCGATAATTCCGTTGGAGTCTTGATACTGTGAGTTTAACAAGAAAAGGAAAGATACAATTAACGTGACAATGGTTGAAATATATCGCTTCAGCAAAATTTTCATGGATGGCTACCAAAAAATTGCCGGCCTCTTTGATGCTTTGCGTCAAAAATTTGTCTTGTTTTTGTCTATAACAGCATCTTTATTAGAGAAGACTCTCATAGAGTCTCGTGTCAAAAAAGTCTCTACTTTTGAGGATCTATTCCCTAATCCTTCCCAAATAAGACTTTTTTCGACGTCCCCATTGTAATTAGAAAATGCTGGGGAAAATACTGAGGCTAAAGAAGAAAATACCTAAAATAACCAATACTTTTTTGTTTATCCTCACTGTTCTTTGTGCTTTAATTTTATATTAATTTTACATCACTTTTGTCATCTGTTTTCAAATTGGATCATGCTAACTGGTTAAACATATGGGGAACGATTTTATCCTCAGGTAATTTCGGACAAATAATAGTATATAGTATGTTTTGTTATAAAATCAAGTAACTACGGGTTGAATCAAGCGGTAGTTACGAAATTTTATACCAACACCGACGGTTCACCAATACATAATTGTAAAGCCAGTATACATGTATTTATAGCACAAAATCTCATTGCCAGGACAGCTACCTGCACGTACACATTTTAACCCATTATATCACAGTGACGCCTTTTGACTCCTTCACAAGAAAAGGCTTTTGAAAACATTGTGGAAATTGAAGAAATTGCTTGTGACAAGCAATTTCTTCATTTCCAACAATGTTTTCTACCCCAAAAGACCATGAAATTTTAAATTCCATTCACTTTAAATTGTCGTCTGCAACATCTTTGAATTTGGAACAGCCCAAAATTTTGTTGTTTGGTAAAGGGTTAAAAAGTAATTAGTTCAAGCACAAACAACAAATCCGGCGGCCATCCGTAGGGGTTCCTACTTTTTGTAAGAAAGGTATTTCCAAAGCTGACCAGCGAACCACCCCATGGGTAAATCCCTATATTAAGGGCTATGACGCCAGGAAAGTCCATGCGAATTCTATACATAATACCAACGTCCGCCAGAGACAATGACGTAATAAAAAGATCATCATTGGGACCTATGCACAAGCTCGTTGGCATTGAACAGGAGTATTTAGACAACACGCGACCTTGATAATCAAATCCTACAACAATGTTTTCGATAAAATTGGCAACATATACGTGTTCTTTATTTGGAAGAAGAGCGAACCTGCACATGCGAGCACTAAAATGCATGTATGGATCTGTTTTGAAAGATATTTCTTTCTCACACTCCCCGTGTCTGTTTAAAAACGTAAAATAGCATTTTTCGTGTGTTTTTCTTCGCACATTGCCACGAACTTATGCTTGGCATATGTTATATCGTAGCATGATGATCCTACACCTATCTTATATTTGATTAAAGCCTTTTCGCTTGTGATGTCAATGATAACAATTTGATTGTCATCGGGAAAACTTACAGCGATTAATGATTTTTCACCAGAAGTAGAGAGTTTACTTTGTGCATGTTTACTTGATTCGCCAAACATTGCAGCTACTCCCCAAGGCTTTGATGTATACCTTATGTTTCGTGTAACTCGACCTTGTTCAAAATCAACAAGTTTCACAGCTCTGTTGTTATAATCAGTAATCACCGCCCTGTTTGTTGTCCGCAATAAAGCTATACCCTTGATCTCGCTCGGTTTCTGGTCCTTTATTATCTTTACATTTATGTCATGTTTTACTCTTACTTTAATGGTTTTGTGTCTATATGTTTCAAATTGAAAACCATGTTTCGGTAACTCAACTGGTTGCGGTTCAGGAATCCGTTCAAGTTTTTCCTTTGTCAATTCCTCTTGTACACTGTTTACAAAGTTCTTTAAAACAAGCTTTTGTTGTTCTTGCTGTTCATTCTTATAAAAACACAGTACATTATGAGAAGAAGGGTGATAATAATAGCATTTGAAACACATGTATATTTCACAATCAAAGCATAGAAATGTAGCATCAATCACAATGTCCTTAATCAAGCAAAGAGACAATGACGTAATAAAAAGAGGGTGCCTGATTGTTCTTTCGTGTTGATTCTCTTTTTTGATCTGGATAACCAATAGCCATCGTTTTTGCGTTTTTTAAGTCCAATTCCTCAGGCAATATGTAAAGGCTAACTTGGGTAATTGTCTTTAAAAGTAACATACATTTTATTGTTGATTTATCTCTAAACAACTGGATAAGTATCGACAGCAAGAAACTTGGAACATTGGAACTATTTCAGAATGTCTTTGTTTCATATCATTTGTTGCATGGAAGATTCGCCATGGACTTCGATGTCTTTCTCCGATCCTATCTATAGGTTATGTAAATAATTCTGTTTGATTGGTTCAGCATTCTGGAAAAAGGTTAGATTCATTATTATAACAGGAGCGATATTGAATATATAACAAGATGACAATGATGGTCCTAAATCGCTCACCTGAATGAAGACGACATGAGCGAAATATTTTCTGTGTTGTTATGTATGCAAATCTTATCTTTATCAACACCGATTTTGTCCAAATTTTCACTGCTTCGGAAAGGGTTAATCAATTTATAATCTCATTGGCAGTGCTCTCCCTTTAATTAGGATTAGATCTCTGTCATCACGTACATTACTGTAATAAATTTAGCTAGTACGAGTATGTTTTAGGTTGGTATTTACAAGAATATGAAAAAACACGCACACACAATAATTTGTCAAATTTAAGGGCACATAACTCTTCAATTTCTGTTCCGATCAAACTCTAAATCGCAGTCATTAGAGATCTTCGAGATGACCTCCAACAGATTTCAAAAATAAAAATCGCATCTATGGTTTTATCATCGTGTCTATTTTTTATTGGTCGATATTTGTGATTGTTGTGGCGAAAACAAGGCCGGAAACGGCAATTTTGTAAAACTCAAAGACACATAGCTCTGGCATCTGGTCCGACCAAATTGAAAATCAAACTCGAAGATTTTATTTGCACTGACAATGTGTCTAAGTTTCGTACAAACAAAATCAAAACACGTGAATTCATTTTTATTCTATGTGATCTACAGTCTATGTAGGCCTACGGACCAACAAAATGTTAAGCCAACATAATTATATGGTTTGTTTATCAAGTTTTTGGACCTAGGAATAACACTGGACCTTTAAGTAGTTGAGCATTTGTAGGCACTTTGACTGTGCAGTCAAAATTACTCTCCATTGCCGAGGTCTATATTGATTAAACCATCAAATATGACCTCTGCAGTTTTCGGTACGCCAACAGCCTATTTGGTCGTCATAATCTAATTATAGCACACCATTTGAGTTATCGAATCAAAATCATTCAGTTTTATCTTGCATGATCATTACGTATACATTACGTCGCTTCTATTTTTGGCTGAAGCCGGTAACATTTGAATTATCGAATCAAAATCATTCAGTTTGATCTTGTTTGATTACGTATACATTACGTCGCTTCTATTTTCGGCTGAAGCCGGTAATTTGAAGCGTCAGCCAATGAAAGTTTGTATCAGCTTTTTTAAATTGTTTTGTTGTGTATCGCCAACGATTGGATACTGAAATCCCGCCAAGGCCCCGAGATTAGACGTGAAATGACCCCGCGAGAACATTCTATCGAAATGGAATGTAGAGATAATGTGCTCTGTTCATAAGAGAGTAAGTCAAAATAAGAATTCGTGCTCGTTTAACCCTCTAACAAATGGCGACACTTTCGACTATTCCAATTTAAAGTTTGTTACAGATGATTAAATTGAAGATTATCCATATATTATTTGTGTGTATCATAACTCGAAAATAATGAGACAAAGGTCTTCTAGTCCTAAGGCTTTTCTATAATGGGTGTCATATCAAAGTCTACTTTTGGAAAGGAATGATAATTATTTACTGCGTTTGCCTAAAACTTTAAAGTGAAATAATCTATGAATCAATTATATATTGACACCAATTCAGGTAAAAAGATCAATGAACAGGTAGAGCTGTACCGGTAGTGTAGGCCTACAAATTATCTATTACAGTGCTTACATACAGATGGTTAAGACAAAACAAAGTTATTCAGCATTGTAAGTAATTTGTAACCCTCTCACAAATTTTGACATCGGAAATAAATGCGGAAATCATACCTTTTAAGACTTTTGTCTGGGTTTTGTTAATCCTCACAAGTGTCGTTGACATTCTAAAGATAGATTTAACGGGTGACGAAATACAAGGGAAACAACCATGTTGTTACTTTTGTAACTTTAATAGGAAAAGACCTGCCCCCTTAGAGGCATCGGACATAAAAGTACATATTATAAACAACTATAAACAACAACAAGTTAACAACATAATCAAAAGAAAAAAGAAAATGTACATACAACAAAATATGACTAGAAGATGGAAAATGGGAATATTGAGGTAGAACAAGAAAATGCTAAGTAATAGCATTCTCTTCCTCAATCTCAACACTCATACTGGTCAACTCATCCCGTTGTTTTGAAAGATTTACTACATGTACATATCTAGGCAGACTTAAAGTTTGTGGATATTCACTACATGTATGTCGCTGATGTCGCTCCGAAACGTCGCAACTGATACACATTAGTATAACAAATGCAATGCCCCGAAACAACATCAACGACTGTTGACAAGCTTAATAACAACACTTACTTGAAAGTATTCATAACTACTTTACAAAAAAGAGAAAGTTTAATTAAGCTGGGTCTATCTGTCATATTCATCAATATTTCAAAATTTAGCGCATTTGGGTGAGACCAATATTTTAGCAATGTTTTCTTTCCTATCATTCCTAAAATATTTGCAATCAAAAAGATAATGGAATTCATCTCCGATTGTATTTGAATTGCATAAAGTACACGTTCTTTCATTTCTAGGCTGCCCTTTTATATCGGTAGTTTGTGGTTTGTGCATCTAAAGCCGAAAATATTAGTAGCCAGATTTGTTGGAAGAATATCAAAATATTGTTCAAACTTAAAGTTTTGTTTGTATACTCTATAATTCCAGAGCTTCAGATTGACGGTGCGCCCGCGCCAATCCCGCATATTTTCAAAATATGACGCACGAAATTATGTAGTGGTGCGCCAGCCGGGCGCACGAATTTCAGTAAAAGTATGATCATGAAATAGTAGATTGACCTTCGCATAAAGCACCCGTAATATCAAGCTAAGTGACCTATTTGATAAACTTATTATTATAGAGATTATTATAATGACCTTACTTGATCAACCAATCATATCCCATATTCCAACCAGTAAACAAGCAGTCGGCCAATCTCGGGTGATCTCCGTAGCCTTCACCTTCGATTCGTTAACCTTCAACACTTACTTCTTTATTTAATTCGAAAGATAGATTGGCTGTCTAAATGGTCGAGTAAGCACACCAGTTCAATATGTACAAATAACTGTTACAGAATCCTTTGTCTAATCGCGAGTCGGCATAACAGAAAGAGACAATGCGTCAGTGTTAAAACCACCGAACGTCAGGGTATTTACTACGTAGATAGCGTTTTGTTTTCATTGCTTCATCCCATTTTCCCGCGCTTAACCAGCACGCGCGACTTTTATAAACAAATCGTAGTAAAACGTAACCTTATTTGGCAGCGGAAAAATCACGTGATTATATTGAAACTGGAATGACTACGTCATCAGTTGACTGTGTTTGCGGCGTCTTTGATCTCGCTTTACTCATTGCATATGAGTAACACAGATTTACTCTAGTTTCTTTATTTAGTTTCACTTTCGGGATTGTTGATATAGATCTAGTAATTACTGGCATCTACGATCAACATTCAGAAAAATAAAAGTTAATTCTGCCGTTTGTTGAGAAATGAATGTTACTAGCGAGTGTGAATTTAGTACAAAGCAGACAGCGTGCACATTTCGTTTATCAAAAAGATAAAATTCCAGTGTTCCAATTCGCTACCATAAATGCTCTAAAATAGGTTGACGGAATTCTCTATCGCAAGAAATATCTGTTTTGGTTGTAAGAATATTGCTTACACCTGAAGATGCTGATCAAATTTTTTGTGAAATCACCTACGGGACCGTAATTTTGTACGTTATTTTTTCAATTTGGCGTGAATGGAAACTCTGATTTCTGATTTTTTTTTTTTTTTTTTTTTTTTTTTTTTTTTCAATCAAAAAGTAGACGGCGCAAACCCATGAAACCGGCAGCATAGACGGCGATATCACAGGCCGCCGGCTGATTTTGAGAACGCTGTTTAAATGAAGTGAAATAGTTTTAATTTTAACAATGTTTATATGCATCCACTCAAATAACAACAATACAATGATGAATTCACAGCAAATAAGTCATTTACTCCAATCCCAAGTTTGGATATGAACGCTTAACTGTGGCCCATTGTTTTGGAAAATGACCCCTCAAAATCCTGTGTGGTGGGCCCTGTGACCCACAGGTCTCTGAAACAATCTGAAGCTCTGTAATTCAGAAATTTGCTTGTATTATTTATTATGCTATTCCAGTTTTGCATGTATTGGTCTTTAAGCCTTGTTTTGACGGTTACTTTAAAGGATTAGTATGTTGTTGGAAATTGCTTAACCCTTTCCCAAACAAGACCTGGTTTTGACGTCCCTAATAGAAAATGCTTGGGAAAACATTTAAACAAAAGAAGAAACTGCTGATAACCAGCAGTTTCTCCTTTTGTCTCAATGTTTTCTGTGCCATATTTTACACAAATGCTATCTTTAATAACATCCATTTTGTCATTTTTTACAGTTTTTGAAGTGGATCACCCTAAAATTTTGTTGTTTGGGAAAGGGTTAACCAATAATTTGTCATACCTAGAGAGTTAAGTAAATTATGAACAAATTTTAACCAAGGGATTTTAATTATATTGTTTTCATATAAACTGTATGCGGTTCTATATAAGATTATATTAATATTTTCATGTTTACTGTTTAATATTTTGTATGATTGGCAAAATTAAACTCTTGTGTCGAAAAAAACACCTTCCTTATAACCAAATATCAAAGTTTCTACAATTTTCAAACATTAGAAGTGTTTTTATTTCATCTTTTAAATTGGATATTTTGGTCTTTTCCGATCTTTACCGAAGAAAAAACGCTAAACTTCCGACTTGAAGTTATGACGTCATACAGGCCACTTAATGACGTCATGACGGGAAAAACGGGACGTCATGGGTCATTTCCCGGAAAGTCTGAGATTTCTGAAAAAAATAAATGTCCGACTTTTCTGTCATAAAGCGACTTCCCCAAACGATACTCAAAACACGGAAATCATCCTAAGTAGGCCTAAATATTAGGAAAAATGTTAAAACAGTCAAAAAATATGTCGTTAGTGAGTGAAGAAATGTGCCAAAGAAAGGTTTTTAAAGTTTGTCTGTATTACTCTTACGATCGTGAAATGGATAAAAACTGAGACTTCGCTATATGACAGAAAAGTCGCACACTTTATCTGTGTCAGACGCCTCATGCTCTAGATTAGGGGTGGAGTCAAGCCATTGTATAACGTCGATCCGTGATGATTTTACGGAAATTGCCGATCTTTATTTTCTTGAAAATCATCCAAGTAGTTGACGTAACGAAAAGCAAACAATACTTTTAAAACAACCGACTTTGGCGGATCTTTTATAAAACACGTTAATTTAATTATTTTCTTCCAATATACGGTGAAATCAACTGCCTAGCTTGGTAGCCTTTAAAATCTAAGGGCAATCCGACTTATCTACCATTGCCGTTAACCATTTCCCAAATGAGACCTGGCCCGGGTTTCTCGAAAAACGTAAGTACGCTCTCATGCTCAAATCGCACGAAATCCACGTGAACTTCAATCGTATACCCTTCAACGTTGGATAGTATCTCTTTGAAGTTGAGCATGTTCTCATGAGAATATACTTAAGTTTTTTCGAGAAAGCGGGGCCTGGTTATGACTGCCCTATTTGAGAAGGATTTGTGTTATTAATCAAACTATGGCTCTTTCTTCGTTTGTATGTGTGCCAAATCTTGGTTTCGTCTGACCTATAGCGGCTGAAATTATGACGGATATAAAAACGCATATGAAATCTGGTCGTAAATATTTGTGAGTGTGCTAAGATATTTGATTTTCTTTAAGATAATTACACAAAAAACGATTTGTCATTTTCGGTTTTAATCTTATTTTATGTGATCTGAAGTCCATAAAGAATGCAAAAAGAAGCCAGTTTTTGTGGTTGAATTTTTACATGTAACAGGCCTGGAAATGACATTGGATCTTTAAGTTTCGTGGGACATAATTATGTTAAACAAAATTATGTCATTCGTGATTAGATGAAACAGGCTCCTTGTTATTTTGTTTTCCCATCTATTACATGTAGCTTTCTGCGAAAATTGAATAAACAACATTTTATACCGTATTCTAGGAAACCTCAATTTCTGCGATAACCTATTACCACGCAGAAACTCTATTGGACTCCCCAAAAGATATTGTAATCCCCACAAGATAATAGATTTGGAAAACATTACGGAAATGAAGAAATTGATTGTGACAAAAAAATTCTTCATTTTCCATCATGTTTTCTACTCAAAAAGACTAAAAGGTGTAAAATTTCATTGACATTAAATTATTATCAAATCAGCAACATCTTTGAATTTTGACAAGTATAATTTTTTGCCGTTTTGCAATGGTTTACAATTTGAGCCCAAGAGCGGTAGAATACCCGGTATTTGGCCATTTTGGGATTATCAAAAAATCGGATTTTTTTCGAGCGTCGTCTGTGGAAAGTTCCACCGCCGAGTGTTTTCGACGTCCCTCGAATAATTCAGACGTCTCGCGAATTTCATAAGGGGTAGCCTACATTAACAATATTCTCTGTGACTTTTGAATTTTTTTACATTATTTTTAAATTTCGCAAAAAAGCCTTTCCCAAGCAGCAAAGCAAACAGTTAGTTACAATTTGAAAACTTGCAGCAGATGCCTATTAGTAATCATTCAAAATCTTTATAAAGAAAGGACTTGCGTGTAATAAGATCCAGACACAATGGCAGACAAGTAACAAATGCAGGCTTAGCTTTTCTTTAAACAGTATGTTCTCCTTTTTCCTAAATGTTTGTCGAAACGAATCACAAGTATTTCATGGACGACATAGCCATAGCCAGTTCGTGTCTAGGAGGTGCAAATAGATCACCTTCCTTAATTGTCATTTAGTAGAACAAAAATGAAACATGTCCTTGCAAAATACAAATAACCCTTTTTAAAGAGAAAAGGAATATATTTTGATTTTTAACTTCCTGGAATTTGGAAAAGTTAAATGCAGAATTTCGCGAATCCATGAGATAACCAATTTGTGACAGTTCGTGGAATTCGTAATCATTGTGAAATGGCCCCCATAACCAACTGATTTGTTTGCACAATCTATAAATCTGGATACTTTGTTTTCCATTCATTGCACGTGAATTTCTTCGAAAATTGGATTAAGAATCATACCTTATTCTAGGAAATCCCAACTTCTACGTTTAATCGTTTCCTTGAATTAATAAGTTTTCACTTTTCTTATTTGACACATTCCCCAAAAATGTCTCTCTAATACCCTCTACAAGATAATGGCATTGGAAACATTATGGAAAATGAAGAAATTGCTTGTGACAAGCAATAAATTCATTTCTCACTATGTTTTCTACCCCAAAAGACCAAGAAATATAACAATTCCTTTACATGATATTGTCGTCTGTAACATCTTTTGATTTAATTTTTTCCTGTTACGTGATGGGTTAAAAGCTGCTACAAAAGTCACATTTGATGGTTATCAAGTAAGAATATGTGCAAAAATAGCACAGAAAAAATTGGTCAAAAGGAAAAAAAGGATTGATATAAGCATTTTCTTCTTAATGTTCAATTTTTTTTCAAATCTTTTTTTTATAAGAAACGTCAAACAAGTTTTTGTTTTGGTGAGGGGTTATTCACCAAAGCCACAAGTAAGTTCAAACCTTGCCTCCAAAAGTATCTTAAAGTGACATTTCACATTTATTTCAGTTTTTAAAAGTATGTCTTGATGCAAAGATTGTTTACTCTAATGCGTAGAACCGCTATCCGTTTTTGGAAGCAAATTTTCCAAATTTGCTTCTCTTAGCAGCCATGCGTCTCTGCACTTTACCATTCTCTGCATACCACACAACATCTTCCGGTCTTCCTCACTATAAATAGTTCTATCAAAAGCAAAGATTAATGAGGTAACAGTCATTCGAATATTCAATATGTAAGTCTGAAGTTATGTGTAGATATTGAATTGTGTGACTGAAAATGAAACATTCAATTAATCATGTCTCTGAGAGATGAAAAGATCCACGTAGTAATTTGCTTTATTATGGTTCAAAGAATTAGTCCAATGGCCTTCCTTGTAAATGGGTCAATCGAGTTTACTGAACTATGAAATATATTCAGCTTACACAAACGATTAATATGCATGAAGTTGTGCTAAAAATAAATACAACTCCATCATGAAATCAAAGTATGCAAGGTATTCTGGATAATCAAAGTACTTAATCAAAATACTCTACGAATCAAAGTATTCAAGGTATTCAAATGGATAATCAAAGTACCTAATCAAACTACTCTATTTCTGGCCCCGGTTTCTCGAAAAAACTTAAGTATGTTCTCAAATCTGAGCACAGTGCTCAAATTGCATGAAATCCACGTGAACTTCAATGGAATACCCTTCAACGTTGGAGAGTATCCCTTTGATGTTGAGCATGTTCTCATGAGAATATACTTAAGTTTTTTTTTCGAGAAACTGGGGCCTGGACAGGCCTACATTTTTGAAAAATTTGCTTCCAAACAGTACTGTCAGTACTTTGATTTAAGGTTGTTATCTATAAGCGAAAAATATGCCTTCAAAGTTGAGACAGAAATGACAAATTCTATATAAATCTGAACTGTTGTCCACAACAATTTGTTTAATTGTAGCACAAAAATATATATTTCTCGTAAACGGTTCAATATTTTGTCTTGAAATTTCAGAAGTTTCATAAGAAAACATGCCCTTTCAGATAAAATAAAATTAACATTTATATAAAAATAATCGTGAAATGTCACTTTAAATGGGGACATATATTATGAGTATATTTTGAATATCCACTGCCGAATGTTTTCGATGTCGCCCGAATAATTCCGTCGTCGCGCGAATCTCATTAGTGGTTGACTAATGGTGGACAGTTTTTAGAATATATGCACATATCACCACCAGTGATCAATAGATAAATTTGTGTAGGCCTAAACTCGGTCTATTTTACGCACACATTTTTGCCAAAATTTGAAAGACGCTGCATAAGAGATATTGAGCGATTATTTATATATCTTATAGTGTAGAAAACGTTGAGTGAAAAGAACGAAAAGCTTGTTATCAGTATTTTCCTCTCTTCTCTCAATGTTTTTAACACCCAGATTCGTTAACCCTTTCCCAAACCACAACATTTTATGGTGATCCACTTCAAAAACTGCTACAAATGACAAAATTGATGTTACTAATGATGGGATTTGTGTAAAATATGGCATAGAAAATATTGAGACAAAAGGAGAAACTGCTGGTTATCAGCAGTTTCTTCTTTTGTTTCAATGTTTTCCCAAGCCTTTTCCATTAGGGAAGTCAAAACCAGGTCTTGTTTGGGAAAGGGTTAAATCAGGTTACAGTACCCAATGAGGTAATACATGCCAAAATCAATTGTTTATAAAGTATAATATTAAACTAAAGTACTATAATATTATAACCATGTTAGATGAGGTATTCATAGTTTATAAGATATATTTGTGATACAATACATGTATATTTTAATTGTTTTGATTGGGACATTGGATTTTATTCTCTAACAAAGCTATAAGGCTTTAATCTCACTGGTGGTAGCTCGGCCAAAGCGAGGGACGCTTTTTTCGCGATTAATGTATTCCGTCGGTGTTTTTATAAAATATCGTAACTACGGCTTTATCGAAGCCGTAGTTACGAGATTTTATAACAACACCGACAGATTGTCAATACAAAACGGTAAACCCGGTCTGTTTTTAGAACAAGTTCATTGTCTTTAGAAAAAATTCTATAAACTCACATTTAAACGCAAAATATCTATACCTTGTTGTTGTTGCGAAAATTGTTTTAGTTCACCACCAGTGATTCTACATATTACCGAAATATGAAATTTGTGGTTGAGAGATAAATATATAGAAGGAAAGAGAAAGGGAATGATTTTACGCAGTTAACAGTGACGCAATAACATTTCGGGCAAATAATTTCTTATGCGTTGTTTTAATATCTCGAAACTACGGCTTGATTCTTGCCGTAGTTACGAGATTTTATAAAAACAGTGACGATGTATCAAAACTAAGTCACTGAAGACGATGTTGTTGGCGACTTCGTAGCAAGACTCGACGTATCGCAGGACGCCTGAGACCGAAGTTACGCTCCATTAACCGATTCTTAATTTTTCCTTCTGCTGATAGAACAATTCAGGAATCAACAAAGCTGTAACAGTTACCGTTTGTACAATCGATTTCACAGGTGGTTGTTCCGATGATGGTTGATGTGGAGGAATGACGTCACGTGTGGGCGTGTCGAATGCTGCAAGTAGCCTGTACGTGTGTTCAAGTGTATTTAAAAAAATAAAATTAACTCAGCAATCAATGATTACACGAAACGGATCTACTTGCATTTTATGCGCTAGAAAACAATTGTTTCATTGATATATTATGTATTTCTGCTATCGAGATTCCATAACATTGAACGAAATCAGTTTATTTATTGTGTCTCAAATTCCATTTTCCAACAGTAAGCAGTATGAATATTTGAAATTATATAACATAAATTGATAAACCGAACCCTTTATCCTTATTCGTGTGAGTGGTTCCAAACTACATTGGATGTGGCCAAGTTGTCAACGATAAAATTAATAATAAATGGAATTAGGACACGTGTAAACCATATTGTAAAGAAATGATTTACGCCAAATAAGATATTGGCGGTTGTCGGCATATTGAATTATTGCCTTCATGTTTTCCGAAGGTCTATCTTGTCTGAGAAAGAGTTTTAAAAAGTCAGGCTCTGCCAAATCTGATTAAAATCCGTGTTTGCTTACAGTAACATCTGACAGGCACACGATATGGAGGCTATTTTCTATGACACCCTGAAAAAACAAAATCGAATATCCCTTTCTCAAACAGCATAAATTTAGGGTAGTTTAAATAAAAAAAACTGCTATATGTGAAAAAGTGGTTCTAAATACAGATAGAATTTATATAAAATGTAGCTTTAAAAATATTGAAGCTATAGGAGAAAAGGCTTATTATCAAATTAATGTGTTGTTGCGTTTCTTCTTTCCTCTAGTATTATGCAAAAATTTAGTTTTTTTCACGACCAGAACGGTATAATAATGCGGCTGTCAAGAACAACACATGGGCTATTGTTTCGTAAATGTAATCAATGAATCAATGGTTGCATATCGGATATTCGTAACTCTGTCGTTGGCAGGTTTCTATTGTCAACATTCTTTTTAAGCCTCTGCCAGACGACAAAATAGGATCCTTCTGCACAGAACGGAAACAAGTTACAGACGCTTAGATTCACTGTGGTAATAAATATTTAAGGTAGAATACCCATGATGTGGCCTTTTTGAGATTCATGAAACATCGGTTTTTTTCTTAGCAGCGTCGTGAACATTCGTTATATATCCGAACATATTCGGGCGCGGTCGTAAACATTCGGCGGTGGAAAGTTCCACCGCCAAATGTTTACGACGTCGCCCGAATAAATCCGACCTCGTGTGAATCTCCATCAGGGTGGACTGCCTTAAAAACAATGACTAAGTACGACCTCGCACTGCTGAATTTTACACTTATATGCTTGTTTCGTTAACCAATTTCCCAGGAAAAATCTGCTTTTGAAATCCCAAATTCAAAAACTCCGAAAGAAATTGGGCAAATTATGAAAATGCTGATAACCAGGATTACATATGTTGCATGGTCTGTATCAGCTTTCAAATTGGACCACCAAAGGGGAATCATATCGAAATTTACTCGAAAAAGTCATATAAACACTATAGCGAAAAAAGAGAATGAAATTCCTCGATATCGAGTGATTTCTCTCCTTTATTTATAATATTGCAACTATAGAAATCTTCACGTAACTAACAAAAACCAATATTGCTAGTTTTCAATTTTCGCTACACTAGCATTGAAATCGGGCGTCTCGAGGTATTTTGACGGACCAGCGTTCTGACTTCAACTCATGCAGTCTGGACTAACTATTTGCAGACGTAAAATATGTGAGGCTTTAGATTTAGATGAAACTAAGTGATCCGAATTCGGTAACAACTCGATCAATTTAGTGATTTTAGCGCATTAGGATAAAAGTTTGATAAGCTAAAGTGACTATTTAAAATCAGGATGTTGTTATTACATAGAAACGGATGATTTAAAGTGCTTATTTTAAATGATTATAATCGTAATGTTAATGATTATGTAATAACTTTATAATTATTTCATATGTTGCCCCTTTAAAGTGAATGATGAAAAAACATATAATTGTAAAAGTAAGGAAACATAAGTGCAGCAGCAACAGTGTAGAAAGGCCGACTTTCGATTAACACGTGTTATGAAATGCGCGGGATATTTATGAAACGGAGAAATGAACGAAAAACTAACGTAAAAGAAAAAAAAGTGTTGGGAAAGTAAATAAATACAAAACTAAGAGACAAAAAGTGTAAAAGACCTAGTTATGTAACGAAAGACCCAGCAACAAAACTGTTCCATAACGAAATAACTATGAGTGAAGAACTTCACCCCATGTTCAAGGATATGTTAAAGCGTACGGACGGATGGACAGACAACAAAAATGAATCGAGTTTGGATTACGATTTCATAAGGCGACACCCTGAGATGTCCATATTGTTCCTGGTTGTGACTGGTCTAGCAGCCTTAGCTGGGGATATAGGCAACGTACTGGTAAGTGTTATTTTATCGATGCTTTTCAATGAAAATCTCGTAAATACAGCTTGTTTAAAGCTGTATTTACGAGATTTTTGTTGAAAAGCATTCATAATTTGATACGTGATATGTATTGTTAAAAAGGGACATCTTCATATAGCTTCATATAGCCAATATATCGTCACTTTTCAATAGAACCTCGTAACTGAAGCTTGACCATATTGTTCCTGGTCGTGACTGGTCTAGCCGCCTTGGCTGGAGATATAGGCAACGTACTGGTAAGTATTATTATAGTCGACACTCGTTATGTCGATATCGGATAAGTCGAATTTCCGCTTAAGTCGAGGTGAATGTTTGGCGCCGTCCTCTTCAACGGATTATAAAAAGTTTAAACAAAATTATTATGAAATAAATATAGCCATTGAAATTTAGTAGGATAAGGATAGAAATTGCTCATTTCGAGCAATTTCTTTCCTTTTCCAACTTTATTTCAATTATGAACGCACTTGATTAGCAACAAATTGGTCCAATGATGTTATAAAAAACGGTCAAAATCGGTTTGCTCGAACTCCGGATATGTCGATGTATTTTGACGACCCCTCTGACTTCGATACAACAAGTGTCGACTGTAAAGTGTATATTACGTGGCATGTCAAGTTTAAAGGACCTTCTGGGAAGTTCATAACCAAATAGTTTGTCAATTTTCATCAAAACCTCGTAATTGCAGCTTGTCCATATTGTTCCTGATTGTGACGGGGCTAGCAGCCTTGGCTGGGGATATAGGAAATGTACTGGTAAGTGCTATTAATATATGACCTGTAACATTAACCCTTTCCCAAACGGCAAAAGTTTAGGGTGATCCACTTCAAAAACTGCCACAAATGTTAAAACGGAAGTTATAACGGATAGAATTTGTGTAAAATAGGACATAGAAAATATTGAGACAAAAGGAGAAACTGCTGTTTATCAGCAGTGTCTTCTTTTGTCTCAATGTTTTTCCCAAGCCTTTTCTATTAGGGACGTCAAAACGAGGTTTTGTTTGGGAAAGGGTTAAAAAGGGTCTTCTGTTTCTCGTGTTGACCGGTCTAGCAGCCTTGGCTGGGGATATAGGCAACGTACTGGTGAGTATAAATAATGTAACTATATTGTCGCTTTTAACAGAAAACCCCGTAACTGCAGCTTGTTGTAAGATGTATTTACGAGATTTGTTGAAACACATCGATATGTGACATGTTACGTTAAAGGGGACCGTCTAGGAAGTTCAAAAAGTCAATATATGTCGTCTATTTTCAACAAAAACATCGCAATTGGAGCTAAAACAAGCTGCAGTTACGAGTTTTTTGTTGAGGAGCATAGATATGTGAAAAACATATCAGACGTAAGCCAGATGTCCCATTTTGAATATGGACATATATTAAAATACGAAAAACATTTTAGATCCAGAAAAATTACCTCAGAGTGAAAAGTGTTTCAGTCTGCTTTGATACTTTGCATAATTCGCAAAAAGTCCCTTTAAAGAATGGTCACATATATATAAATACCGTCGCTTTTCAACTAAAACCTCCTAACTGCAACTTGTTTTAAGCTGCTGTTACGAGGTTATTGTTGAAAAGCAATGATACATTGAATGCCTTTCTTCACCTCTAAGCATTTTTGACGAAGGCGTTTAAACTTGCGCTGGTCCACATATTCCTTTCCAGAGGGGTCGAATTTAGCAGGATAGAAATAGGGGTTACTGCATTGGAGCATTTTAAAATTCCTAAAAAACACTTTGATGAATCTTCTTTACAAATTCGAGCCCCTGTCTCGAGCTGCATGCGTATCGAATTATATAGATACAGGTATTCCTTTCATCTGAACATATATTCGGGCTAAATGAAGCTTAAAATGAAATCGAGCTAATTATTTACGTAAATATGAGATTACCTAAGAATGCCTTTCTTCATGTGAAAACGAGACTCACTGCCCGTATCCCTACCCACGGTGTATAATCACGTGACTTAGACTTTCCGATAATCTTCAATAACTAGATCTATGTCAATACTTGACCAATTTGAATTCGATTTGAAGCAGAGAAGGCGGGAAAATGTCAGGAATAACCTGGACGTTTTAGATTTTTGAAAAATCAATTGATAAAAAGGTTATTGAAGATAAACCAAAATTTTGGTTTATCTTCCATAGGGTCAGTTCGGATAAATACGGACAGGCGGGTAATACGGACATCTCACTTTGACCGTCTCTATCAGGATTTTCTACCGTAGAGGCATAAAAACGGACCGATTCTGTTTAAATTTTAACCATTCTATAACTCTTTAGTTCGTAAAGCAATCGTTATTTATTGTTTGAAACGACGTAATTTTTCGTTCATTTTGAGCATCCCCTGCTTTCCTATATTTTCTGAAGAGACTTGAAACTGCGGGAGTATTCAAAACATAAAAAATCATTACAAGAATAAAGGTAGTTTTACTGACTTCTTTGATGCTGATTTTGTTTTAAACAAATCATAAATCATTCAGATTTGACCCTATACAATCGTTTACCCTGAGAAAATGATGAATTTTGAAAAACAAGCCAAAATATGAACTGTCCGTATTTTACCACCTATTTTGCTAGGGTAGGGAAAATACGGACTCCATTTTTGCAATGGCCTTTCGTACGGGCGGAGCAGGTATTTTGTGAACGCGACGGTAGTTGTGGGTGAAGTAAAATGACCCGGTCTTACGGGACAAGCAAGTGAGGAAAGCTGCTTAATGAATCGCCGACGTGTCAAAAACGTCCGTATTTACCCGAAAAATCATGTTTCTAACAACAATTATGTGTCCGTATTATCCCTATTTGTTTTATATATTTTTATATAGTGTCCGTATTTTCTCACCCTATGTCCGCGCTTTCCCTACCTCGTCCGTATTTACCCGATTTTACATCATCCATATTTTTGCCGTTTTTATAGGTTTCCGTCAATATAGCGTCTTTCCGTGATCACCAGCGTCAAGACAAGATATTGACCTAACCAAAACTGGTACCCGGTCTTGTGGGACCAGCAGGTAAAGCACACGGCCTAGTGAAACACCGAAGTGTAAATAGCGTCCGTATTTACCCGCATTGACCCTAACTTTTTTATCAGTTGATTTTTCAAAAATCCAACACGTTCATGTAATGCGTGACGTCTGTCAACATTCTCTGCTTCAAACCGAATTCAAACCGGTCAAGTATTTTCAAAATTATTGAATATTTTCTGAAATTGTTACATCACGTGATTGTACACCGTGCTACCCGTCCAACACATGCTGTTCGACTAACCAAATTTCGAACGTGCTCCCCTTTAAACGTATTTTTTTATTCATTTATTTGTTTTATTATTTTTTTTTTAAAATGGTTACTTCCTACAGCAGTTAAAATGATCCACTATTAATATAATAGCTGTTTATCATAGCATAAACAGCTACTAAACGAAGTACAAAAAGACCAGATGCGAAATGTTTTACCCTTATTGGACTGCATGGTTCATGTAAGGCTGTCAAAAATGTTCAGAATTTCTCTGCATTTCAACAAAAACCTAGTAACTGCAGCTTTTAATAAGCTGCAGTTACAAGGGTTTTTTTGTTTTTGTTGCAAAGCAGCGATAATATGTTATGACAAATGTGCAAATCGTGCAGGCTACTCTATAATCTATAATGTTTTTGATTTTGTTTTCTGTAGGCTCCATGTTCCATGACTTGGCATGATATTGATTGATAGACATGCATTTATGTAATCATTTTGATGTCTTTTACACCTGTGCCGTACCAGAAGGATTCTTTTTTCTACACAGAATATCGAATCTTTTCAACAAAAACCTAGTAACTGCTGCTTGTTTTAAGCTGCGGTTAACAGATTATCGTAGAAAAGCGTTAACCCGATGCTATTGATAGCTGTTTATTGGTGTATTTTGTAACAATCTGCAACATATAAATGGGTATGTTTTTCTTATTGTGATTAATGTTTGCATAAACCCTCAAAAATGTCTTTTAGAAAGGATTTGATTCTTTATGATAATTACCAGTACGTAAAATGATAAATGATTTTGTTTATAATTGATTAATCTTAGTTCGGTTTGAAGCAGAAAAGATTGGAAAATGCAAAAAGATACAGCTGGATGTGGTAGATTTTCTTTAAAAAATCAAATGACAAAAAGTTATTGACGACTAACAAGACTTTTGGTTGGTCTTCAATAGTTTCCTTGTCAGCTGACTGACTTGTAAAGGATTATATATGTCCACAATATCATTGGCATATTCCTGCCTTCTCTGCTTCATAAAATATTTGAAAAACCGGCAAAATATTATCATAACTATTGAAAAATATAAGAAATGTTGTGTGATTCCCGGTCGTGTGATTTTTGGTCTCAAAGGCCAAGATTCCAATTTGGCATATCCAAATTCAAGTCTTTAGGTCTATTAGCCTAGGGTTTTTATGACGACAAAACGTTACCTTCGAGAAGTGTTAGAATCCTATCTATTTCTAGCATCGCAAAGCTATTAAGGCCATAAAGTAATCTCTTGTACTTTGACTGGTTTATAAATCATCAAATATTCATGGACATTGCTTACAGATCAAATCAAACGTAATTTTGTCACCAAATGAATCATAAAAAAGCAGTATCATCGGGTTATGTTAGTTTGAGTTTATTTGGGTTTTACGCCGTTTTCAACTACCAGGGTCATATCGCGGCGGCGGGTTATGTTAGTAGCCAAACTCCTAGAAGGAATATCATTGAATTTTGTGCTAAAATAGAATGGGTTTCCCGTTATGTTTTGATAAACCGTCGGTGTTGTTCTATAATCTCGTAACTACGGCTTGAATCAAGCCGTAGTTTCGAGATTTTATAACAACATCTACGAAATACTATTTGTTTGCCCGAAATTACGTCATTGTTAACTGGATAAAATCGTTCCTTATTCCTAGAAGAAAATATCCAAGGTCAGGGATAGCATAATATAAAGCAGGCCGACGAAAACATCAATCACTATTTTCCAAACCAATGTCGGACTGCTCCATAATAAAAAAAATGTATGATCAAAACATTGAGGCAAATGAAAGATTTTGTTTTGTTTGTTTCTATCTTAAATTTAATTTAAACTGTATTACCCTTTGATCTCTTGCCTGCATCAGTTCTCAAACGGAATCAGTTGTAAAATGTGCCATTCGGTAAGAAGTTTGTTGTCCGGTCAGATTTGGTAACGCGCTGGACCTGCAATAAAGTAGTCGCTGGTTCGATCCTCCGCCTGACCAGTATTTTTAGACCTCAAACCGTGGATAGCCAAAGATGTTGAGTGGGATGTAAAACCCCATTTATTACAATATAATTATGGTTTATTGTTCGCCGACTCAATGCGCATTTTTTTTTATTTATTTATTTATTTATTTATTTTATTTTTTTTTTTTGAATCCGAAAAGATCAAATTGTTGTGTTCACGAATCCCTTTAGTACATTGTACTTGAATTTAAGTTGAAAAGAAGGGGGAGTAGAAGCACATCAAACTACCCAGTGCACATACAAAGTACATACAAACATTTGTAATTGTCAACTTGTTTAAACAATTTATTCTGAATCGTATCCAGAGCAACAGATGAAAGGGGAGTGAATGCATTCGAATTTAGTAATTTCAAGTCCAAATCCCATATTGATGGTAGTCACTTGAATCGTCTCTATGAGAAGTAGAAACATGCCAAACTGCCCAGTGTATACAAAGTGTTTTACGTGAAACAATTGTAATTGTCAACTTGTTAAAAACAATTGATTTTGAATCGCACTCAGAGCAAAAGACAAGTATGGAAGCCCTGGAGGGACATTTTTCATTTTGAATTTTGACTCTCTACTTTTGACTTTCGACTTTTTGAAAATGGAAGCACTGGGTCATTTTTGCATTTTGAGTTTTGACTTTCTACTTTTGACTTTCGACTTTTTGAAAATGGAAGCCCTGAAGGGTCATTTTTGCATTTTGAGTTTTGACTCTCTACTTTTGACTTTCGACTTTTTGGAAATGGAAGCCCTGAAAGGTCATTTTTGCATTTTGAGCTTTGACTCTCTACTTTTGACTTTCGACTTTTTGAAAATGGAAGCACTGAAGGGTCATTTTGTATTTTGAGTTTTGACTCTCTACAAGGCGTGTATGCAAAGTCGAAAGTCAAAAGTAGAGAGTCAAAACTCAAAATGCAAAATGACCCTTCAGGGCTTCCATTTTCAAAAATTTGAAAGTCAAAAGTAGAAAGTCAAAACTCAAAATGCAAAAATGACCCTTCAGTGCTTCCATTTCCAAAAAGTCGAAAGTCAAAAGTAGAGAGTCAAAACTCAAAATGCAAAAATGACACTTCAGGGCTTCCATTTTCAAAAAGTCGAAAGTCAAAAGTAGAAAGTCAAAACTCAAAATGCAAAAATGACCCAGTGCTTCCATTTTCAAAAAGTCGAAAGTCAAAAGTAGAGAGTCAAAATTCAAAATGCAAAATGACCCTCCAGGGCTTCCATAGATAAGAGGGGATAAAGGAGTTTTGATTTTATTGTTTCAAGTCCAAATCCTATGTTGAGGGTACTGATTTGAATCGTCTCTATGAGACGATGATGAAAAATAAATGGGAATGTTGCATTTTGAAAAGACTCATCTGTAACCCTGGTATTGATCAAGATTACTTTTTTCTGATCAATGTGACGTCTAATTAATGCAATACAAACAAACTAATCCAGGAAAACAAACAAGATTGTTCAACATTTAAGTCGGCATCTGGACATATGTTTTTGATACTCATCGCCTGTCATTAGACACGCGCAATCGTCGGAAACAGTCTAAATGTTGAGTAATCAAAATATTACCGTTTGGGAAAGAATTAACCAATTTCAACATAAGCGCCTGGTATTTTTGTGTTGGTTTGCTGCAACATACGTACGATATCAAGATCCTTGGCTAAAAAACACTTTACAGTACATTCCAGGGCTAAAAGACGTTTCGAAATAAGGACAAATGCAGAAAAAAATGTTCTATATCCTATAAAAGCCTATAACTGTATATTCTAATTTACAAAACCGATGTGTCATTACCGGACTTCATAGAACTTTATATTTTATAAAACATTGATTTTATTTCTGAAAAAGATCTATTAAAGAACTTAAAAATACACTCAGGATGAAAATTATAAAAACAGTACAAAAATGCATTAAATACTGAGCGCTGTAGGATAATTTTGGCCTTACCTGGCATTTCCACCCGAACGCGGCGATTTGCCGCGATCGCCGCGAATCGCCGCGATTTTCCTCCCATCGCCGCGATTCGCGGTGATGAGCGGAAATTTCAAGTGGAAAAACGCGGTGGCCGCGATGGCAAATCGCCGCGATTTTCCACCTGAATATTTATTTGACCGCAGTGGGCGAGCGTTTTAGGCAAAAAACGCGCGAGCTGTACTGTACTAAAGTGCATTTATTTCCAATAGCCGAGAAGAAGATGGAATCCACTCTAATAAACAAGAGTGTAAAGTAAAACAATGCCATTAAGGCCCGGTCACAAACAAATTTCATGCCCACATCACGTCCAATATTATACTGCACGGCTGCAGGCCGTGATGTGGACGCCATTTGGCTTGTGTGACCAGGTCTTACAATTTAATAACAAGTCCCGAAATTCTGATTTCTGATTATAAGATCAGTGAAATTTCATAGTATAGTTCTAAAGGTTTGGCATTGTTGCGTACCCTGATTTTTTGAGAGTCATAAACGCATAAATACGGGACATGTATTCTACGCCGCAATCATGATCCGTTGATGCCATTACGCCGACCTTTTGATGACCTTTCAATTAGAAATCCCATCAAAGTATGGATATTTGCTTGATAATCAAATCCAGAAATTAGAATGGAAGGACATGCCTCTAGATAATGAAGAACCGTGCGGACGAGCTTGTTTATATTTACCCTTTCAAAAACACCACATTTTAGTGGTCTCATGTAATTGTGACCGATACACGGAACGGCCGCTCACCGACCTTGTTCATGTTTTTTATAGAGCAATACAATTTTGTAGATGAATTATTACAAAAGAAATCATAAAATCTTGAGACTCAGGGAATACACAAAGTTTACCTACCATAACATAACATAATTATATGTATGTAATTCTGGATAAGTTTTTATATGTTAAAGTTTCCTTTTGTTTATCTTCATCATGGTCTTCTTGTTTTCAGTACCGCAATTCAAATAAGACCTTTCTATAAATCCGTCATTTGGAAAGGTGTGCATGTTCCAGAACGTAAACTATTTAAAAGTACTGCAACCCATCATTAGATACAAAACGCTTCGTACATCTTCGGGTGTCATCCGCGACTACGGAAATTGACGAGTGTATTCCTCGTCAATTTCCGTAGTCACGGATGATACCCGGAAATTGACGAATGTATCCTATCGTAAATACAATTTCACGAATAACGCCCGAAAATGCCCGAAGTGTTTGCTATCTAATTGTGGGTTATATTCTAATCCTTAATGGACTTTTTACCATTACCATAGTTCATTTGACTCGGCTCTACAGAGTGTCCCAAAAAAAAACGGAACCCTATTTCAAAGTCAAATATTTTAAAGCGAAAGCATAGAATCTAATTTTTGAATTTGCAGTATTGAAGATACGTTATTTTTTCATATGTGTTCTAAATTTCACTTCAAAATATGTATTGGTCCAAAAGGTATATGAAATTTAATAAACACACTACAGAACCGTTTTAACACGAAATCGATTTTTGCGTCTTGTTTGTTCGTAAAAGCGCACTGACGGTCAGCTGTTGAGTTCTTTACCGTTGTACAAGTGCGTACCAATTTTCTCAAAATTTAATAATATAAAAGTGCCGCATGTGCAAATTGAGTCCGTAAGGTGGTTGTTTGAAATAATTTTAACCCTTTCCCAGACCACAAAAAGTTAGGGTGGACTGGATTGAAAGCTGTTGCTGATGACAAAATACAGCACAGAAAATATATAGGCAAAAGATGAAAATGCTTGTAACCATTATTTTCTTCTTTTGTCTAAATACTTTCTCAAGCCAATTCTCTCATGGATGTCAAAACCAGGTGTTGTTTGGGAAAGGGTTAAAGTACTTGGCATTTGAGCGCTGACCGGCATAATGTAGAGTAATAAAATAACTGCGTATGATTACATGTATTATGAATCTTTGATACACTTTGATATTTTGTTTGTATTCATTTTTTTGTTTTGGTTACACCGCAGCTCTACTTTAACAGTCTATTGTTAGCGGTAAAGATGAAACGAATATGCACTATTGTAAGTAAAATGTTTCAATTCCACTTTTGTATTGTATTGCACAATTGTGAAGAGTCAAGTGTAGGCGCGCGCTGCAAACGGAAAGATGGATATCGTGTTAAAATGGTTTTCCGGGTGCATTCATTTGAACGCCAAAATTTTCGAAACTATTGAACATTTTTCAACCAAATTTTAACTGCTGATAGAAAACTGTCGTTTCTATTGCATATTTAAATTTGGTGGAGACATATCACTTAATACATGAGCAATTCACTTTCAAAAATGGGTTCCGTTTTTATTGGGACACCCTGTAGTGCCTCCATGGTTGGTAAACAAGATCAATTTGTCCCAGTAATTAATCCATAACGATCCACTGCGATCTGAATGGACTTTTGATTGTTTTATCATTCGCGGACTAATTTCGGGTTGATTATACACATAGAGTGCGCTAATGTATTACGGATTTCATTTGACCTGACACTGACCTTTATTCAAAACGTGTTCATATTTCGCATATAGCATAACATTCTTCAAAAAGACTTGTATCAAAGTCACTGGTGGTGAACTAAAACAATTTTTGCTACAAAAAGGTATAGATATTTTGCGTTTAAATGTGAGTTTATAGATTTTTTTTCTAATGACATTGAACTTGTTCTAAATGCAGACCGGGTTTACAGTTTTGTTTTGACAAATTGTCGGTGTTGTTATAAAATCTCGTAACTACGGCTTCGAGAAGACGTAGGTACGATATTTTGTAACAACACCGACGGAATACATTGATCGCGAAAAAAACGTCCCTCGCTTTGGCCGAGTTCACCACCAGTGAAAGTACATATATAATATACAAAAACTATTACTGGATTGTTATCTAAAAAAGCCAAGACGTGTTATTTATGATAACAAAAGCTAAAGCTGCGACATGTGAAATGAAATTTGTAATACACGTAGGAAAAATGAAGACGTTTTGTACTGGCCACCTTTGGATAAGTAACAGACGGTAGCTAAGGCCAAGAACGAACCGAAATGAGGACAGAAGCTGTCCAATTTAGTGAGAATCCGTGGTCAAAATGAAAAGCGTTAGTAGACACTTAAAATCTATTTAAATAATTCGCGCTTGCGCATTCAGGATTTTCTTTAAGTTACATTGAACGGACACTTCCTAGATAATTCAAACATCAAAACCCGTGATGTGGCCATTTTGAGATTCATAAAACATCGGAATTTTCGAGCTACGCCGTTAAATATCCGAACCTATTGAGGCGCGGTCGTAAACATTCGGCCGCCGAATGTTTTCGACGTCGTGAGAATCTCATTATGGATGCACTACCTAACACACAGTATCGGTACATGTACCAACGGTTAACAAGGCAATGAGATGCATCAAAGTGCATTGAAATTACTCAAACCCTGTAAGGTCGCTGCCCTTGATTTACTGGGGTTCCTAGCGGCCCGGGAGCCCAGCTTAAATTGTCACGCTCCTGCCATTTGCCATTGATATAATATTATAATATTTGAAAGTTGCATGAAATTGGCGCCAGTGATGTAGCTTATATCGAAAAGTGCGTGAAAACTTGTAATAATTGCATACAATTGTAAATGCACCCACAATAGTTTATCGCCCATTCCTAGACTATGCTTGAGCCTGGACCATTCCATAGGGTATTTATAATGACAATGATGCTTGGACGCGCCAATTATACTAGGATATCTCATGTCGCTGCTTTTCGTCAAAAACCTCGTAACAACAGCTTTCAACAAGTTGCAGTTACGAGGTTTTTGATGAAAAAATGTCATATGCATGAGCACTCTATGTAATTGGTTCCTGAATACATCTTTTGTTATACACATTTTTCACACGCAAAAAAGGAGGTAATTGAACTACATTGTGACGTTAAATGAGATAAGGAATCTGCTACTGGAAGTTTTGACCTACTTCTGACTTTAGCAATTCCCACATTTTGAGGCTTTTTGGCACCCATCAATAAAAATGCTTCGGAAAACATTGAGGCAAAAGAAGAAAATGCTGAAAATCAGCATTTTCTTCTTTTGCCTCAATATTTCCCATGTAATATTGCACACCCTTTTTGTCTTCTACAGCTTTGAAATTCGGCTACCAATAACATTTGCCGTCTGGTAATAGGTCAATCCTTTCTCGAACGACCTTGATGTGTACTTATTTTAGTCAAATGTCACGAAGACGACGAAATAGAAGTTCTGGAAATTAATGTTTACTGTTATAGCTTGGAAAGTATGATCTGCAACAAGGTTTAAATTCATTTTTCCCTCAATTATTTCAAAAGCATTCTTTTTGCACAAATTTCTTTTTTAAAGTCAACTGTATTTGAAAGCATGAAATTGGCGCCAGTGATGTATCTTATATCGAAAAGTTCGTGAAAAATTGTTGTAATTGCATACAATTCTATATGCACCTATTACAGTTTAAGATCCATTCCTAGACTTTGTTCGCGACTGGACCATTCCATAGGGTATTTAAAATGACAATGATGCTTGGACGCGCCAATTATACTGGGATATCTCATATTGCCACTTTTCTTAAAAAACCTCGTAACTACAGCTTTAAACAAGCTCCAGTTACGAGGTTTTTGATGAAAAGATGTCATATGCATGAGCACTCTATGTAATTGATTCCTGAATACATCTTTTGTTACACACATTTTTCACACACAAAAGGGGAGGTAATTGAACCGTATTGTGACGTTAAATGAGATAAGGAATCTAGCATTGATAGTTTTGACCTACTTCTGACTACCTATACCCACATAATTTTGCGCTTTATATGACACCCCTCAATAAAAAAGGCCACCTAAAATATTGAGGCAAAAGAAGAAAATGCTGAAAATCAGCATTTTCTTTTTTTGCCTCAATACTTTACATGCCACATTGTGCAAAAAGATAATCTTTTTCAACGCCCATTAAATGAGATAAGGAGCCTAGCACTGATAGTTTTGGCCTACATGTATTTCTGACTTTACCCATTCCCACATATTGACTTTATGACACCCCTCAATAGAAATGCTTCGGGAAACATTTAGGCAAAAGAAGAAAATGATGAAAATCAGCATTTCTACTTAGGCCAAAGTACATGTAGTTTCCATGCTGTATTGTACAAAAAGATATTTGGTTTGACGCAATGCGTATTCTTTTTCTCTCAATTATATTTCATATGCATTCTGATTTGAAGACCTCATTTGAAACTTGTTAATGTATTTGGAAAGTAGTCAAATTGGTCCAAGCTTTTTCAGGAATAAATGAGACGAGAAGAGGTTACATGTATCAATGTTCCTAAAGAAGCATATAAAAAATCAAGATTTCATTTTTTTCGTCAAATTCTTACCTGAGATATACATACTCATGAGTATTGATTGAAATTTACTGAAAATTTCTAAGAAACGGACATTTCAAAAGTGCAACTACATAAATATATTATCATATAAGAGTACATTCTATGGAGGTTGAAAATGCCCATGGGTGCCATATTATTAAAGTAAAAGAAAAACAATTTCTCCCTTTTACAGCTTCAAAATACACAAAAACACGTCTCATTGGTTGTCGTTTTGGCCTAAGTTTCAGAGATCAGTTTTAAAATAATTCGATTATAATTAGATTAGATCTATAAGAAAATATATTTCCCAAAAGTCATCCCTTCATTTCAATAAAGAAGTTGTTCAGTTCTAAATACTTCATTTTCTCAAATATAAATGACACTAATCTATTCCAAACATGACCTTTTCCAAACATGACCTTACTTTGACGCCCATATTACAATATTTTTGGGAAAACATTGGGGCAAAAGAAGTAAATGCTGATAGTCAACGTCTTCTCATTTTTCCTCATCATTTCTCATGCTTTTCTTGTACACACATCCATGCAATACCAACTTTGTTTTCTATAGCGTCTTTCAAAGTGGAACGGTCCATCAACCCCTTCGAAACGGCAAAAAAGTGGTCTGATCTAATTTTAAAGCTGTTGAAGCCGACAAAATGGATTTTGATAGAGGATCCGTTTGTGCACAGTATATCACAGAAAATAGTGAGACAAAAAAAGCAAAGTGCAAAGTTATTTTTTTTATTTTAATCAGTTTTCCTGTACAATTCAGTAGTGATTGTACAACAGCAGTGCTTGTTTTGGAAAAAGGTTAAAGGATATAATTATCGTCGTTATTTAATAAAAAAAAAAAACTCGTAACTCCTGTTTGTTTTAAGCTGCAGAAACGATATTTCGATGAAAAGCAGATATGATCTGAGATTAGTTGTAAAATATTTCTTTTTCTGCGAAATAAATCACATAAACCCTTTCTCAAACAAAATCTGGATTTGAGACCCATTATAAAAATGTTTGGGAAAACATTGAGACAAAAGAAGAAAATGCTGGTAATCAGCATTGTTTTCCTTTTGCCTCAATGTTTCTGTTCCATTTCATTCAGTAATACCCTCTTTGTCGTCTGCAGCAGTTTTCAAATTGGGCCACCCTAATTTTATCTTCCGTTTGGAAAAAGGTTTAACACGCTGCATTGCCTTTTTGACATTTAGAAGAAACAATATTTTACAATTTATATCTATCAAGTAATACTTTTAATTCCTCTCAAGATAATTGTTATATATCTTTTGATCGTAAACCATACATGCATTGATTCTTTATATGTTCTTCCTGCAAAGTGCTTTGGAAATCTTTGAGACAAAAAAAAACCAAGAGTGCCGTGGTCACAAAATACGCCACCCCTCCCACAGACTATGTTTTAAGGGGGCATAACTCGGGCGAAAATCAATGAACCATAAAGTCATTCCTTCATGCACATCTTACCAATTGAGGTGATAACATTGACCAAGTTTCAAAAAGATCCAGCCAGAAACTTAGGAGGAGTTGCGTTGACAAGAAAAGTGCACGTTCGTACCTACGGACAGAGGGACTGACGGACGGACGGACGGAGAAGATGACGCCAATATACGACCGCCACAACAAAAACGGTAATATGTATAATTTTCGTTTTCCGTCTCAGACTATTGTTTCGATGTAATTGCGAAACCTTGTATCTACAAGATACACCGACGATTTATGTTATATTCTAAACACCGAATATCTTAATCATCTTTTTCGTTTGCAGCAGTTTTCAAATTAGAAGTTCGAAATTGGCTTTTTTGGTAAAGGATTATTAATGTCTTCAATACTTTTCACCCCGGCAATGGAAGCTTTTAATCTATTTTCATCGGTTGTATAAGATATTTATTAAGAAGATGTATCGTTTTACAAATTAATCTTATTTTAAGGAAATGTAAACTTGAATATAAAAGGTGGGAACTTTAATGATTAAGTCATTTAGCCAACGCGACAAATAGATGCTTATAGTCAAGTCGCGATATTTTGGCTTATGTTTATAAACTTATCTTTGTAAAACAGCGGGAAAAAAGTGAGTTTCAAAAAGAAATTTATATCCGTTGGTTTGAATCTTGCAGGAATGAGACACCCTCAAGGTTCGAACAATGGCATGCAAGATTCCGGTAACATTTTTTATCGACCTCTCTATTCAGAAAATCCCATGCGTTTTCTCCCCTTCTCTGTTGCACATTTCTTTCCAAATCGGTCGCTTATTAATGGATAAGAATTTAGTATCATATACCAGAAATAAGTACGTGTTACATAAGATGCATTATATAACGCAAGGGAGATATCAGCTGAAATCATTTCGTGACAACCTCGGAATACACGTGGTCTCCTCAGAGGTAAATTCGGCGTCAAAATAGCTTATAATAACACCCAATGGCCTCCGAGGATGGTTTTAAGACCCATAAAGAAACAAGTAGAAGAACTGCAGTGCTCTTGGTGTATACATTTTGGTATAAGCTACTGGAAAATGCAGACAGTTAATAGTTTTAAAGTATTTCATCTATCTTTATCCATAAAACACTTCGGTGAAACTTCGGGCGTCATCTGTAGCAACGGAAATTGACGAGGGTATCCCTCGTCAATTTCCGTTGCCACAGATGACGCCCAGAAATTGACGAGGATATTCTGATTTCAAATTCCGGATACTTTCGTTAATTTCCGTTGCCAATGATGACACCTGAAGTTTCACTAAGTGTTTGTTATTCAATGATGGATGGAATACCTTAAGTAGGGCCAAACGGATAACAATTTCTTGTTTTGAAAAGCCAGTGTCGCATGCATGAGATCAGCTTGAAATTTATAGGTGTAGTCTAACAGGCCCATAGCGAGCCATTGGATATGATGGGCTCAAGCCCCTGTCTTGGTTAGTGTCTGTAGACTGGAGGGGCTAAATTGGATTTTCCCCGAATTTTCAACGTGAGTTAAGGAAAAATCGGCATTTTTGGCCAACTTTGTCCCTCCCCCCCCCCCCCCCCCCACACACACACACACACTTTTTCATACGGACCGGAGACTAGTCGTGGTCCTGGCTAGTCTTTTTTCATCAATAGACCCCTTTTTCTTTATCAATCAAATCAAAAGTACAAGAAACACCTACGTTTCCGCAAGCCCTGATTTCAACATCTTGTTTCTAAGATATCTGTATTCAAACTGTCTGTAACTATTTTCTCTGATTATGTAAAGTTTTGGGGTTTGTTTGTTGTTTGGAAAGTGTCTATCTCTAATCTCTATTTAGAACTATTTCTCTTTGAATTCAACAGGTGTTTAACGTTTCAAGGGATATTCACTGTTTTTCAACAACAACCTCGTAACTACAGCTTTAATCAAGCTGTAGTTACGAGGTTTTTGTTGAAAACCAATCATTTATTGTTTTAACGGGTGGTGTAGATAAAGATCGGATTGCAGCCTCTTCCTTTGATTATACAGGAGGTAACTACGATTTATATGTACAGACTTCAAAGAAACAATTCCTGGTTCTAACTACTCCAATAGAAGAAATAATTCTGAAATATAAAGGGACACAGCATTCCCATTTCATTTTTTTAAAGTATGTCTTGATGTCAAGATTGATTATTCTTATGTGTTGAAATGCTATCAGTTTTTTTTTTTTTTTTTTTTTTTTTTTCAATTTTCGCTGATAAGCAAAAGAAACGCCTTTAAAGGACAAATTCCGTTTACATCTGAACTGCTGTATACGTCAATTAGTTTAATTTTAAGAAAAAAAATGAATATCTCGTAAATGACGCAATGATTTGGTTTAAAATTTTGAGAATTTTCATAAGAAAATATGCTTTTTCAGATAAAAATGAAACTTTTTTTTTAGAAAACATATTTGAACTGTCTGTGTAATCAGAAAAGGAGAAAGGGCAGATAATCAAGATTTTATTTCTAAGAAGCAACATTCTATATTACCGGTATTCAAACATTTGCGGACTTATTTCAATGAATTGCTACATTATTTCTTTCATTGCGCCTTAAGGTAATCGGACTCGGATTTTAAGTATACACGATTCAAATTAGACACGAAAATGGTGCCACAATAGCATTTGAGACCAACATGAATTGAGATATGTGAAGTCGAGGCGCATGCTGTGCTACTTTTGCTACAGCATGGAGGTGATGAAAAAAGCGTGATTCCTGATTATAACCTTTTCGCTGCCAATGTCGCGAAAAAGCGACCCAAAGGACAGGCTAATCTTGCTTCTATCCTTTCTTAAATGCAACAATTAAACTAGTAGGGCTTACCAGATAGCAAAACTTAACACCCAATTCCAAGAAGTTTTAGATGGAAATTTCAAGTGAATGAAATTTTGCCTTTTTCGGTCATAGTGTGCCAATAATAATTTGGTCAGAATGATTGTCTTGATGAAATTGCTTGAGACAATTTCCAGCTTAAAATAATTCACCCATGAGTACATACCACATAGTTCGTGCAACATCGGGCGTCATCCATGACGCCGGGAATCAACGAGAGTATATCTCGTTAGTTTCCGTTGTCATAGATGATGCCCAAAGATGCACAGAGTTTTATCTAATGATGGGTTATAATTCTTAATCACATTGCCTCCCAATTACGATGTGTTACTCATAATTTCCTTTTTATTAAAATTTAATTATAATGCACATGCCTCATCCTGATTTTTCTCCCCTAAATGTCAGTCAATTTCTAAATGAATAATGATTTAATTCTGTTTGCCCGGCTTGAGGCATTGCCCTTTTCCTGATGAAAGCCTGACTAATTCTGTCATGAACACCATAACTTCAGATCCGTCGGACTTTAATACATGTCTTGCTTCAAAATAATCATTATGCATTTATTTGAATATGTAAATACTCTTGAAAATGTTTTTCATAGCATGAAAGATACCATTTAAATTATTTGAGGAAATCCTGGTCCCCAGAATTCCGTTATTTTGCTTCAGCGATTCCCAAATATTCCATTGAGTGACATCGAAACCAGGTTTTACTTGAAAAGGGAAGAATGAATATCAATATAATGCTGCTTTTCGACCAAAACCTTGTAACTGCAGATTTCTACAAGCTGTAGTTACGAGATTTTCGTTGAAAAGCGATGATAATCAGCTTGACGTCCCTCTACAATGTGATTGGAATTAAACCTTTTCCGAACGTCAAAATGGGACTAGTCGTATTATAAACATTATGTGGGCGAAAATAATATACGTTGATAAAGGTATGTCGTGTCTATAAAATAGCTCCAAAGACATAAACCTAAAAGGAGAAAAAGCTGGTTCCATTTACCGACATTTTTCTTTTATCACATTTCTAACTCCATTGTAATCTCTTCATAATACAAAAGAAAAGATTGTCTTTGGAAAAGGTTGATTACAGCAACGCTTGCATACGATCCATCAAAATAATACAATATCAAAGTACTGAAAGTACTGTTTGGAAGCAAATTTGTCAATAATATAGGCCCGTCCAGAAGTAGAGTACTTTGATTAGGTACTTTGATTATCCATTTGAATACCTTGAATACTTTTATTCGTAGAGTACTTTGATTATCTAGAATACCTTGAATACTTTGATTCCATGCTGGAGCTGTATCTATTTTTAGCACAACTTCATGCATATTATTTGTCTGTGTAAGCTTTGAATATATTTCATAGTACAGTAAACTTGACTGACCCATTTACAAGGAAGGCCATTGGACTGATCTTTGAACCATAATAAAGCAAATTACTACGTCGATCTTTTCTTCTCTTAGAGACATGATTAATTGAATATTTCATTTTCAGTCACACAATTTAATATCTACACATAACTTCAGACTTACATATTGAGTATTCGAATGACTGTTACCTCATTAATCTTTGCTTTTGATAGAACTACAATGTATGTCTAGCGAGGAGGACCGGAAGATGTTGTGTGGTATGCAGAGAATGTTAAAGTGCAGAAATAGGTGGCTGTAAAGAGAAGCAAATTTTGCAAAATTTGCTTCCAAAAACATATGTGCCGAGATCAGGAGAATGGGTCCATAAAATGATCGCTGTTTTTTTTTTTTTTTTTTTTTTTTTCTTTTTTTTTTTTTTAACAAAAACCTCATACTGCAGCTTAACCCTTTCCCAAACAGCAAAATTCTAGGGTGGTCAAATTAAAAAAAAATGCAACAAATGACAAAATGGAAGGTATTAAAGATAGAATGTGTGTGAAATATTGCATAGAAAATATTGAGACAAAATGAGAAACTACTGGTTATCAGCAGTTTCTTCTTTTGTCTCAATGTTTCCCAAGCAATATTTATTAGGGACGTAAAATCCAGATCTTGTTTGGGAAAGGGTTAAAACAAGGTGCAGTTACGAGGTTTGAGTTGAAAAAGCGATGATATCATGGAACTCGATGCCTTCATTTTTTTAAGATAATTCAGTATAAAATATTCCTATGTACAGTCTGATCACTAACGAATTGAATACTATTCTATGGCTACTTTAGGGTACTTGTTTTAATTGGCAATTCTATGTCTCACAAAAAAGTGTCGTCCGTTTTCCTTTGGGTTTTTACTTTTTACGTCAAAGCACGTTTAGTGCTAATTAAAAGTAAAATTTTTAGGCAAAGGACAGTATTTTTGAAGAACGTTAAAGAAAAAATACAAAAAAACGTAATGAAAGGTGAGAAGTTGATTATTCATGGCAAATACGTCCCCGCCATGGTTTAACAGAGAAAAAACGAAGTATTTTGCTCGCCTGCCAAAATTTTAATTCCATTCTTTGCCCTTTCCTAAACGAAATTCAGAGATGGTGCATACGGAAAGTTGGATTTCACAGAGAAAAGCTTTTCTTATTTTCCCAGAAAGATTTTCAGCGCTCTCTTGTTTTAGGGCGAAAGGAGCGTCTTTGGGTAAGGATGGAAATATATTTTCTTTAGATGTAGAATGAACATTAATCTTTAGACGTAAAGAATAATTATTGCAATTGTCGCTCTTGCTTTCGATAGGACATTGGGTGAGTCTACTGTTTAGTCGAATGGGAAAAGGTGAATGGCGTCACTTGAAAAACTAAATTGAGTTAGTGGCTAAGGTTTCACATGATAATTGGAGAAGATGACTCTCAAACAGAATAGAGCCATCAATCACCACATGTCGTCTCTTTTCAACAAAAGTCAAGTAACTGCAACTTGTTTAAAGTTGCAGTTACGAGGTTTTCGTTTAACCCTTTCCCGAACGACGAATTTTTAGGGCGATCCTCTTCAAAAACTGCCACAAATGACAAAATGGATGTTATTAAAGAAGGAATTTGTGTAAAATATAGCACAGAAAATATTGAGGCAAAAGGAGAAACTGCTGGTTATCAGCAGTTTCTTCTTTTGTCTCAATATTTTCCCAAGCCTATCATACTAGGGACGTCAAAACCAGGTCTTGTTTGGGAAAGGGTTAAACAGGCCCAATGTCTTTTATCGCAAAAAATTCTATTGCAAAAACAAGATTCAGAAAAGACATGACTTGAAATTCGATTAAAATATCATCTGCAAATTCGATATTTCTGAGATTTTTCCGAAGAAATAAAAACACAAATGCACTTTTCATAACAAATTGATTTCTTAAATTAAATTTCTAACCGGTTTAGGCCTTATTGGAACCGTTAACATTTTGCACCCTTCTATTAGGCCTACATAATGGCTCTAGATCATGGTAGTCTCTAAGGCTATCAGTGACCTCGGATCATTTATTTATTCATTTCGTTTTATTGATATATTTATTTATTTGTTTATTTTAGGTTATCGGGGCAGTGCTGTGCTACAAACGCCTACTCAGAAACACCGGGAATTTTTTCATTGTCAACCTGGCGATAGCTGACTTGTGTATTACGTCAATTGTGTGTCCGATGAATATGGTCGGTAAGTTTCATTTTGGTGAAAATCACTCCACAAACGAGGCATGGTTTTAACTGAATTAAAGGACATGGGAAAACATTGGGACAACATGAGGTAATGCTGATTATCGGTTCATCCCTTCCTCTTTGGTACAAACCAGTCAATTCGCGTACATTGTATCCAATGATTTCGTATTAGGGGTAAAAAGGTCCCTCCTCCCGTAGTTTAGAGCGGGGGAGGGGGTCGACCGACCTTGGTCCATGAAGAAAGCATGCTAAATCATTTTGAAACCCCTATTTTTTGGCAAATTCGATGTAGGTTTCCGGGCCCATCAACCCCTTTCCCCTTCCCTTGATCCGTAAATGATTCACAAACACATGTAACACCGAGAAGTCCAGAAGTGCAGCTTTTCAGTCACAAATTACACGGTGTATAATCACGTGACTCAGAATTTCCGATAATCTTCAATATCCTTTTTCAATACTTGACAAATTTGAATTCGGTTTAAAGCAGGGAAGGTGGGAAAATGCCAGGAATAAGCTGGACGTGCTGTTTTTTTTTTTTTTTTTTTTTGAAAAATCAACTGATAAAAAGTTATTGTAGATAAACCAAAATTTTGGTTTATCTCCAATAACTTTTTTTATCATTTATTTTTTTAAAAAATCAACCACGTCCATCTAATGCGTGACGTCTGTCCACATTCTCTGCTTCAAATCGAATTCAAATCGGTCCCATATTAACAAAATCATTGAAGATTTTCTGAAAATATTTCTATCACATGATCCACCGCGAATTAGTAAACAAGACACCCCTTATCTAGCGCGAAATGTAACATGAATTTTCACGGAATATGATAAGTCTTTACAAAACTTGTATTTACAGAGCAACACCTTGTTTAGATAAAGTAGACGTTAACGTTGCCTCAACCCATTTCCAAACAAGGCCTGGTTTTGACATCCCTAATAGAAAATGCTTTGGAAAAGATGATCAGCATTTTCTCATTTTGCTTCAATATTTTCGTTGCTATATTTTACACAAATCATAATTCATATTTTTATTAATTTTGTCATCATCATCAGCTTTCAAATTGTAACAATCTATTTCTTTGTCTTTTGGGATAAAGGTTAAACTATCGTATTTCCTTTACTAATGGATCAACTATTTCGTCAATTTTTTAAGAGCCAATATTTATTTTCGTGGAAATCTGACGAAAAAATGTTCAATTTTCATTTCCAATTTATTCTGTGAATTTTGGTTCAGGATGAAAGTACTACATTTAAAGTAATGAATAACGTTAACAGGAACATTCCGATGCGCATGGAAATACTCGAGATCGTCTTTCATAAATCTATGGTCTCAATAAAATGTCCTCGCTGTAACAACCACATTTTCTTTCAGAAATTCGATTAGCAAGTTTCAAGATTATTTCAAAGTATGTGTTTTGAGAATAAGACGCCAGACTGAAGGACTTATGTTCAAGTCGATTTCCAATTAAATAGGATTCGCTTGGCTTTTTTTTTTCAATGTAGTATTGTACTTTCATAATTAAATAGAGAATTTTGTCTTTATCAAATGTAATAAAGCTTCTATCTAGAAAAAATGTATGTACATGTACTTTAGACTCTAGAAAATGTTATTCTCTTTGTATTTCAGGCACAATAAAGTTAGCGTAACACCTTTTTTGTGAAATAATTTGCTAAAAGTGCATCGTTACATCGAGGACATATTAGTTATTGCAAGGACAATATTCCCTATTTTATGAAATAAACAGAAAGAAATTAATTTTACTATTTTAATCACACTTTAAATAATTAGATTTAAAAACATACCAATTTTACCATCAAAACACATAATTTTTATTGAACCATGCTGCAGTTTGTAATAAAAAAAGTCTTTGTTATTGGAATTACATTTACCATTACTGTGAGGACTTATATTTAAATATTTTTCCATTTCTTACATTGTATTGACCTATATATGGTCATTGAATATTAAAATCAATGCAATCGTAAAAAATATATACATTTAAATGTAAAAGTCACTTTGTTAAACCCTTTCAAAAACGTTAAATGTTATGTTACAACTGCTGATCAAGTCAAATCGATCGCACTAACTGCTCAAATTCGCCCATTATTCCCGACTTAAAGACTTTTCTCGATCTCTACTCGATCAACCCGACATCTACCGTCTATTTGATCGAATGAACAGATAAAGCACAAATCGAGTTGATCGAGATGTGGTTGGGAGCCACTTGAGTAAAAGGCCATATGATCGATATAAAGATGTTAATCCGATCACACTCGATCTCCAGATTTGATTGATTCCTGATCTGGTCGATCGCCTATTCGATCAATACACGATTGCTTTTCGATCAACTCTCTACCCAATCTTACACAAATATTTCTTCTATATTTAAACAAATAGAGAAAGATGAAAAGGTGGTGCGGATAAAGCTTGATTACCACGACCATTCCCGATCACAAATGGCGATCGAGTTCGATCTGTACTCGATCGATTGATTCGGCTTGGTCCAGTTGATTTGATCGGCAGTGGATATATACCTAGCATAAAATTATACAACTTGAAAGCTGTTGAAGACTACAAAAGTGAAGTTTATGAAAATCTAACTTGTGTGTACAATATAGATGATTGGATATCAAGGGAAACGGAGTCAGAGCTGGTAATCAGCATTTACTTCTCTTACCTTAGTGTTCGTAAGTTAGGAAGTAAAAACCAAGTTTTCTTTGTAAAAAATGAGAAGACCCGAAGAAAGTTAAGCAATTACAAATATGACGAAAAAAAAAAAATAAACAAGAGTGCCATCGTCACAATATACGCCGCCACTTATAAAACTTGAGACAAAAAAATGACATTGACAAGGATTTATAAATATTCACTGAAAAACCTTTAAAAAATTGTGTTCACAAAAAGGTTTTTATAAATATCCAGTGAAAAACCTGGAAGGAATTGCATTCACGAGGCTGAAATATCATTAAGCCCCAGAGACTAAGATTGAAGGGGGCATAATTCTGGCAAAAATCAATGAACCATGAAATCCTTCCTTCATGCATATCTACCATTTGAGGTGATAACATTGACCAAGTTTCATTAAGATCCAGTCAGTAACTTAGGAGGAGTTGTGTTGACAAGCCTGCAATTTCAATAAGCCCCAGAGACTAAGTTTTTAAGGGGCATAACTCAGGCAAAAATCAACGAACCATAAAATCCTTCCTTCATGCACATCTACCAATTGAGGTGATAACATTGACCAAGTTTCATTAAGATCCAGTCAGAAACTTAGGAGGAGTTGTGTTGACAAGCCTGCAATTTCAATAAGCCCCAGAGACTAAGTTTTTAAGGGGCGTAACTCAGGCAAAAATCGACGAACCATAAAATCCTTCCTTCATGCACATCTACCAATTGAGGTGATAACATTGACCAAGTTTCAAGAAGATCCAGTCAGAAACTTAGGAGGAGTTGCGTTGACAAGCCTGCAATTTCAATAAGCCCCAGAGACTAAGTTTTTAAGGGGCGTAACTCAGGCAAAAATCGACGAACCATAAAATCCTTCCTTCATGCACATCTACCAATTGAGGAGATAACACTGACCAAGTTTCAAGAAGATCCAGCCAGAAACTTAGGAGGAGTTGCGTTGACAAGCCTGCAATTTCAATAAGCCCCAGAGACTAAGTTTTTAAGGGACGTAACTCAGGCAAAAATCGACGAACCATAAAATCCTTCCTTCATGCACATCTACCAATTGAGGTGATAACATTGACCAAGTTTCAAGAAGATCCAGCCAGAAACTTAGGAGGAGTTGCGTTGACAAGGCTGCAATTTCAATAAGCCCCAGAGACTAAGTTTTTAAGGGGCATAACTCAGGCAAAAATCAACGAACCATAAAATCCTTCCTTCATGCACATCTACCAATTGAGGTGATAACATTGACCAAGTTTCAAGAAGATCCAGCCAGAAACTTAGGAGGAGTTGCGTTGACAAGAAAAGTGGACGTACGTACGGACGGACGGACGGATGGACGGATGGACGGATGGACGGATGGACGGACGGACGGACGGACGGACAGACGGAGAAGATGACGCCAATATACGTCCGCCTCCGGCGGCGTATAAAAATGGAATGTCTTAAACCTTCTCGTCAAACCATAAAATATTACATTGGGAAAATAATAACATATGAAAATTCAAGTAAAACACATTCGAGGTAAAGTAAATCGTTTAGGAGCGAAAAATCTCGACCATAGTCTGACTGTACAGTCTTGGCATAATAATTGAGTTCGACCCTTTTAGCAATATACGCAGATGATTTGTTGTTGTTGTTGTTGTTGTTGTTGTTGTTATTTCTTTTTGGAAGATAGCTCACATGATAATTTAGATACACGCTTGTAAGACACTCAACGTGTCCTAAAACTGATTGTCCAAAAACAAAACAAAAAGAAATAAAGTAATTTGTAAATGTTTTCTTCTTAAACTCTTGTTTACCTAGATAAGATAATATTTGACAAAAAATCCATCTTTTTTTCGGGATGAAATGTTGTGATTGCAAGATTACATGTACGATTCGAATCAATACAAGTAAATTGCCTTGAAAATTAAAAAAAAATCTACTTGTCTTTCCACGGCACCCAATATAGTATCAGGAACTACTTTGCCATGACCACTTTCAAAAAACGACTGCGTAATTTTTTCAGAACCCATGGAACAAAGATATACAGATTCATACCTTAAAAAGAAATAGTGTATAAAGTCTCTCCGATATTGAGGAAAGGTCATTTCAGAACGATCATTTTAGAATTAATCTTGTCAATTAATCTAGAATTATATCCTTCATACAACATTCCAAGGTGATTGGCAAAATATCTCCATTAGACTAGTGATAAAATTCATTCATTTGTGGTACCAAGAATCCATAAATGTGTACGGAGTCCTTGCAATAACGATTCCAAGTCCGCCCCGTAACAACTGATCGGTACACATGTTTGGCAACAGTAATTATATTTTTTTTATCTGAAATACTTCGCTTTCCTATTATAGTTTGAGACAATTATGCATCAAGACCTTTCTCTCTTTGGAAAAAAGTCCATATTACATAAGAAAACTTATTATGTCTTTGTGGTAACGATTATCGTACTCCCAGTAACAAAACTGTCGTTATTGCGAGGACAGTTATTGCGAGGAATTCCTCGACCATTCGCTCCAAATTATACACACGAATAACTAGGGAGAAAATATGTTGCATGCCGTAAACGACATGATTCTGTTTCTGAATAAGTAAAGCTATACGATTTTAAGATCTGAGCAATATAGTGTGGTTGATCGCGTTGCATAGAAAACGAAAAAATAAGTCTACGCAGCCAACGGCCTACCTATTTTGCCTCACAACTTCGAAACCAAGTATTGCTTTGTGTTCATTTAAACATCGTGGTTTTAATGAGTGTTTCCACCCCCGTTTGGGTTGTATTTAAAGGAAATCTAACCGAAAATACTTTGATTACGCACATGTAAGTTATTGCGAGGACATTTCGTATCAAAAATCCAGGAACAGACATATATGGCCATATTTATATTTATATTTTCTCAAAAAGGGCTGACACTATTAATAATGTGAGATATAAAACATTAATGAAATGAAGAAAAATCCGAGCTTTATCGATTATTTTATATCGAAAATCATGTTGGAAATTGATAATTTTGTCCAGGGACAAGAGAAAATGGTCATTTTTCGGTACAAAAGTGCAATATTTTCAGAAACATTCCATCTGCCTGGCCAAATAAACTGTCTCTATTGTTGGTAGTGATGGTCGTTACACAATGTACCTAAAAAGACATGTTTATGAAAAGCCATTTCTGAGAAAATGAGCCAGGACAGCGATTTCCACGAAATAAAATATTGGCTCTTAAGCTTTTCCAAACAAGCCCAAGCTTTGACATACATGTCGATAACAAGCACCTCCTCAACCTATCTCAAATTTTATGAACGTATTAACTATTTGTGAGTGAACTTTAGTAAATGATGACCAAGTTAGACGTAGAAGTAAGACAATTTTAACGATCGGATTGATTCACTTGAGATAGGCAATGGAAAAATGGCATTATGAGAACATGATACCTGATCAGACTTAATATACACGTAGTCTGACAAAGACAAATTTCATAACCATATGCAACGTTCAGACTGCTTGGATCTTGGACAGATTTCAATAATTTGCCAGGAATGCAATCAATCTCCGAGCAGAGTTGTCGTTCGTTACTCTCACCATACAATGTAATGAATGAACCGTGTGCAAGAGAATGGAATGCAATACGAGCTCAGATTTTGGCTTATTCATTTTGTTTTGGTCCAAGGAACACGCTTCCAATTAGTAAATGTCCAAGGGCAAATGACGAATGCGCTCAAATTCATGACAGCTGCAACTTTTCCTAGCTTACACTCTGATTAATTTGAACAAAATTAACCCTTTCCCAAACGGCAAAATTATAGGCTGATCCACTTCAAAAACTGTCACAACTGACAAAATGGAAGGTATCAAAAATAGAATTTGTGTAAAATATTGCATAGAAAATATAGATACAAAAGGAGAAACTGCTGGTTTGCAGCAGTTTCTTCTTTTGTTTCAATGTTTTCCTAAGCCTTTTCTATTAGGGACGTCAAAACCAGGTCTTGTCTCGGAAGGGGTTAATTTATATTACTCCTTTCCCAGAAGACGGGGTTTAAGATGTTTAGAAATATAGGATGTAGTGTATATATATTTGCAAAGAATATTTACTAGGAAAGGAATCAAAAAGTTTTAGTCTAAAGTATTCTTTGTTTCTTTTGTCTCGGAATTTTCCATTCATAAGCTTTTGCTATTGCAAGATGATAGGGTTGGGGATTATTTAGGGAAACGAAAACCTTGTTTTTAACCCTTTCTCAAACTTCCAGAAATTTAGTTAATTGGACCATTTCAATTTGAAAGCTGCTCCAGGCAATATATTTGATGTCTTTAAACAAGGGATTTGTGCTCATTAGATCCATGAAAATATGGAGGAAAAAATAAGAAAGCACTGATTATCAGCATTTTCTTCTTTTGTCTTAATGTTTTCCTAAGTTTTTTTTAACTTGTGACGTCAAAACCAGGCCATGTTTGGTAAAGAATTTAACGACTAACGCTACCAGTTTTGGTAAAAAATAACGTGAGAACGAAAACAGGCGGTATGAACATTTCCTCCAGCGGCATAATCACTGGTGGTGAACTCAGCCAAAGCGAGGGACGTTTTTCGCTACAGCAAGTTACAGATATTTTGCGTTTAAATGCGAGTTTAAAAATCTGATTGGATATTTTTTCTAATAACAATGAATTTGTTCTAAAAATAGATCGGGTTTTGTATCGACAAACTGTCGGTGTTGTTATAAAATCTCGTAACTACGGCTTCGATAAAGCCATAGTTACGATATTTTATAACAACACCGACGGAATACATTGTTCGCGAAAAAAAAAACGTCCCACGCTTTGGCAGAGTTCACCACCAGTGGCTACGAGTTTTAGTAAAAAAATAACGTGAGAACGAAAACAGACGGTATGAATATTTCCTCTAGCAGTATAATCTCACACGAACGTCACGTGTCTCGAAAGTCACGAGACTTGATGTTGTTTGATGTTTGCGAGGAGGCAATAACACCTTCGTCAAAGCGAAACAATAAAAAATGTCATTTATGGCGAATTTCACTGTCACCACATTCTCTATTGAAGTTCGGGAAAAATACTTTGAAAAAAAATATCACCGCTTATATACAAATGTAGATACTTCAGTTTGTTGGCTGCGTATCTGACTATAGAATCTATGGCGTACCAAATGGGTCAAAAGTCTATTTAGAGCGTACACGCATAAAATATACGCGTCGATGCGTAAATTTTATGCGTCGATGCGTATATTTACGCGTCGACGCGTAAATTTTCAACTGCTTGCGTAAATACACGCGTCGACGTGTATCTTATCTATTAACTAATCAGATCCTTCGTTTCGTCCATCAATTTTATGGTAAAAACGGAAAGGTTTCTAACCGGCTCTCCCATTGGCCAGCCTCTGTTTCACATTTTTTACTCCTGCTCGCGTAAAATTTACGCGTCGAAGCATGTACTTTCAAAAAAATTTCAACTGCTCGCGTAAATTTTATGCGTAGACGCGTAAATATGCGCGTCGACGCATAAAATTCATGCGTCGACGCGTATATTTTATGCGTGCACGCTCTATATAGACTTTTGACCCATTTAGTACGTCATTTAGGGATTCCCTACCAAAGCCTGATCACTGCAAGTTAAAGTAAGCTGTAGTTTACATGATCTGTCTGAAGGAAAATGATGCCGAAAATCAAAATTAAAAAAAATGTATAATGTTGATTCTTTTTCTCTTTCGGACAGTAACAGATTCATACCGAAAAGAAAGTTAAAATAACCGGACCTCTAAGTACTAGATAGGGGCTGTATAGTAGATTCTACGCGATATAAACGTTCAAAAGGCGCATCCTTTGAACGTTTATGTCGCGTAGAATCTACTATACAGACTCTATCTGACTTAGTGTTCGTCAACCATTGAAAACATACGCTTCTACTCTCATTCTTCAAACCACGTCTCCGACCGGAGCTACTATCGAGCGGATCTTACTGGAATTACATCATTTTCCCATAAATCACATCATATTCCCAAAAATTACATTATTTTTCATAACTGCACAGGAAACGGGGGCGTGGTTATGTATATCCGTGACAGAAACTGACCGGCAGCCCATTTATGTGAAATAAAGCGCCAAAATTTTCAAATAAACTGCAATTTCATTGGTCCAAAAACTAGGACGAACACTAATTTCATTGCTCAGATAGGCCGATTGTTATAGTAAGGATATGGAAATCTAAGTTGGCGCATTCCAATTTCGACAAAATCATCGTGCTTTTTTACTCGTCGCTTGGTTAGACAACAATGTATCAAATTAGGTTCCAATCGCTAAACCTTAACCTCTATATATAATTATCTTGGTATTAAGGTTAGCTTAAAGGTGTTCCATCCATCATTAGGTACCAAGCATTTCGTGAAACTTCGGACCTCATCCGTAGCAACGGAAATTGAAGATTGTATCAAGATCTTAAAATCCGGATACCTCTGGGCTTCAAGCATTGCTGAGGATATTGACGAGTAATACACTCTTCGATTCCCATTGCTACTTATGACGCCTGAAGATCCACGAAGTGTTTTGAAGTTACTGATAGGTTGGAATACCTTAAGTCGGTACCGTATAGATTTCTATTTGAACTTCTTTTTAAAATAAACTACATTTAAATTCTAGTTTATGTCTCCGACATTCTTGCAATAAGTGGCTTTTATTGCGTGTTCGCCGTTACTAGGCTTCTTTAGACGGCTTAACCCTTTACCAAACAAGACCTGGTTTTGACGTCCCTAATAGAAAAGGCTTGGGAAAACATTGAAACAAATAACCAGCAGTTTCTCCTTTTGTCTCAATATTTTCTATACCATATTTTATATAAACGTCTCAATATTTTCTTTACCATATTTTACACAAACTCTATCTTTAATAACTTCCATTTTGTCATTTGTGGCAGTTTTTGAAGTGGATTGCCATATTTTTTCTGTTTTGGAAAGGGTTAAGCCAGTAAACAGACTACTAAATTTTACAATGCTACGTTTTGAAAGGTGTTGCAGACGACAATTTGTTTTATAATATGGAGTAATGTATACTGAGAGGCAAAAATAAGTATACACCCTAGTTCCTCTAGGTTTTCTGAGAAAACGCTTATTAGATTATGTACGAATTTCAAACGCCAAAAAAGGTCGGCGTTTATTGATGTAACATTCTCTGCCTATGCGTCTGTGTGTCCTTCCTTCGATTGAAAATGCTTTTTCATATCATACAGCGTCATCGAAAAAGGGGTTTTAGAAATTAATTAGTCCAAGCATTCACGTTGACATAGACATAGACATAGACATCCTTTATTACTCTCAATACATGTTATACATGCAGATATGAGGTTTTCAAAATTAACAATTTCAATTAAAGTTTTTTTACTTGTCTCATATGATCTGGTGGCGGGTTATATAGAGCATTGATATATGATCAATATTATAAGCCAATAGGGCATTGGGACAAAAGACAGGAATGACTGTTTTCAAACATTTCTGTCTTTTACCTCATTGTCCTATCTCCTTTAGTATCAATAAAGATTTGTCAAAGTTTCATTATAGTTTGGTTTATTTTTTTTTTTGTATGCAGATACCAGGTCATTTTATATTTTGTAAAACACAAAGCATGAATAAGTATTAACACATTACCAAACAGTGACTCTTTTTGACTCCCCATAAGAAAATGGCTATTGAAAACATTGTAGGGAATGAAGAAAATGTTTGTGACAAGCAGTTTCCTCATCTCCCACAATACTTTCCATACCAAAATAGAAGATCTACCAAAAAAAGTAATGTTTCGTTCACATGAAATTGTCGTCTGCATTTTCTTTGAATTTTGGACACTCTGAAATTTTGTCGTTTAGTAATGGGTTAACAAAGTTGGGAAAGAATAGTATCATATGGGTGACAAAATAACAGACTGGTATTATGTTTCTCAAACGTTTCAAGTCATTGACTGCGTATTATTATATGAATAATCATTTTATTTGTTTAACATAATCTACATAATACTTAGATGTACATGTATTTCCAACTGAGTTGGAGGCAAAGTGGAAAGAGATCATTCATACAAGTATGCATGTTGGTCACTATCCCCGGTGTCTACAATCCAGAGTGTTAAATATTTTGACTAGGCAGATATTATCATGGTATTTACGGAACATAATTATCATGGTATTAACGAAACATAATGGGCTGTTGTAGGCTATTAACATTTTACTCACAATAGATATCTAGTTTTGCTATTTGCAGACAGTCTCAAGCATTGATATCTTTGGATGAGAGCACTGGGTACACAGCTGGGACAGGGCGAGAATATGCTTCAAGATTCTCCCCCCCATCCCAGCAGTCAACCCAGGGATGTTTCATAAAATTAATCGAGCATCATAGTCAGTTTCTGTTTGGAACAGATTTGTTATTTCAAACTAGCTGTGTATACAGCTATTTCACACATTTACCCATTTAGTTCATTAGTGTGTCGTTTATTTAACTATATGTATTGCAATACAGTGTAGTAAATGTACACAAGAGCCTTAATCTTCATCTTAGATGAAAAGTAGATCATCATTTTAGGTTATAATATTTATTCATGAAAAATTTGGAGAAAAATTGGAAGATATAATAATGGTCACAAACTTCCCCTTTCTCTCCACATCAATCATGGTATGATTGGTAACTGTATTTGTATACATTTAAGCCTAGAAAACATTGTGGCAGAAGGGGGAAAATGCTAGTTACCTGTTTTTTCCTCCTCTGTCTCAAGTATCTCTTGCATCTGACGAGGGATGTGCAATGATTGATAATCATGTATCAGCCCTATCCCAAACAACTAAATTTTGGGCTTATTCGTTTAGAAAATCACAGAAGGTGTTAAAATAGTTGTTGGTAAAGGAAGGGTTATAAGTAAAATTTAGCAGAGAGTATTTGGACAAAAGGAGAAATTGCTGGTTATCAGCAATTTCTCCCTTTGTCACAAAACTTTCCCAAGTCCTTTTATTAGGGATGACAAAACTAGACACTATCTGGGAATGGTTAACAAGTATCAAACATAATAAATTATTTAGTAGCATAACATATTGTTTACATAATTACACAGATTTGGGCACTATCTAATAGATGACAATATTATTTTAATAAATTTTTAGAGGTTTTTAAATTCTCTTTGGTTTAGGTTGCTATTCATCAGTTTACCTATCTTGTGTATATTTGGTCTTTGAAAATACCAAGGTTTAAGATATGTACTTCTTTCATTTGAAAATTTTCTGCATTCAAGTATGTAGTGTACAGACTCTTTGGTTTAATGGTGTTTTAGACCAATTCCCTGTTTCAATAGGGAAATGGTGGTTTCTTGTTCTTAGTTTTATATAGTTGTATAAGTCTTGAGATCTACCTTTTGCCAAGTATTTTTCTTGGCCAAAATTTGTTTTGAATAACTTATAAAACATATTACTGTTTGAGTTTTGGACATTTGAATACCATTCATTTAAAAATAAATCATTTCGTGTGGTTTTAACTTTGAGTTTTAACCAATTCTTATTTGGAATAGTTTGACTTGTCCATATATCTATCAAACCACATTTGATGAGGATATCTCTTACTTTACTAAGCCATGGCAGTTTAGTATTGCGTTCATTTTCATGTAGACTTTCCCAATAATCTAATGTCTGACTATATACTATAGAAGACAATTTTGCAGCTGTTGGATTCCTATCTGTTGTAAATAATCTTGACCAGAAGGAAATAATTCGCTCTTCTATTGATAAAGATATAGGTGTGCACCCAGTTTCACCATAAACAATATAGTTAGGAGTAGATTTCTTACATTTGAGAATATATTTTAGAAATTTGAGTTGTACCTGTTCTATTCTACTGATGTTTCCAAATCCCCAAATTTCCGAGTTGTAAAGGAGTATGGGTTTAACTGTTTTATTAAAAAGATCAATTTGTAGGTCTAAAGGTAGGTTTAAACGGTTTGAATTTTTGATTAGACTGTACATAGCTTTTGTTGCTTGGTCTGCAATATGCTTTTTACATTTGAAAAAGGAACCATTTCTACTGAGAAGAATACCAAGGTATTTGAATTCATTTACCACCTCAAGAGGTTCATTTTTATATTTAAACTCATAATGTCTAGCTCTACCTTTTGAAAAGACAACCACTTTTGTCTTTGTAGCATTAACTGTCAGTTTCCATGTGTCACAATATTGCTCATATATTTGTAAGGCATTTTGTAAGTCTTTTGCAGTTTCTGCCATTATTACTGTATCATCTGCATATAGTAATACAAAGATCTTAATAAGGTTTAATAATTCACTGTTATTGTTTTCATTATCAATTTCTGGTTGGAGTTTCCTCTCATAAAATTCACATATGTCATTCAGGTATAGAGAGAATAAAATTGGCGACAGATTACACAACGCCTAAATCAATAAATGGTTTGGATAAAATTTTCACAGAAAGTGATTACTCACCTAGAACTATGCGAATATTGTTATTGTTTTTCCATATCAAGACGAGTCATGGCAAAAGGGGACTTGTTGCAAACAAGTTATCTGCTATAATTCCTACTAGGTTTATTGACGGATTTTGATAAAATTTGCGGAGAATGTTCCTACGCAACTGACCAAATGTATACAGTGACACGTTTATTTCATAACATGATGCGTCATAGAAAATTGGGTCTTTATGCAAAAAGTGGTATATTGATCGATTTCTACCAGTCATTGAGATTTGTGTTGTAACGGTAGAGAAAATTTACGGTTGTGATTTGTTGTGATAATGAATAAAGAAATTAAATGCGGATTAGCAGCAATATTTTACGCTCCACTAAGTCGCGCGTGCAAAATTTGCAAAATGAGCATGTAGCAAGAATATGCGTAGTCGAACAATTTCGGGTGAAAAATTATCAACTTTATGTTATTGGTTTATGGGTAGAAATGAGCTGTGCAAACTTTTTAGTCGATATGATCGAAATTAAGAGAGATATTGGCAAACAAAAAGTGTATACTTTCTTTTGCCTCTCAGTATATATTATATATTATAAAACAGGAATTATTGAGAGAAATTGGAAAAGGATGTGTACCAGCATTGATTCGTCTCTCGGAATGTGTGTGTGTGTGTGTGTGTTTTTTTTTTTTTTTTTTTTTTTTTTTTTTTTTTTTTTTTTTTCAAAAGTACTTTACGATTGTCAAAAAGAAAATCAATAAAAACAAACAAGCAACAAACACACGAAAGAAATAAACACATTATTTTATTGGTTTAGTTTGAACTTTTTAGGGACATTATTTGTCCCAAATAGCCATATCAAAACCTCTCGAATTCTGTGACCAAGTGAAGTACACACAATGAAACAAGAAAGTTGAGAAAGATAGCATTTATATACATATTTTTTTCAGCATTTTCTTTTTTGTGTTAAACTAATATTTCAAACCAGCCTTTTCTGTTAGAAAGACCCTGTTTGTGAACAATCCATCCAGATAAGCACGAAGACACAACCAGAGAACAACATTGGTCTTGATCAGACTGTGCGTATGGTCTCAAATACATTAAGGTATATGACCCATCATTAAAAACTCCACTTTCTAGCCATGGCACATGCATCAAATTACACACTCTTGTAAATACACTTCAAATAAGTTGATTCACCGTGCCGGATTTCAAGAGTATGCTTCAAGAAGAAAATAATTTACAAATACCTTTTAACTCTACATTCATATGCAAAGGAGGTAATTCATAATATTTTTGTCAAATATTTCCATAATTATGCATTAATTCAAAATTCTAAACCGTTCAAAATGCTTATGTTTGTATTTGGAATGGAAAATTAATATAATACAGTTTAGGATTTACTGGCATTTTTCAAATTTCGCCTCTGGCTCTTTGGTGCTAATGATGAGTTGTATACGTTAAGACCCTATTTTGAAAACGCTTGTTCCAAAATTAAGTAATGTGACCCATCACGCTAAAAGGGAACTTATCGGATGTGTGAAAAATATCGACCCTAGTCAGTCTGCGTTGTCCGCGCAGCCAGACTAGGGCCGACACTTTTCACTTTTATGTAATTTTCTAAATCCAGAATGTTTCCCATATCTTACTATATGTTCAATTTTCGCATACGGGATCTGGTTGACCTGTGCTGGGTCTGACAAGTCTGTCAAAATTTAGATTTTTTGAGTACGGATAAGGTTTCCTTTTAGCGTGACGGGTCGCAGTTTAAATTTACGATTTATTCTCCTATGGCATCGATTCGTGCATCCTCGGGGAAAAATGACGTTTGCGCATAAGCAAGTAAATGCTGGCAAATTTATCTAACTATAGGAATAATCAAATTACAAAAAAGGAAAATTTAGAGGATTTCCAAGAATTTTATCCCTTTTTAACCTGAATTATAACTCGACAGTGGTGAAAAGAAGGTCACGTGACATATAGAATTACCTTTATTGTAAAAGACAATTCAAATTCGATGTTTCTTTAAACTTTGCAATAACGGCTCCGTTTTATTGTAGCAAATTAGCTTTAAGTTTCAAAAAGGTTTTATTGCTTTTTGCTGTCTGAAATATGTCTATTTTTGTGAATTTACTCTTGCTTGTTCTCATATATCAACTATTTTGAATTTTGTTTAGTACATTGATGGGATGATTTCACGCCATACTAAGACAACGTCTGAATTCGTCGAGCAATGTCTTAAATATTCGGTTGTCAAATTTTCCATCGAAGAATGTCTACCACGTCGACTCAATAGGCTTGGTTACATAACGAATGTTAACGAGGTCGCATGAAAAGATACGGTGTCCCAAGAACCTCATTAAAGTTGTAATACCCGTAATCAACTTTCAAACTGAATTTCATACGATATGAGCCTAACCATGTTTTTTGGTATTTTTTGCTACAACAAGGTACAGATATTTAACGTTTAAATGTGAGTGTAAAGATCCGATTGGATGGTTTTTTTTTTCTAATAACAACGAATTTGTTCTAAAAATATACCAGGTTTACCGATATGTTTTGACAAACCGTCGGTGTTGTTATAAAATCTCGTAACTACGGCTTTATCGAAGCCGTAGTTACGATATTTTATAACAACACCGACGGAATACAATGATCGCGAAAAAAACGTCCCACGCTTTGGCCGAGTTCACCACTAGTGATGTAGATATTGATTAGTGACTGACAAATTACCTTTGCCAGGAATTCACTGGTGGGGAACTCGGCCAAAGCGAGGGACGTTTTTTCGCGATCAATGTATTCCGTCGGTGTTGTTATAAAATATCGTAACTACGGCTATATCAAAGCCGTAGTTACGAGATTTTATAGCAACACCGACAGTTTGTCAATACAAAACGGTAAACCCGGTCTGTTTTTAGAATAAGTTCATTGTCATTAGAAAAAAAATCTATAAACTCACATTCAAACGCAAATTATCTATACCTTGTTGTAGCGAAAATTGTTTTAGTTCACCACCAGTGGAATTATAGCCGGGTTTTAAATCTAGGACCATTGGACTGATAGACGCCCTCATAACCGACTTAAATATCCGGATTCGGCTTTATTTTAAGAGACATTACATTCCAATTTCGCGATATTCGCGATATGACTATAGCAGTTGAAAAGGACATCAAACCACAATAAATCAAATCAAATCAAACGAAATCATTTAGCAAACACATTTCTGTTCAAAAACAGAAAGAACTCTATGACATTGGCCATGTACAACATTGAAAACGTTCAAAAATGTCGTAACTACAGATTGAATAGACTGTACTTACGCCGTTTTAGAACGATGCCGACTATATAACGCGAACTTTTATAAAGTTTCTAGAGAATAAATGTCTGGGTTTCAGACTTAATCTCAGTTAATTTCTTCTTCGAAAAACGAATAATTGTTGCATAATAACATTAGGCCTATTGCATTTTTTATCATTGGTCAGAAAAAAAATGTATTTTTTCGGATCATATTACAGATTTCATTTCACATGTCGCAGCTTTAGCTTTTATTATCATAAATTACACGCCTTGTGTTTTTATTCAAATTAACAATTCAGATATATTTTTTGTATTCATGTTATATCAGGGTACTATGATACAAGTCGTTTTGATGAATATTACACTATAAACGAAATATGAATACATTTTGAATAAAAGTCAGTGTCAGGTCAATTGAAATCCGTAATACCATTTATAGTGCTCAATAGTAGCGTTGAAAATCATCATTTTAATTTTCCTATACAAAAAAAAAAAAAAAAAAAAACCATTAACCCTTTCAAAACAACGTCCCCAATAGAGAGAATGGAGTTTTACTTCCCACTCAACAGCTAAGGTCATATGGAGACGGGGCTTCGTTTAAAGTACCATCCGAAAGACTGCGTCCCCAATAGAAATGGCTTGGGAAAACATTGAGACAAAAGGAGAAAATGCTGATAATCAACATCTTCTCATTTTGTCTCAATATTTTCTAGGCTATATTATACACAATTTATATAATATACCTTTTAGCGCTCATTTTATCGTCTGCAACAGCTTTGGATTTGAATCAGTCTAAACTCCTGCCGTTTGGAAAAGGGTTAAAACGTTTTATGTCGTGCAAATTGTTTGCGTTTGGAAAAAAAATCACGTTAAACATTATTGATTATAAATTAAAATCGATCATTAAAGACAATGGATGCGGATAGCATGAAAACTTATCGATTACGTAAAATACAACAATAGTCCATTAACAATAATTATAGCGAGTCATGAGTAAGATCGGCACTTTAACCTTTTACCACACAGGGGCTCTTTTTGACTCCTTACAAAATAATGGCTGTGGAAAACTTCGTGGAAAATGAAGAAATTGCTTGTAACAAGCAATTTCTTCATTTATCACAATGTTTTCTACAACAAAAGAAAAAAAACAAATGTAAAATTTGGAAGACTTAGCATTTTCGTCTGCAACATTTTTAAATTTGGACAGGTCAAAATTTTCCCGTTTGGTAATAGGTTAACCCATTATCAAACGACAAAAATTTGGACTGATCCAATTTCAAATATGACACAGACGACAAAATGGAGTGAGTGAAGGTTCAAAACTTTTTGGTCGTTAAGGATAGGAAACAGTGTGGAAAATGAAGAAATTGCTTGTCACAAGCAATTTCATAATGTTCCACGGTGTTTTCCAAGGCCCTTTTTTTGGATTTGAAGGCAACAGGATTCTATGTGTGGAAATGGGTTAACCCTTTATCAAACAAAACCTTGGACCATACGTAGTTACCAACATGTCTAAATCGATAGTCTACAAGCCATCTGATTGGGCGAGACGTTTGTCATCTCTATTTTAAACTCTTTTTTTCAAATCGGTTAAGTGTAAACTGAATAATTGAATTTTATCGAAAATGTTGTGTCACGTGATTCCCCGCAGTGCTTTCGTCTGACTATTGTTGGCGCAAGATCGTATGGCACATGTTTACATTTTGTCCAAATGTAAACAAAACAGTGTTGTATAAAAGATGAATAAATTCTCTGTAAGTAGCGACGTAGACATGTTGAAAATTTGGGTATAGTGATATAGCGGTCTGTTCACTGTTCAGAGCTTTCTGCGTTTTATCGAACAATGTTTTGTTTACATTTGAACGAAACGTAAACATGTGTCATACGATCTTGCGCCAACAATTTTTAATAGTATCCAAGGTCGGCAAAACAATACGTGCGCATTGCATGCAGATTTGATCTAACCCTTTCAAAACTACAAACATGCAGACTGACTCAATTTGAATTCTGTCGCAGACATCAAAATGGATGTTGATAAAAAAGAAAAGGTTCGTTTACCAAATACCTGAAAATATTGAGGAAAAAGGAGAAAAATGTTGGTTACCAGCAATTTCTTCATTTGCCTCAACCTTTTCAAAACCTGTCCCATTAGATGCGTTGTTTATGAAAAGGTTTATCCCTGCATCGGTTTCTCAATGATGTCAATTAATCACTTGTCTACGGACATAAGTGTTGTTTTCAAACAAAACAATATTTCACCAGCATTATATTTTTTTCGTTCCAATAAACTTGAACGGTATTTAACCCATTACCAGACGACAGAATTTTAGACAATACCCATTTGATAGGTGTTGCAGACGACAATTACAAAATAATGAAATCTAAAGAATAGTTCCAGTTTTGGTTAAAAAAAACATTGTGGAAAATGGAGAATAATTTCTTTACTTTCAACAATGTTTTTCCAAGCCATTTCCTGTGAGGGAGTCAAAAGGCGTCACTGTGCAGTAATGGGATAAGATTATTTATGTCGGTTATCAGCATTTTTTCTTTTCTCGACGTTACGTATGCCTGGCCGCATACTGTTTCGATTACACGCCACGTCCACATTGCGTCCAAAAATATGTTGCACGATTGACCGTAATATGGACGCGGAATGGTGTACGAACTGTTTCGTAATTACGTCGAAATCATTTGAGAAATAGTAAATATGATTAAGCCGTCAAAAGACAATCACGGTGGTGATACACACGTATGTGACACAACAATTTCAGAAAACCATGGCATGATACAAATCATTGATTTGTAGCTTGACGAAAACCATATGTAACAGCTCATGCTTAATTCAGATAGATCCGTCCATCTGCACTTTGTCACGTGATATTACCCACGACAGGAAATCACGTGACACAAGAATAGCAGAAATCTATATTTTTATTAAAACGTGACCGATTTGAAAAAGGCTTGAATCATGGAGGGCAGTAATACGTCAGGGAGTGGATGTATCAAATGTCAGCCGATAAAAAGCTATTGACGACTTTACCACGGTGGATAATAACGTGATATAATATTTTCAGAAAATCTTCAATAATCTTGTAAATACTGGACCGATCTGAATTCGGTTTGAAGCAAAGAATGTGGACAGACGTCACGCATTAGATGGACGTGGTTGATTTTTAAAAAAATCAACTGATAAAAAAGTCATTGAAGATAAACCAAAATTTTGGTTTATCTTCAATGACTTTTTATCAGCTGATTTTCAAAAAATCCAACTCGTCCAGCGTATTCCTTGCATTTTTCCACATTCTCTGCTTCAAACCGAATACAAATTGGTCAAGTATTAAAAAAGATATTGAAGATTATCGGAAATTCTAAGTCACGTGATTATTCACCGTGTTTACGAGGTCTTCAATATTTTTCTATCAGTTTATTTTAACTTGTTGGTACTCTCTTAAAAAACAGAGCACATTCTCTCTTCATTCCATTATGATATCTAGTGATACTCTGTTCTCACGGGGTCATTTCACGTCTAATCTCGGGGCCTTGGCGGGATTTCGGTATCCAATCGTTGGCTATACACCACAAAACAATTGAAAAATCTGATGCAAACTTTCATTGGCTGACGCTTCAAATTACCGGCTTCGGCCAAAAATAGAAGCGGCGTAATGTATACGTAATCAAACAAGATAAAAACTGAATGATTTTGATTCGATAATGCAAATGTTACCGGCTTCAGCAAAAAATGGAAGCGACGTAATGTATACGTAATGATCATGCAAGATAAAACTGAATGGTTTTGATTCGATAATTCAAATGATGTGCTATAATTAGATTATGACGACCAAATAGGCTGTTGGTGTATCAAAAACGGCAGAGGTCATATTTGATGGTTAATCAATAGACTTCGGCTTTGGAGAGTATCTTGTTGGTAAATAACACGACATGTCATGTTTGTAGCTAACGATAATTGACCTGGCGGAACATCTCTAGCTAATCGATTGGGATGCTCTACCGGGTCATTTATCGTGAGCTATGCTAAACGGTTAATGTCAATTTTGATATGTTTATTTCCAGGTGTTATCGCGGGACCACGATTCTACCTCGATAAAGTAATGTTTTGTCACTTACTAGGAAGTGTTTGTACGGTCAGTTGCCTGGTGTCAATGTTTTCTATAGCGGCTGTTGCTGTGAACAGGTAATTTGCTACAAATAATGATAAATGACCTCACAAAGCATTCCTAGCTAATATAACTTACGGAAAGTCTTTTAGATCATTTATCTTGAGCTAAACGATTAATTTATGTTTTGTCTCTTACTTGGAAGTATTTGTGCGGTTAGTTGTCTGGTTTCGATGTTCTCTGTTGCGGCTGTTGTTGTGAACATGTAATGCATCTCTATTGATGATGTTTTGTCACTTATAGGTCTCGATGAATTACATGGCAGAGCATCTCTTGCTAATAGTAAGAGATGCTCTGCCAGATCATTTACCTCGAGAGCTTTACTTGGGAGTGTTTGTACGGTTAGTTGTCTGGTATCGATGTTTTCTATAGCAGCTGTCGCTGTTAACAGGTAACGTACCTAGATAAAGTGATGTTTTGTCACTTATAGGTCTAGATAAATGACACGACAGAAATGCTCTAGCTAAAAGCTAGAGATGCTCTGCTAGATCATTTATCGAGAGCTGTACTTTGGAGTTTTTTTACGGTTAATTGCCTGGTGTCCATGTTTTCGATAGCGGTTGTTACTGTAAACAGGTAATGTACCCCGATAAAGTGATATTTTGTAACTTACTAGGGACACGTATTTACGGTTAGTTGTCTTAATGTCCATATTTGGTATTGCGGCTGTCGCTATTAACAGATAATGTACCGCGATAAAGTGATGTTTGTCATTTACTTCGGAGTGTTTGTACGGTTAAGGTAAGTTTGGACTCGGGGGTTAATTTTTATCCGCCCAATGATTTTTTTGATATGTACATATGTTGTAAAGTAACATTTCCTGAACAGAATATAACAAATCAGGGTAGGTTTCCTGACTCGTTTTCGTGTCAGAGTTATCTTGACTAGTAATAATCATTTTCGAAAAAAATGCCCTATGTTTTAGAGTCATATAGCAAGTTATTCTGAATGGATACTTTCAAATGTTATATCAATTTAAAGACTTAACATAAGTGATGATATATTTAAAAGAAATATTTTAAAACCATTTTCTGGAAAACAGAATATGGGAAAAGTGAGCAAATTTTGCAACTTTTTTTTAATTTGCCAAAGAAATTACCCAATGAATATTTTTTGTTTTTGGATATTTTGAAGAAAATACCAAGAGCTGTTTTGCAAAAAGAGAAAAAAAAATCAGCACACCTTTCCACGCAAATAAAAAAGATACCTGACTAAATCTTACCCCACTCACCCTGTTTTAGCTTAATTATGACAAAAATGTCTATATTTTAAAAGAAAATCTAATATTTCCTGGCAGATGTTTATATTTAGAAGAACAAATACTTCATTTGACACTCACCATCACAAAAAAGGGGAATGTTTCACTCTAAAAAATTGATGAAAATTGTACCATGGGCATTTAGTGCCGCAGAATAAACAGAAAATCTGTAAGTCACATGACCGCTCTCCAAACTTACTTTAATTGTCTGGTATCGATGTTTTCTATAGCTGCCGTTGCTGTTAACATGTAACTTACCTCGATAAAGTGATCGATGTTTTGTCATTTAATTGGGAGTGATTGTACGGTAGGTTGTGTAGTGCCCATGATTGCCATAGCGGCTGTCGCTGTAAGCAAGTAATTTACCTCGATAAAAAGATGTTTTGTCACTTTCAATGGAGTGTTTGTACGATTAGTTGTCTGTTAACGACGTTTTCTATTGCTGCAGTCGCTGTTAACAGATAATCAACCTCGATAAAGTGATATTTTGTCTCTTATATGTGCTGATAAATGACCTAGTAGAGCAGCTCTAGCTAATAGCTATATTATGATTGTTTGTACGGTTAGTTTTCTGGTTTCGATGTATTCTATTGCGGGTGTTGCTGTTAACAGGTAAAGTACCTTGATAAAATTGAATTGTTACAGAGGACATTGTGCATCATAGGATGGATAACAAATATAGCCAAATAAGCCCAGCTTCACGCGAGACATTTGCAATCATTTTCTTATTTCTGCACAATATTTCAATCGGTTTGTTATGTGTACCCCGCCTTACTGAGCTCTTCCCTCACTCAGATGTAAGACTTATTTGAAAAACACACTAGAAAAAACCGGATTTTTATCGTTTGCATGTACATACAGACATACTAGTACAAGACATAATTTGTTTCTCCTTTTCAAAAAAATAATCAAAACAATTTTAGCATAAAAAATGTTATTGTCCAGCAAGATTAGCCCGGGACAACTTAATTTTCGTGCGCAAAGTCCGTTAGTTGAGCGTCTAAACAAAACAATGCCGACGTGAGGTCATTACATATGCAGATGTCCCGGGTTAATCTTGCTGGACAATTACTGTGTTGCACACAACAATCAAATGTTACGGAAATCCGATAAATGCAGAAAATATTTTTTTTCAAATATTATATTAATATTAAAGTTCACTATGAAAAGGAAGAAATGTGGCCATCTGTATTTTTGTCAAAGGTGCTTCTATACTGTGGTCCCATTGGGTAGGAAAACGGGTCTGTTTTTAAAAAGAATTAATACATTTCATTTACCAAAATGTTTTCCACACAGAAAAATATGCATTTAAAATTGTAGTCTGCAGCACTTTTCAAATTGGAACAATCCAAAATTTTTCCGTCTTGTAATGGATTAAAACTTCGATTTGTCAACGATTCCCAAGGCCAAGTTTGTTTTAATAGATAAGGTAATTACGTATATTGTCGTTTTTATTGTAAAACCTCGTAACTCCAGCTTTAATCAAGCCGGCGTTACGAGGTTTTGCAATAACACAAACGATATCACTATTCATGCGTGAAAGCAAATTGTTTAGAATTGAAGTAATTTCCATCGATTTGCTCGAAACTTGAGACATTCAATAGACAGTGAACAAACAAATTAAACCCACGTTATCATTGAACCCGTTACATTTTAAGGTAGTCAACCTCAAATTGAGATTATCGCGACCTCGGAATTATTTGGACGACTTTGTCCGAACATTTACGGATACGTTATAGAATACGAGTGATATCTGTTATAAAAATATTGTTGTTGCCATTCATGATTTCACTACCGCTTCGTTGTAATATTGATAACGTGCACATGTTTTCTTTGTTTAATCTCTTTAAAATGTTTTCCAATTTATAAATATTCACGATGCCTTCAACCCATTTGGGAATAAGTGTGCAGTAATAAAATATTCTTATTCTTATTCGTTACGACTGTTGACGACGTCGCTATAAAAATCCCGACGTCGCATGAATCTCAATAGGGGTACACTACCTAAATCCAATGATGTATATTGGGTTCTCCGCAAGAGGGTTTGAAACTGTAGTGTACATGTATCATTAGAGTTTCATACTAAAACCTCAATCATAAAATGTTAATGCAATTAATGATAAAAAGCGATAGCAAGAACTTAATAAAATATATTTATCATAAATGATATCAATATTTACAGGGTGGTGTGCATTTGCAAGTATTTCGTGTACAGAACGGTATTCAGTCGTCAAAGGACGTTTCTATATTGCTGCGGGTTGTGGGGTCTCGCTGTATTACTGGATCTTCCGAACTGGCTTGGCTGGGGAGGCCATACTTTCGGTCTGAAAGAGATGGGCTGCACGTTTGACAGGACGGCCAACTATTCCTACACAATATTCCTGGCGACCATGTCGATAGCGGTACCAATGTTGATTGTGTTTGCTTCATACCTGACAATCTGTCTATACGTTCGACATTCCCGTGCGATACTATTACGGGTGGCGGGAACCTCGAATGGACGAATCAAGGGAAACCTCATTCAAGAAAAGAAAAACGATAAAAAATCCCCGGTTAAATCGGAAGACTTACAAATGGCTTTTACCTTGTTTCTGACATTCCTTGTGTTCGTCATTTGCTGGAGCCCATACTTCATCGCCATAATAGCTGATCATAAAGATACGTGGCCCAAGGAAGTCTATGTTGTTGGTACTTTAATGGGTCATTCAAATAGTTGCTTGAATATGATAATTTACGGTATGTCAAACAAACGTTTTAGACAAGGGTATTATCTGTTCTTACACAAAATATTTTGTTTAAAGATAACCGACGAAAGTCTATTTTTAGACATGAAAGAAGGCGGCGCATATCTCAAATATACAAGTCGAAACAGCAAGCCAAGTATAACTGGGCTTACGCCCCCGTCTAACAGAAGAATGCTTTTATCTTAACTTAACGCTTCCCAAAACGGATTTTTAAAGTAGTCAAATTCGAAAGCTTCAGCAGACGACAAGTTGTATGTTAAAAAGTTCATAAAAATTAATTGTGTTAATCGTAGCTTAGAAAATATTGAGGCAAAAGGAGAAACTGCTGATTATTAGCATTTTCTTCTTTCGTTTCAATGTTTTCCCTGGCCTAGTCTATTAGGGACGTCAAAACCAGGTTTTGTTTTTGGAAATGGTTAATCGTTAAATTTCTTCAAAATTAGCAAAAGGCCCCATCCATGACAAATCATATCGTTGGTGGGAGATCACACACTCGTAAGTACAATTGGAAAAAGCTGGAGTTACGGGATTTTGTCTCCAACCTACTATACTTTCTTAGAGTTAGGGTTCTTATTGTTTTACTATCTAAGCCTCTTTAACGCGACAGCGTTAATATATCTTAAATTTGAAAGCTTCTACAGATAACAAAATAAATATATTGGAGTTACATATCGTCGATTTGCAACGAAAACATCGTAACTGCAGCTTGTTTTGAGCTGCAGTTAAGACATTTTTGTTGAAAGGAACGATAAAATGGAACACAAAAGCAAAAGGAAAAGCAATATGAGAATAAGCAAAATCGACATGGATGTACATAGGCCTGAGTTGTAAGAACATGTTTTCAAATCGATGTTCACAAAAAGGGCCCAGCTAAATTTGTTTTCATACAATTTTGATATGATGTTTCTTTTTAAATCACATGTTCTTAAATTCCTGTCAAAACATGACTTTCTTGAATTAATTTTTCATATTTTTGTTGTATCAAAATGTATAAATTGTTATGTATTGTTTGAACAAAGTAAAATGCTTAATCTATTTGAACACCTTTATTTAAGGTATACGACCCATCATTAAAAACACTACTTTCTAGCCATACGAAATGCATTAAATTACACACACTTGTAAATACACTTCACTTAAGGTGGTTCACCCTGCCGAATTTCAAGATTAAGCTTCAAGAAGAAAATAATTTACAAATATTATTTTACTCTATAAGGGATGTAATTTTGAACATTTTTGTCAAATATCTCCATAAGTATGCATTAATTCAAAATTCAAAATGTGTTCAAAATGCTTATGTTTGTATTTTGAATGAAAAAGTAATACAGTTTAGGAATTACTGGCACTTTTCAAATTTCGCCTCTGGCCCTTCAGTGCTAATGATGGGTTGCATACGTAAAGGCGGCTTTCTATCCCACACATCATTGGATACCCCGGGTAATGAGCTACGTTTCATGTAGCGTTGCTCATACCCCGGGGTTTCCGAGGGTGTATCCCACGTGAATTTTTGGAAATGTACACACGGAAAAATCTCTTGTTTCAAGGTAGTTGTTTTTCTATTTGTAATATTTCGGCTTATACTGAACGGATTGTGAGGAGATAAAGTGCACTGTACACACCTTAAAGAGGGCGACATTCCCGGTTCTCCCTCTATACAAAACCATGGGTGAAAGTACAAAATTTTCAAAAACCTGAAAATCTGGAAAAGTCTGTAATTATATAGTAAAAATCGAGAAAATGGGGTATTTTGGAATACTCATAAACCTGAACTTTAGGCATATGCCTGAAAACTTTCACCCATGCAAAACCCAATGGGATTTCTGGACATTAAAACTCAACTTTTCTGTGCACAAAAAAGGAAACGTACACATCTGTCGTGAAATATATTTGTGAATATTTAAAAAAAAAAACACGGAATTTGGTGTAGATTAAGATAGAATCTGGAATAGCGTCAAATGCGAATTCAGTGTACTTTATCTCATGCTAGGTTCCCATAGCCGATCAGGGCCCAGTCTTATAAAACTTCTTGAGCACGATTTTGTGCTCAAGCCTCGTTTTCGTATTCGACGTCAAGTCCGACTCAAGGAATCCGGTCTTATAAAACTTCTGAGCATGAAAACGTACTCAGCTGAGCATGAAATCGTGCTCAGCGCTGAGTCTGATTCGGACCGTACTTAGCGTGAATTTTTTTTTGTGCTAAAGGACGATTCAAGATGGCCGCGACACTCGACTCGGAGATTCATTGGGTGAAAAGGAGTATTTTGTAAACGTTTTCAATCGAAAATCATTTAGATTCTAGTCTATTTTTCCCGTTAATCTATTTGATTAGTAATTTTGATCGCAAGAAACGTTCGTTCGCTTTATCCGAGCACCTGTCATTTCGCCTACGAACAACAGTTTTGACAAATCTTTTATTTCGATTTTAGGGCAAAAGATTACCTAATTTTACATTGTTTCAATTAAATTAAAGCTAAATTATGTGCCGTAATAAGTATTTGAAAACGAAACCGCTCGTTCATCTGCATTCCAACCAAGTAGACCGATAAACAATCGAGGATCGAAATACAATACAATACAATACAATACAACATTTTATTCAATAATGCAGGCCACCGGCCTATAATAACATTTGTACAAACATTTATATAAGAGAGTGATAGGTGTTAGTTTTGGAACTTTCTGAAATTGTTTAGGTGTTATTTTTGGAATTATCTAAAAATTCTTGACGAAAACTAAATGCTGATGATAGATATCTAGCTATACTATAAATTTGTTCATGATTATCAGTTGATAGAATTTTATAAAATGTAAACGATGTTCTATTTTGGAGCCATTTTGAAAGGAAATATACTTTTCGAATAGGTTCGTAAAGAGCACAATGGAAGAAAAAATGTATTTCATCTTCGATCACATAAATTTTCTGTGTTACACAATACGGACAGTATCTTAAATCCCTGTCAATTGCTAAATGTCTGCCTTTTTCTATCATTAAAGTATGTCCAGAACATCTAAAATTAGCCAAAGTTTTTTTCAAAGTGAAATTCAATTCTAATGTTAAATACGTTTCAGCGTTTATTTGTGATTTAAAATATTGGTAATGAGTGCCTTTCGGTGATGACTCGATATCATGATGCAATTTTTGCGAATAACAATCAATAAGCCTTTGTTTAAACTTTGATAAAAATAATGCTTCATCTCCAACCTCTTGAGCGAGCCACACATATCCAAAACCAAAGCTATAAAGTAGTTGTTTTATGGATGAAGCCCATGTGTATCGACCACTGTTGTCAAGTTGGAAAAGCATTGTATAGCATTGCTTTGGATATCTGTGCTGCTCAAGACGAAGTAGTCTGAGCCAATATTTAACACAATTATGCATGTAAAATGTACATAATGGCAATCTGCCACATTCACTCAAGGCAAGCGCATCAGGACATTTTTGGTATAATAAGCAGTATCTTTTACAGAATTGAATATGAACTTTTTCAATAGATTTGTTATAGGTATGACCCCAAATACTTGAAGCATAGCATAAGATAGGCTTAATAGTAGCGTCAAATATTTTAAAAATATCGTTTGGCATCATATAACCGAACTTTTTTTGGTATCTAAAGATACTGTAACTGGCTTTAATTGCTTGCTTGGACAATTTATCATGTGTAATAGACCATGACAGTTTAGGTGTGAAGTAAACACCGAGATACTTGTAGAAAGACACAATTTCTATTGGTTGCCCATCAAGGTGCCAACGTTCTGATTGTTTAACGATACCACCGTTTCTAAAAACTAAAATTTTTGTCTTGTCTAAATTAATTTTTAATCCCTTATCTTTAGTATATTGTGATATACAATCAATTTGTTTTTGCAGGCGTAGGGTAGTGTCTGAAAAGCTAGAAATGTCGTCTGCAAACATTAAAGCATAGAGCTCATTTATTTCATTTGAAATGAAGATTCCTTGATCACATGTGTTACGGAGGACTTCAATAAGATCATTAATAAAAATTGTGAAGATTTTTGGACTTGAAATACAACCCTGACGCGTTCCGATCTGACAGTCAAAATATTTTGTAAGCTTATTATCTAGTTTTACACATGACTTTGTGCTTCTGTATACATATTTTAACACAGTAAGAAATTTCCCATTAATGTTAAGCTTTTCTAAGGATTTCCAGAGTTGGTCATGTTGTACATTATCAAAAGCTTTTTCAAAATCGATGAAAATACAATAAAATCTCCCGCGCTTTTTTGATAGATATTTTTGTACTACAGCCATTAAATTGAAAATATTATCGCATGTTGAATAGTTTTTTCGGAACCCTGCTTGTGCTTCATCAATTATACAATTTTCTTCGCACCAGTTGCTTAAACGAGAATTGAGAATACTCATAAAAATTTTACTTATTGAGTCAATTAGCGAAATTGCTCTGTAATTGTTTGGGTCATCAATGTTTCCACTTTTATGTAAAGGGGTAATGATACTTTTCCCCCACTCTGGGGGAAAGTTTCCTGTATCAAAAACTGTATTAAATAACTTATTAAGGTATGGCAAAATAACTGTAAGTGTGCTTTTGAACATTTCTATATTTATGCCGTCTGGTCCTGGAGATCGATTATTGTTTATTTTATTTACACTGTGAATGATTTCGTCGTCTGTAATGACTTCGTTTAAACAGCTATTGTCATAATTATTATGGTCTAAGGGAGGTAACTCGTTTTGATAATCGGGCGTAAATGAGAATAAATCGCTGAAATAACGATGCCAATTGTTTGGTGATATATTACCTTGTTTGTTTGAGATCTTACAGTCTTGTTTGATCATCTTCCAAAATTCCTTCGGATTTTTACACGATAAAGTTAGATTATTACGTTTCTGTCGCAAAAGTGAAGATCTTTTACGCTTACAGATGGCCTTAAAACGATTGCGTTGAGTGATATATGATTTTCGATTATCGTCGGAATCGAGCACGCGAAACTGACGTAATGCCGTATATATATCACCTTTTGCTTTATTACATTCGTCATCCCACCATTCCGGTGGGGTAAGATGTTGATTTCGCCTGACAGCTACAAGAAAAACTCATAAATGAAGGCATTCATCGCTGATATGCGATGTTTAAGTTACTACTGTTTAGAGATTTTGTAAATGAATAGATTAATAAACTATCACTTTCGTGGAAAAGTACATTAGCTTTCAAAATTTGACATTTCATTTGTCAACGATTTCATTTGTATTGCACTGGGTCTGACACAAGTCATGTCGAATCACACCGAATCATCAAATAAGGATGAGTTACTGGTAGTCTGGTACATCAAATGTTGCAATTGTATTTGTTTTCAGAAAATTAGGAACAAGTACTTAGGTGAACCTGTCACTGCAATATGAAAGTCACTAAATCTCATCAATCAAGAAACTCTTCTGTGTGGTGGATTTAATTGGTTATTATAATGAAATTGACCAATAACATTGAGGGGGGGGGGATTTAGAGAGCACATTGTTAGGTGCACCAGCTACAAAAGTACTAGAGCTGAAATATTGTTGAACAGCAGCTGTTAACTCCATTAACCCTTTCCCTATCAAGACCTTGTTTTGATGTCCCTTTTAGAAATGGTTTGGGAAAGCAGTGAGGCAAAAGAAGAAATTTTCTCCATTTGCCCCAATGTTTTCCTTACTTCTATCTATCTATCTTCTGATACTGCCTACGCCCTCGCGGGCATTTTTGGCAGGCACTGCGCGTCAGGGCTAAGAAAAAAAGTTACAGAGTAAAAAAGACAAGATAAGAGGGTTAAAACAAGATCGAATATGAAGGGGAGATAAAAACAACCATTAAGGATTGATCAATAAAATGCATAAAAAGTCTAAAAAAGTAAAATATTAAAAACTTGCAGTGCACTGCTTAAGGTTTGACGTGTTGAAGTCTTCCAACTGCTGCCCTGAAACTTTCAAGGCTTGGAGAGACAGCAACATTTGCAGGGAGGGCATTCCACTGGACTATAGCTAATGGATAAAATGAGTATTTATAATAGTCCCTGCCAGTATGTATCTGGCGGAATGTCATGGAGTGGCAGTATCGAGAAACTCTTCGAGTGGGTTGTATGTACTCTGGAAGAGGGACAGCTACAATGCAATGGATAATTTTGTAGAACAGGCAGAGCCGTGCTATTGACCTTCTATGCTCCAGGGTTTGCCAGGACAGTTGAGACAGCAGCGATGAGACACTAGTGGTCCGAGAGTATTCATTTGCAGTCCAGCGTGCTGCACGTCTCTGGACCATTTCAATCTTTCGAATATTGTCTTTAGTATGGGGGTCCCATACTGCAGACGCATATTCGAGTTGTGGCCTGACTAGTGTCTGGTATGCAGCTTCTCTAACTTTGGTTGATTTAGTTTTGATGTTTCTTTTTATGAAACCAAGAGTCCTACTTCATTGTACACAAATCATATCTCTATCAAATTATTAATATGGATTTTGTTGTTTACAGACGCTGTGATATGAGACCACCCTATGATTTTGCCGTTTGGAAAAAGGTTAAAGCAGTAACCTACCAAAAATATCAAACTTTATATTTTAGGGACTTCGACCATTCAGGGATTACAGGGAACAGCTGAATCAAAGAAAATGATGTTTTACAGATGAAACTCCACTTGGATGTGTACCTGAGGCTGCACAGGAGAGGGAGAGACAGAGCCTTTTGAGTTTAATAACGAACTGAAGGAATTTGAAGACTTTTATCCAAAATTCAATGAAAAAGCAGTAAATATTCTTTTTAAAATTAAGTATAGATCATGATAAATGACCTGGCAGAGCATCTCTTTCTATTAGCTAGGTATGCTCTGCCAGGGCATTATTGCAAACTTTACCGGTACTTATCATGATAAAGATTGCATGTTTTATTTTTGTCTGTAAGTATGACAATTTTAAATAAAAACTGTTTTTATTCAAAATTGTCATACTTACAGACTATATTAGTTTAGTTTAACTTTGAACATTTTTTGCCAGAGCTTTAAAGCAGGATGATTAAATTGTCCCTGGACAAGCATCCAATTCCTCCATGTTTTCAAAAGCTTACCTTATTGAGCAGTGAGTTTCAAACAGACTTGTTTAAAACATTTTTTTTCCTGCAAAATTTCATGTATCCTGCCTTAAGTATATCATTAATTTACTTTAGTTTTGGCAATTCCCAAGTGATATGAATTTGGAACTTGTTTTGTGTTATTAAAGAAAATAACAGTGGTTGAAGAATCTTAGAGTTTTCTTATTTGATTTTCAACTCATTTTAACCCTCTTCCAAACAACTAAACTTTGGACTGGTCCAGTTTGAAAGCAGCTGGTTCTTAATGAAGATATGCTTTCTTTAGAGAGCTTAGAAAATATTGAGACAAAAGGAGAAATGGTATTCTTCCTTCTTTTGCATCAATGATTTCACAAGGTTATTCCATGAGGGACATCAAATATATCATTGCTATTCAACAAAAACCTCGTATCTGCAGCTTAAAGCAAGCTGCAGATACAAGGTTTTCTATGAAAAGCGTCAATATGGTAAATGAGTTGAAATCGAAAAAATGAATGATTTTTTCATTCAATGTCCTATCAGTCCGGTTGTCCTGCCATGCAGTACACTTTTGTGGAAAAGGATGAAATTGTTAATATGGTTACCTGCATCCTTTCCCATTTGATGCTTTCAAAAGCTTGGTCCTGAATGATCCAATTGGTCATTGTTGCATTATTTCAGTGTCTGGAGCTGTTTTTCTTAATTTTCCAATACTAACATCTTTATATGCCCTACAACAGTAGACAAATAAAGATTTCAGTATTGGAAAATGTCCAAAAATTTCCATAATTTTGGATTAAATTGACTTTTATGTCCCGCTCAACTGCTAAGGTCATATGGAGACGGGACCTCGGTTCAAAGTCTCATCTGAAAGACTGAAAAGGCAAGGGATCGAACCAGCGACCCCTGTGTTACAAGTCCAGCGCGTTACGACTGCACCAAATCCGGCCCTTATGAATACTAGATGTATTCAAGGTCTTATGAAAGATCTTTCATTAATCCTTTTTGCAAATGGCACAATTTTAGACCGCTCCACTTGGAAAGGAGTTGCAAACAATAAAATAATTTATGTCAAAAGCCCCTGAAAGGCCTAATTGAATGGAAAATATTGAGAGAAAAACAAGAAATTGCTTATTATCAGCAATTTCTTTTTTTTTTCTAGATTTTTTCTCAAACAATTTCTACAATTTTTAATCCCATCTCAGCTGCAGCTGGCAAATAAATGTTAACAAACATACAAAGATTGTATGTTATAGGAAGGGAAACATTGATAGAATGGGAAAAATGTTGGTCATTCACATTTCCTTTAAATGCTTTTCAATACCGCCCCTGCTAGATCCGCCCTAGCAAAAGGCAGAATGGATACTGGTCGAGCCAGGTTTTGATGCGTTTTTCTCAACCAATTACAGTTGACACTCGTTATCTCGACATCGGATAAGTCGAAATTTCGCTTAACCCTTTCCCAAACAAGACCTGGTTTTGATGTCCCTGATAGAAAAGGGAAAGGCTTGGGAAAACATTGAGACAAAAGAAGAAACTGCTGATAACCAGCAGTTTCTCCTTTTGCCTCAATATTTTCTGTAATATATTGTACACAAATCCCTTCCTTTTTAACATCTATTTTGTCCTCTACAGCAGCCTTTGAAAAGGACCACCCTAGAATTTTGTTGTTTGGGAAAGGGTTAAGTCGAAGTGAAAGTCATGTCCCAACCTCAACATATGGATATCAAAATGAATTCTGAAACAATTACAGCCATAGAAATTTAGTAGGAAAAAGATAGAAATTGCTCGTCTCGAGCAATTTCTTTCCTTTTCCTTCTAAATTTTATTCATGGACACATATGATGCCCATCAAAAATGGTTAAATATCGTTGTCATCGAAAATGATCAAAATCGGATTAGTCAAACTCCGGATATGTCGAGGTATTCAGACGGCCCCTCTGACTTCGACACAACGAGTGTCGACTGTATTGGTTTTGATGTATCTATGAGACGATACTTTCGAAAACATTGAGGGAAGAGTAATAAATATGCTGACAATAAACATTTACCCCCTTTTCCCTTTATATTTTCTACCATATGAAATGAACATTCAAAACAGTTGTAATTGCTTAAATATGTTTATAGGCAGTTACAACTGTTTCGTGCTGAGCCATTGATTTCACATTATAAGTCAGATCTACATTGTTGTCAGCAACCATTTCCAATTTGGACTAGTCTAGCAGACAAGGATTAATCCATTAGTTTACCACAGTGACATAGTGGCATTTTTAAATTGATGCCCCACCCACAAGATCATCATAGAGCATTTGGAATATAACATTGTGGAAAATCAAGGAAATTGCATGTGACAAGCAAGCAACTATTTTCATTTTCCATAATATTTTCCAGCAAGAAAGCCAAATGTCATAAAATCTTGTTCACTTTACTGTCTGCAATATCTTTGAATTGGGACCAAACTCAAATTTTGTTGTCTTGGGAAGGATTATACAGTACCACATTGTACAAGTTTGACAGGATTTTATTCTGTAATGACCAAGAACACCAAATAGTATCAGAATCAATGCAAAATGCTTAATTGATTCTTTCCAAAACAAGACCTGATTTTGAAGTCCTTAATAGAAAAGGCTTGAGAAAACATTAAAGTAAAAGAAGAAAAAGCAGATAACCAGCATTTTCTCCTTTTGTCCAAATGTTTTCTGAGCTATATCATAGGCAAGTCCTACCATAATCAACATCTATTTTTTGTCTCTGAAACAACTTTAAATTGGACAACCCTAAAGTTTTGCCGTTTTGGAAAGGGTTAATTTAACTTAACCCATTACTGCACAGTGACGCTTTTTGACTCCCTCACAAGGACAGAATTGGGAAAACATTGTGGAAAATGAAGAAATTGCTGGTGACAAGCAATTTCCTCATTTTCCACAATGTTTTCTAACCAAAAATGGAAAGAATTTTGAAATTTCATCAGCTTGAAATTGTCGTCTGCAACACCTTTCAAATTGGAACAGTCCAAAATGTCGTCGTCTGCTAATGGGTTCAACTCCTTTAAAAGCTGTAGGTCTGGTCATTCAAGACTGGGAACCATCATCAATGAATATTATCTTGCAGCTTAACTGTGGTTTTCATCATCTTGTATCAACTTCATAAATAAAAAGCATCCATCTTTACAGTGTGTTTACGCAGTTCAAGCAAGCATAAAAATGTTCATTAGTGAATGTAATATTTCTGGTATGCCGTCTCAGTGAATTCCGACAGTTATGCCAGTTGTCTCTCGGAATTCATCGGGGACCGGGATACTGATCCATCTGCTACGGTCAAGTGTCTGTTGTGGAAGATTAACACCAGCTGAAAATATAAACAAGATTTATTCAAACAACAGCATTTTAATGATGACAATAATGAATACAACCATTTCCAAAACAATGAGTGATACAAGTGACATGCTGATACAACCAAGTGTTGAACATTTAGAAAATATTGATGAAAAGGAAGAAAATATTTGATACCATCTTCTTCCTTTTCCTCAATATTTTACATCTTATCAAAGGGAGGTTACCCATATCCTGCCTTTAAAAGCATCAATTTTGATGTCTTTAGCAGCTGTCAAATTGAACCACACTCATTTATTGCCGTTTGGCAAAGGGTTTAGATAATTTTGCAGAAAACATTGTGGGAAATGAAGAAAATTCAAGATTTTCACAAGCAATTTTTCCATTGTCCACGATGTTATCCAAACTCGTTATCTTCTGTGTCGAGTAAAAAAATCGATGTGTAGGAATGGGTTTATCTTTAATGTGCCTGTTGACGTACTTGCTACTTCATGGTATCATTTGCATTTGGAAACAGTGTGAGAAGAAAATGCATTTTTTTCCATGAACATGAAGTTCGAGTTTTCATTCTTTTCTGAACCAATACGAACGGATTAGTTTCATAGAATATCCGCAACATGAAATCCAAAAAAATGAGCAATTTAACAAATACATTTGCGTGAAATTGTTGTGATGAGGTCGATCAGCGCATGGGTCTTACCGTATCCGAAAAAATGAATGTCCGGTAACCGCTTCGTCTGGTCCACGAGTGCCAACTGTATTTTAGCGGCCATTACGGCACTTGAATGCTCTTTTGGCATCAGTCTGGCAATTTATACATTTCCTGTCGTCGACGATGAGCTGTTTATCAAGAGTTAAAGAGAAATATCGTTGTATTATTGGCATCAAACGCCCACTCGACAGACATTTTGTTTTGTTTGACAACGCGTTGAAAGTAAAGGGGCCGCTTACATCGCCGATAAAGAAGAAACGAAATCGTGCTCAACAGAGAACGTTTTCGACGTCGCTTTATAAGACTGGATTTCAAAACGTACTCACGGGAGCACGTCTTAACGTCTTGAGTCGATTTTCGTACTCAACGTCTTGAGCATGAAATCGTGCTCAAGAAAAGTTTTATAAGACTGGGCCCAGATTAACTCGATCAACTTCATCGCTAAACTTTCCCGATCGATCCCGATCACATGACTTCTTTTCGATCTCTAGTTGGCCACACACGTCCTACACGGCCGATTTGATCGGGTGAGCAGATGTGGCCGATGTCAAGTAGATCGGGAATCGGTCCGGAGTCACTCGAGTACATGTCGATGTGATCCGGTGCAGGTTGTTTGCAGGTCGAGTGAAAGATAGCAAACTCATCACACTCGATTCCCAGACACGATTGGTCAGGTAGATATTCTACCCGATAAATGAATACTTTTTAGTTTCTGCAGTCGTCGCGATATGATAGAAATGTATGATATCTTGAAAAAAAACATTTTGGTATTTTAGACAAACATGGATTTATTTACGCATAAATGTAGTCTGCTCAAGATTCAAGTTGTTCCTTTAAATCATTTTCATGACTGGTAGCAAATTTAAGATGGCAAAATGATCAGATTATACATAAGTAAAGGCTGTGTTTAAAATAATTATTTTGTTTTACCATAATTGTTTTAGGGACCTTTTTCCAGATTCTGGTGCATTTGAATATTACATTATATTTCATAAACCCCAATCAAATCGCATATGTTCCCCTACGTCTCTGACAACAGTCAATCGCTGATTTTCAACGAAAACCTCGTTACTGCAGCTTAAAGTATCCACTGATTGGCAAAATTAAACTCTTATGCCGAAAAAACACCTTCCTAATAACCAAATATCAAAGTTTCTACAATTTTCAAACATAAGAAGTGTTTTATTTCGTAATTGGATATTTTGGTCTTTTCCGATCTTTACCGAAGAAAAAACGCTAAACTTCCGACTTGAGGTTATGACGTCATACCGGCCACTTAATGACGTCATGGCGGGAAAAACAGGATGTCATGGGTCATTTCCCGGAAAGCCTGAGATTTCTGGAAAAGTTAAATATCCGACTTTTCTGTCATAAAGCGACTTCGCCAAACGATACTCAAAACGCGGAAATCATCCTTGGTAAATGTTAGAAAAAATGTTAAAACAGTCAAAGAATATGTCGTTAGTGAGTGAAGAAATGTGCCAAAGAACGGTTTAAGTTTGTCTGTATTACTCTTTCGATCGTTAAATGGATAAAAACTGAGACTTCGCTATATGACAAAAAGTCGCACACTTTATCTTTGTCAGACACCTCATGCTCTAGATTGGGGGCGGAGTCAAGCCATTGTATGACGTCAATCCGTGGCGATTTTACAGAAATTGCCGATCTTTATTTTCTCGAAAAATCATCCAAGTAACGACGTAAAGAAAAGCAAACAAAACTTTTAAAACAACCGAGTTTGGCGGATCTTTTATAATCTTTTTTTTAATTTAATGATTTTCTTCTAATATACAGTGAAATCAACTGCCTTGCTTGGTTGCCTTTAAATCAATCTACAATTACGAGGTTTTCGTTGAAAAGCAACACAATCATTCAAAGGGACACAACCTAATGGAAGACATAATAATCCCCCGCAAAACATTTTTATCTAACTTGCAATAGATCTATATCAGAAACAATATGCAACAAAACACATTAACATATTATTTTTCCGACGGATTTTATTTTTCAACCATTTCTTAAATGGTAATAAGAGACTGTTTCAATTTGCATAATGCTGCAGATAGCACAACGCATGTCGATTAAGGTACAAATGTGACCCGTCACGCTAACAGGGACCTTATCCGAATACCTAAAATCCAAATTTGACAAACTTGTCAGACTCATCATAGGTCAATCATATTCCGTATGCGTAAAATGAACATATATATTTAGACAGGGGAAACCTTCCGGATTTAGAAAATTACATAAACGTGAAAGGTGTCGACCCTAGTCTTGTTGCGCGGACTGCGCAGACTGACTAGGGTCGATATTTTTCACACACCCGATAAGGTCCCTTTTATCGCGACGGGTCACAAATATGTAAGATTTTAGCGCATTAGATAGTTATCAACACTGTCTGATATTGCCTTAGTAATTGTCCAAGCCTTTTTATGGGGATTTTGTTGAAAAGTGAGGATAGTGGAACTGCGATTCAAAATAGAAAAAGGCGTGAGTACTGTGTTTTTAAGAAAACAGATTCAAGAGAGAATCAAATAATATTTGAACTTTTGTCCCAATCGATCTAAGAAGAATTTGTTGAAATAGACAAAATAGAGTCACATCTGTACATATATACTGAATATAATTTGACATACATGAATTACATTTACAATGCTTGCGATAACTCAAGTGAACATTGAGCATGTCCTTACATTTTTTCAATCATATTGTCCTTTTTGTCATGAGCAGGAACACCAACTTCCACAGTGTATCCGTCGTTATCTGAAAAAAATATTAACCCATCACTCTAAAAGTGGTTTCCCGTTTATTTAACCACATGTCTCAGAAAAGTGGCGCAACATATAATGGATAAAAATTAAGAAGTTGAATTGTATTCGATAATATTATCTTAAAATTGGGTATAGAGAAAAATTATCAAACATGTAAAAATATATATAAAAAAGTAGCAATTCATCTTACCAAAGCCTTTGCTCGTGTTTTCCATATCAGCTATTCCGTTAAACTCGATTGCGTAACGTCCTGTTTTGTTTTCCGGTCTAGCTGGTCCCCATTTACCAGTAGGATCAGTCACCTTATCGAATATCTGAAAACAATATCCACCAGAAGTCATATAACTTTTAATTCAATGTTTTTTAAGGACGACTTAAATTATGTTTTCAGATATTTAAAGGAACATATTAAACCATATAGGTTTAAAGGGGGTGCATCATTGATAGCAAAAATAACATGGGAGTTTGCCCACGCTCAGAATTTAATGAAATTCAATGTCTTTGTAGGCTGCTAACAAAATGTTGGTCAGACGTTTACAGAAACTTTTCTCATAAAAAGACGTTCACATGGTGAAAGAACCTTTGGAAAATGCGAAACAGATCACTGCTAATTAGTATGCCGCGTATATCCCAATCTTTTATAAACCCAGTAAAACATTGTATCCATACGCTTTTTAACATCCATTCTATGACGCAACAGAATAAAGTAAATCTGTAACAAGAACAGATGGAACTATGACATTTCCCACATATACATGCAATCATTACAACACAACCAATTTTAGTAAAGTATTCCACTGAATGTTTGGCCGATTTTTTCCCACAAAGAATTAATTTTATTTTACGAAATAATCAATTTATCCATTATTTACTAATCATATATAGAAACGCTATTTATAGGACGAGCATTCATTGGGCAAAATCAATGATATGTACCTAGACAATGATATACTCCCTTTAACCACAATATTGCAAAAATTGGACGTATAGTCGGACAGACGGATAACATGACATCAATTTACAACAACATATGCATTATTCTTATGATGTTTTAACATACAATGTTCGTTCCTTAATTTCACACTTACAACAGAAATATCTCGTTGGTGGAAGCAATGCATGAAAAAAGATGCTCACAATAAGGTAAGGCCTGAGTAATGCACTTCCGGTATAATCGTTATATTTCGACTTATTCCGTGACGTCCGTAAGTCCGAGCATTTTTAACGTACCGTTAGATGCAATATCGCCTGATTTCGTAACAACAGAATAATTGAGCGTGCTCAGATTTCCGGGGAATATTTTAAACATTTTTTGTGAAAACGTTTATAAATTGTACGAAGAGTCGGCAAAAAACAACGATAGTCAAAAATTCAAAATTTGAGAGCAATGAAAATTACTTCCCTTTAAAATCGTCTTAGAATCGTTTAAACTTGTCGATTTGCACAATACAGATTACCCAGACCTTATCTTAATTGATATATTCAAAATGTCCTAGCCTACACTAGTATTCTTATTACCAAGTAACACATATCATGCATGTTACCTTCCATCCACCCTGACTACAGAAATATCCGATGAACCATGCCGGAATACAGATGAAGCTGGATATAACAATCATCCACCAGATACCGTCAGCCCATTTCTCATAGATATCCGGATCAGTCTCGCTCTTTGGTTCGTATTGGATCGCCTTGAAGATAATTACGCCCTGGAGAAGATCAGACAAATGAAAAATCAATTCTAGATCCAGAAATAACTCTAGAGTGGAGAAGTATGATAGTAGTCAATCTGTGTAGCACGCACAGGCTGACTGGGTTCTATACTTTCCGATATTTTCCAGAATGGCCCTTTTAGCACTACATGGGCAATTATTTTCGATACATGTATTAGAAAAATTGTTCCAAGCATCGTTTTGAGTATGTACCGTAAAAGGTATTTTCTCTGGAAATCATTTTGAACATTCATGGCTTGATATCGATATGTTAATTACATCCGAGCTTTGATTAGATTTTTTAGTAAAAAATGTAGGCCTACATCTAGAGGCAAGTTTTTTTCTTTAACAACTCAAAAAATACAAGACACTGTCTTGGCCTTTTTATGCGAAGATGTGAGAATTTTACCAATTAAAAGGAATCATGAGTAAATAATAATATGGCGTCGCTTTTCAACGAAAACCTCGTAACTGCAGCTCATTTAAGCTGCAGTTACGAGATTTTCGTTGAAAAGCAGCGATATACTTTGAACAAAATGCTTCATATGTAACGAACTATTTTACTAACCAATAAACAGAGGGGCGTAACGACTGTCCACATTGGCACGAAGAAGAAAAATGACACGTGGGTTATTGACCTCATTAAAGATGTGGTACCAAGCATCATCTTAATGTCGTCCATGAATTTTGAGATTCCTGTAATGATAGTTTCTTTTTTGTTATGGGTGCATTTATTAGACCAAATGGTATACGGAGAAACAGTAAGTGATCTTCCCCATACTTTTCAAGCCTTTACTTTCGTTTCGTTTGGTGTTGTAAAATGGTCTGCCTAGATAAATAGTAACTCGAACAACACATTTTAAAGTTGGTCTAAACTCGAAGACATTGCAAACTGCAAACTCTATGTTTCAAATACCAGATTATCTAAACTTTAAAGGCTACCAAGCTTGGCAGTTTATTGCACCGTATATTGGAAGAAAATCATTAAAATAACGTGTTTTATAAAAGATCCGCCAAACTCGGTTGTTTTAAAAGTTTTATTTGCTTTTCTTTACAGTTTGAAAAACTGATTTTCGAGAAAATAAAGATCGGCAATTTCCGTAAAATTGCCACGGATTCACGTCATCAATGGCTTGACTCCGCCCCCAATCTAGAGCATGAGGTGTCTGACAAAGATAATGTGTTCGACTTTTCTGTCATATAGCGAAGTTTCAGTTTTTATCCATTTCTCGAGCGTAAGAGTAATACAGACAAACTTAAACCGTTCTTTGGCACATTCCTTAATTCACTTACGACCTATTCTTTGACTGTTTTAACATTTTTTTCTAACATTTACTGAGGACGAATTCCGTGTTTTGAGTATCGATTGGGGAAGTCGCTTTATGACAGAAAAGACGGACATTTAACTTTTTCAGAAATTTCAGACTTTCCGGGAAATGACCCATGACTGCCCGTTTTTCCCGCCATGACGTCATTCAGTGGCCAGTATGACGTCATAATTACAAGTCGGAAGTTTAGCGCATTTTCTTCGGCAAAGATCGGAAAAGACCAAAATATCCAATTTAAAAGACGAAATAAAAACACTTCTAATGATGGAAAATTGTAGAAACTTTGATATTTGGTTTATAGTAAGGTGTTCTTTCGGCACAAGACTTTAATTTTGCCAATCATCGGACACTTTAAAGCAAAGGAAGGCATTGGTGGAAGAGGGAAAATATTGGCCAAAAGTATTTTCCCTTATTTTTCCTCAATGCCTTCCCAAAGCTTTCCTTAGTGAAGACAACAAAACCAAATCTTGTTGGGGAAAGGATTCAAATTAATTAGGGATGTCCTTAGTTATAGAAAGTGCTGGTAAAATGCATTTATTACGACCTGAAGAGAAGTCATAAGACTAAACTCCACGTGTTTTCAATGCGTCACTGAGGTAAGTATGGCATATCAATGAGCACCATATTTTGTGGTCACACTCAAGTACAAGTAATACGTTAAATGACACCTGCAAAAGTGAAATTCGTTATCTCAAGATTTTATATGTTTAATGCGTTTAGTAACATTTCTGTATAATGTATGCTACATGCAGTTATTTTATACGAACAAGGCACAACTTTAAACATTTGTATTACAAAAATGTCAAAGATGAGTTATTGAATACCGTGCCCTCATTTAATGTCATGTAGACTAGAAACAACGATTATACTTTATGCACGAAAAAAACAGACTAGTTAAACACGTTATGTCTATCACAGTTTGTTTTACATCTATGCACAATGAGTAATGAAAAATAAACATACCGTACATGTAGATGACAGCTATCACCTCGAATAATCCAACAATAAGAAGTGGAAATCCTCCAGTTGCGTTGTCTACGATGTCCAAAAGATGGAATCCCGCCTAAAGTTAAATGTAACAATATTTTTCATTGCCTTGATCAAATTTTATTTCATTTATTCGTTGCTTGTTCAAGCATTTATTGCTTGCTGGTTAATGTTTTTCAAAATTCTATTCACCATACAGTTCAAACAAGAATATACTAGCAAATAAATCCAGCCTGGAATGAAATGATCCGCTTCTTAGAGGCATCTGATTTACTCCTTAACTATTACTAATAATTCCTCTTAGTCCTTCCGAAACGGCAAAATGTGGGACTATTCAAATTTAAATGTTGCTGCAGACAATAAAACGTATTTTGACTGAAATGAAAATTTTGTTAACTATTACAATAAACATTGATGCAAGAGGAATAAGCTTATCGGTTATCAGCTTTGTCTATTACCATAAATATGCTGGCATACGTTTTCTAAAACATGTCATGTTTTTAAACAGCTTACAGTTTTAAACACATTCAGTTTACACATACCCCCGTCACCATCGGTAGGCCGAGCAAGAATCCAAACGCACAAAAACCTGCCCGGAATAATATTGTCCGCTTCTTGGATGTTCTTATATACGTGAACTCGTCTATCCACCCAGTAAGTACCGTTTCAACTATTGAAAACTGAAATCATTTATAAGATATTTGTCATCTACGTTCGAAAATGCATAATCATGTATCGAATTACAATGTCTTCGTCTGAATTCTGTTGTCAATCTATCTAAGCAAATCGCAAAATCATTACGCCTTATATGACAAATAAAAGTTTGGTCCATCTGGATTTTTTGTTTTATCAAAGGTGTTCGTTTCGCTTTCTATGCCGAGAAATGTGTATAATAGAGAAAAACAAAGAAAACAATCGCATGGGCATGCATAACAAAACGAAGGTAAATATGTATATCTTACAGAAGAGCTGAATCCCAGCATCATCATCATAAGGAAAAAAAGAATTGACCAAAGCGGGGCAACAGGCATTTGACCGAGTGCTTCCGGGTAGGCAACAAACGCAAGTCCGGGACCTGTAAAATACAGAAGACACTGTAACACTTTTGCAAGAAATTATCAAGGTTTCTAATTGCTTCTACTTTAAACAGACTGTAGAATTCAGGGCCATAGCTAATCAAACGAGACATTCTAAATATTACTGTAAAAAGGTTTCTTTATAGGAGTAAGTCGCTGGTTTCCTTCAGGATTCAATTATTAAACCAGACATCATTCCAATATGAGAGCAAGTTATTAGGCCTATAAACTTTTTATCGCTTTAATCGATTATTTTATGTAACTGATGTTCTTTTAATCTTAAAAAGAGTTTAAAACTTTTGAAACATACCTCCACTAGCCACTTCTGCCACTGTCGTGTCTTTACCGTATGCCATAAATCCAAGTGAAGCGAATATTACAAACCCGGCATAGAAACTGGTCCCGCAGTTGATCAGTGGAACAATTAAAGAATCTCTGGAATATATCATGAGAGGAATAATGAGTTTTCAAGCCATAAACCTGTAATGAACGTTTTGTATGACTACACCATCATGCAGAATGTTACCTTATGTAACCCAATGACAACGACATATTACAATTTGGTTTGCCAGTTACTGAATTAATCAGGTTGTGTTTTGATAATTGTATCTTTAAGAATACAATACGAGTTTACTTGTAGAGTAAATAAGTAGTAAATGTTTATTTCACTAAAGAAGTTTTGTCACAGAAACACATAAAATGGAAAATGATGAAAAAGAAAGAAATACGTTTGCGAAAGGAAAACGAATTACATGTATCTACAAATTGATACGAAGATGTCACATTTTACCTCAGAACGTTGTTGTTAAACTCATTATAACTAGCCATAGCAATCAGTCCACCGGAACAAGCGCTTAAAGAATAGAAAATCTGTACGGCTGCGTCAGACCATACCTAGAAAAGCAGTAATTACGTGCATGAGAAATTAATTTTGACTTTTGGGAACGTTCACACCGAAAAAATCGTCTAATTCAAGTATGTTTAATTTCTCATCTTATACTCTACGGATTGGGACGACATAAAGTGCAATATACGCGTCTTTGAGATGGACATTCCCGACTCTTTCTCCCTCGGCACCTAAACATATGATTTCTTTAAACATAAAGGCGAAAACATTAATTTTGAATGTTTGAAGAAACAATGTGATTCGGAGCAAAGTGCGTAAAAAAGCGGAAATAGACCCCAGAGATGTTCCGAATGCTCTTGGTACCATGTTAAGTTACATACTACATACAAATTGGTCGGAATCTAGGTCATGAAGGCGTTTTTAACATCTCAAGAAATTTAAAAAAAAAAACTATCGCGTCTATGCACTTGCTTGGAAAAAAATGTTAAATACTTACAGATGCCTCTGTTAGCTTGGTAATATTTGGAGTCAAGTAGTAGTCTATGCCGTCCTTGTAACCATCTAGTGTACAACCACGAACCAGTAGGATAGTCAACAATATATAGGGGAGAACAGCTGTCACATATACTACCTAAATAGAGACATGCACCATGGATAAGATAATATGTACAGTAAAATCCAGAGAACAGGATGTATACAAATCTAATATAGGAGATCTTAAGATATTTTATGGGCCACAATAGTTGGCGAGAAAACTATGACCAGAATATATATCATATATAATTAGTTACAAGTAAATCCTTACGCTTCCGATTACTGTACCTATTGATATAAAATGAATAATTTTGCGAAAACTAAAAAGTAAAGGTAACATCTAAAAATATTCTTACCTTGCACATAGTTTTGTTTTCCTTTGAAATGTTCCATACAAACGATAAACATCAATTCCAACGTAATCTACGTGCATGCCTCTATAACATTTATGTCAGGATTCGTTTTCGAAATAAATATCCATTCATTAACAAACATGTTTGCAAGCCAATGGTACTATAATACATACTTTTGTCTTTCTGGTACTTCTCTTGGCTTGTCAACATGGCTTTTGCATTTTTTTAAATAACGTAGCTGCATGTATAACACTACATACCTTTCCAAGCGATTTGATCCCCTTTGTCAGCACCAAGAACACAATAATCCACACCAGTAACAGACACAAGGTTAGTTCCCAACTGATTCCGCCTGTCTCTGCTAGGCTAGGTGTCTGCTTCAAGACACGGTTACTGTAAGGTGGAAAAAGGAACATTGGTTTACAGATGTTTTGATGGCTTGAAGTTTACGGGATACGTGCTGCTTTGTGGAACATACAGACAGGTCGTATTTAAATATATTATATGATCTTTTTCAACCTGAATGCCTAGATAGTTTGTTTCCGGCGAAAATACGCACCAAGATTATTTAGTACTAATCAATTGTCGTCTTTCCATTTCTACTATTAAATTGTTGATGAGAAATTGGTCCACGATAAATAGTGAAAAATTTATCTTTATTTTTACCCAAGAAAATGCAATGTCAATTACTGACTGTCCCCTGATTGTTCTAATGTCTAAACTATCTGGTGTGGGATGCTATTTTGCTCAAATGAATTGAATCATCTTGATTAATAAGGATAAAAAAGTTTTAGTATTTTACCTACTTTTTGGACCAATGCAATTGCAGTAAATTTGCAGTATATTTTAAAATTCGCAACTATGTATCTTTCGCATAAACGAGACTGATGATTAGTTTATGTGACGTCCGTACACAGCCACGCCCCCGTCTCCAATGAACCACTAGCGAACACTAAGTCAGTTTGAGTCTGTATAGTAGATTCTACGCGATAGCACATTGCACAGCGTATTAAATGTTTATTTCGCGTAGAATCTACTTTATACAGCCTCCATCTAATACTTTACAAAATTATGTTACTTACTAGAAATATTCCTCACTTGGAGATTTTACTTTTTTCGGATCCACTGTCCCATTTATGGTGAAGATTGAAACGTTTACTGAAAATGAAAAAAAAAAAGGCAAAAAAGAGAATAAAGGTTATTTAAGAAATACATGTACAGTGATAATTTTACACTTTTACACAACTTGAGTACAAGACAATAGAAGAATGCACTAGAATATATAAGCTTTTTAAAAAGAAAACTCGTTAGACCCCGAGAAAAACATGCAGTTACGCGCAAGAAAAAATCTCATTTTTTTGCTTATGGACACAGGTGCACTTACCGCATTCTAGCCTGGTGCCATTCCATGGGTCGGGATCAGACGTATTCATTGTACTGTCTCTACAGTAGCATGACGCCCAATCTAGATCACACGTCAACCACGGTAACGTGCTTGTCATACTAGCGAAGAAGTAATACACACAAATGGCTATCACGACGTCGTAGTACAGGGCGATTAGGGCCGATACGATAGTCATGGAAAAACCTAGACCTGTTAAACAATAAAGAAATATTAAAGTAATACATGAAAATGGCTATCGCAACGTCATAGTAAAGAAGAAATAATACACACAAATGGCTATGACGACGTCGTAGTAGAGAACGATCAGGGCCGATTCGATAGTCATGGAAAAACATAGACCTGTTAAACAATAAAGAAATATTAAAGTAATACATGAAAATGGCTATCGCAACGTCATAGTAAAGAAGAAATAATACACACAAATGGCTATGACGACGTCGTAGTAGAGAACGATCAGGGCTGATACGATAGTCATGGAAAACCCTAGACCTGTTAAACAATAAAGAAATTTTAAAGTAATACATGAAAATGGCTATCGCAACGTCATAGTAAAGAAGAAATAATACACACAAATGGCTATGACCACGTCGTAGTAGAGAACGATCAGGGCTGATACGATAGTCATGGAAAAACCTAGACCTGCAGTATATGAAATATTGATTAAAGTAATACACACAAATGGCTATCACGACGTCGTAGTACAGGGCGTAGACCTATTAAGACACAAGGTAGTAACTAAAGTAGAAATGACGAACATTAAATATAAGACATTTATGTGGCTATCACCACGTCGTAGTAAATTATTTCTATTCGGGACGTTGAAACCGGAAGTGATTAAAAAGGTTTGGTGTTTGGTGGTGGTGGTGGTGGTGGTTGTTGTTGTTGTTGTTGTTTTTGTAGTCCGGGATAGGTATTATTCTAAATGATGACAGGTAAATGGATAAAAAAAGTATTCAATTTGTCAACTATTTTATAGTTTTGATACAGAATAATGTAAATGAAACAAAAACACCAACTTACCTTTCATGGCTGGGTTGATCTTCCATATTTTGACTGGACCTAGACTTGCAAACTGTCCAAAACACAACTCCAGGTAGAAGAGTGGTATACCCATAACGGCAAGACACACGAAGTATGGGATGAGAAAAGCGCCTGGAATAAATTAATGCCAAACTTTGAATTTTGTCTAAAATTGATTATCTTAGACAAGCCCAAATCAAAACAAGCGAAACTGTAGACAAAATATTCACTTGTTGAATTTATATCAAAAGCGGTTTACTTTTCTTTTGTTTTTATTGCACCTTGGTCAATGGAAAACAAAGCTTTGATCATTCTGTTTCTGCTATGAATGATTAACTGTTACCCATGGTTTTGATTTTTTTTTTTTTATTTCTTTTTATTAATTCAAAGTTGATATACATGTATACGAATTTTTATTCAATCTGAAATATCAAGTGAAAAATGACTGGCCATAGTCAGTGCTAGAAAAAATATACTCATGACGTTTTCAACCAACGTGTATCATATTATAAGGTGTAGGATATAATAAGACACACGTGACTATAGACTAAATCTAATTGGCCAGCCGGTATTATGGTTCACTGTGGCAAACATACAATGACATACCTCCGCCATTTTCGAAGCACAAGTAGGGGAAACGCCAGACATTACCGAGGCCGACAGCAAACCCTACCAGTGTCAATATAAACTCTATGTGACTACCCCAGTTGGCTCGACTGTGCTCTTCCTGCAATTATACAAAATATGAGTATAACTATGAACTGATTTAACCCTTTCCCAAACAAGACCTGGTAATGACGTCCCTGGTAGAAATGGCTTAGGAAAACATTGAGACAAAAGAAGAAACTGCTGATAACCAGCAATTTCTCCTTTTGTCTCAATATTTTCTGTGCTGTACTATACACAAGTTCTACCTTTAACAACATCTCTTTTGTTTTCAGCAGCAGCTTTCTAATTGGATCATTTCAATTTTCTGTTGTTTGGAAAAGGGTTAATTAAAGTTACATAGACAGTAGAGGGTTTTATTTTTTTATTTTCCAATATAATGCGCGTTTGGGGTGTTCCGATTTGAATATGGAGCCAAGCATTACCAGGATAGACGACAAACTTCACCAGCGTCAACATAAACTCAATGTGGCTACCCCAGTTTAATCGACTGTGTTCTCATATATGAGTATAATTATGATTTAAGGTATATGACCCATCATTAAAAACACCACTTTTTAGCCATAGGACATGAATCAAATTACACACACTTGTAAATACACTTCAAATAAGTTGATTCGCCGTGCCGGATTTCAAAATTATGCTTCAAGAAGAAAATGATTAACAGATATATTTTTACTCTATATTCATATGAAAGGGAGGTACATTTTATATATTTTTGTCAAATATTTCCATAATTATGCATTAATTCAAAATTCTAAAACGTTCAAAATGCTTATGTTTGTATTTGGAATGGAAATAACACAGTGTATGACTTACTGGCACTTTTTAAATTTCCCCTCTGGCTCTTTGGTGCTAATGATGGGTTGTATACATTAATTGATAGTGTACATGATTTTATTTTCCAATATAATGCATGTTGGGAGATGTTATGTCTTGAAGGTTGAGCCAGACATTACCACGGCCAACAACAAACCCTGCCAGCGTAAAATTTATACTATTTGCATGTATGACTATCCCAGATATCCTGACTTTGTTCTCGCTGGAAACGTACTTGATGGAAATGTACTCGCTAAATGTTCAATAAAGTCCGCTTTGAAAAGAGCAATGTTTTTAAGGTATAGTGGTACCATCAACATTGAGACTCAAATGTACTTTTAACTGTTGACTGTCCTGCGTGAGAGGAGTGTTGTGATTATATCTAACGGTAAACGCCTTCTTAAAACCACGACGTTTACATACCTGGTTTACCTGTTCAGTTTGACTCGTCTGTCCAGAGGTCATGGTTTATTTATAAACCCTGAGCTTGGAACCAGACTTTATCAGAACCAACAGAAACCCCCACCAGTATTAGTACCTGAGTTGGCCCAAGTGTTCCTTCATAATTGCAAACAAAACAGCACTAGCCTTTTTGACCGCGTATTTTCTATTATCATTTTTTTCCTTTACTTTCAACCCAAACCCTGAAAAGAATCTTCAACCTTTATAAAAACAAATAAAGGATTTAAAAAGGTGGATCTTCGATCTAAGTTTTATCATATTGATAATCATTTTGTACGTCAAGGGAACCAATGGAATTATTTGCATCGGTTAACTCGATATACGGTTTGAATGGAATGGCAAATTTAATTTCATCATCATTAAGAGAATGAAACAAGAAGAGTAAATTAATATGGTATTATACATGTATAATGGTAGTAAAAACGAAGAAAAAGCTCATATCAAGCACGTTTTAGCAAAATTCAAAATCGTAGAATAATTCTTCCGCCACAGTCCTTCACATAACGAGAGTCAACAATATAAATAAACAATTAAAATAATGTCAATTTATCATTAATTATTTTCGTCTAGTAAAGGGTAGATAAATAATTTAATTATCGCTCTCGATTACATTTGTAAATAGGTGATCTGTCTAGATTCAGGAAGTGTACCTTGTGTTTTGGGTTAAATACCTTTAGTGCTGGGCTAGGGCAGTCGTCAGGTCAATGCGGTAGTCAAAACAGACGACCTTTATTCTCAATATTTCAACCAGTAATTTAGGGCGGGATTTCCATCCGATCAAACAGAAAAGAAGTTAAAGAGTAAAAGACTATATATTCGGTTATATCAATATACCCATATCCCGAATTAAATAGTTATCAGTAATTTCTGATGAATGTAAAATTAGGTATCTTGGATTTGAATTCTTGATAAAACAAATTTATAGACTGTTTTTGGCCAAAGACAATTCAATTAGTTCTTCTAAATGACCCTACCCGCACTTTTCAAATTTCAATTATTTATATAAGATACTGGTCTTCGAGTTAAAAAAATTGACACCAGCGCTATAATTTCTTTCTTTTTGACCCTAGATAGTGTGTCTTTCGCCGTATGGACCATAAATAATGCCACACAATAGAAGTAGCTAAAGCGCGTATGATGAGGACATATTTATAACCCCAATATTACAAATGGGCCTAGTTAAATAAATACTATGATTTATATACCCCGATTCTCTAAATAGGAACGCCATATCAGCAAATTCGTGTTTCAAAATGGTAGCACACTATTGTTTGTCCTTTTTCATTTATTGTATAATAAATCATTTTCGCAATAAATCTCAACGTTCACTTTTATGTAAAAAAGGAGATTTATCCCATATCCGAGAAGTGAGCACATTTATACGTGTATGAATAAGTTCATTATCTTTAACCATTCAAAATTTGAGCATCAATTGGCTTAATTATTTTCCAGAGAAATAATGTTAGATCTATTTCATTATCTAATTTCGACTAGAAGTTAAATACTTCTGCATTTCATCTTTCAGCAATTTTAGTTTGTGCCAATTTTTATTTCCTTTTCCTTGACAGTTGTTAGAAATAATGCAATCAAAAGATCACGATGGGTTACATGTACCTTTTAGGTTCTATTAATTGTGATAAAGAAACGTCGAAAAATGGGCAATGGTCGTTTGTAAAAAGCTATAAATGATAAACTTATAGGGACTATCAAATCGTCGGTGTTATTGCATTAACCTCCTTACTCTAGCTTTAAAGGGGCCCATTCTAGGTTTTTATGCTTCCGAACTGTTCGGGAACTCATATAAATTTGTGCATGGAAAAACAATTTGCAATGCATACAAACCTCAAACACGGCGAATAACCACCTTTCCTTTGCTTTAGATCAATCCTTTACAAGCGTGTTTACTCATTTTATTTTTACTTCAAAACGAGACACACCTACGCGGTATTAACACACCGTACAACCGGCTGTGTCGATGACTGTGACCTTATTTGCGAGGGATACGTGGAAATGTTTATTTTGTACAAACACTGAACATTTATACGCGTATTTATCAACTGTAGAATACCAAAGAACCTTTCGTTGATTTATAAAAGTAAATTCATTTGACCTACCATGCACATGACATCAGATGCCGAATCTGTCTTCGCTGACTTTCGACGCAGCCGGTTGTACGGTGTGTTGAATCTCGCTGAGCACAGATGACGTACCTCTGACGTAATTGATTTTTGAAGGTTGGGCATAACGTAGCCGTTACAAAATAAAAACAAGGACAATAAAAACAGTCTGCACGGTATTAATTGACTTGGATTTTAATACTTAATAAATCTTGATGAGTGCTAACAATGGACGTAAGTGATCTACCCCTTAAGGTTGGTAATTTCATACGTTATTTCTGGTTTGTAATTATTGTGCCATTTGCATTTTCGACAGCCTAGCTGGCCCCCTTTAATCAAGCTGGAATTCGAGGTTTTGCAATAACACCGACGAAATACCATAAATAATGATGTCTCTCTCGAAAGTCGATCGAAGATTTGCTGCTTAATATTGAAAATTTCAAAGATTTACGATCAACAAACTTTCGAATGCCAATCGATTATTTATATTACAAGATTACATATTTGAAATTTATGATAACCTTTCATTCCAAAATACCGTGTAAATAAACATTCAATTTTTGAGATTCTTTAAAGGGCAATGAGTAAATCGACCGATCAAAACTCTCACTGTTTGTAGATTTGGCAATTTCGTATAATTTTCTGAAGTCATTTCTATTCAATAAGATTCAGAATTCAAATGAATGTAATTGATAATTTCTCCATTCTTGATGCTAGCTTTTGAGTAACATTATGAAATTAAATGACATATGTGAATTTAATCAGATTGGTTCTCCATTAAAATCAATTGATTTGATTACATATTTGACAAGGGCAATAGCCTGTGATATTATAGTATAGTGTAAATAAACAACCCATTTGTCAAAGCCATCGATATGTGAGTAAATAATCAGATATTCAACAATTGGCAACCAAAGTTGTAGTAATGGCATGTTTCCAAATTACCACCATTTTAGAGGACCCCGTGTTATATCTTTATGCTTCCGAACTATTCCGAAACTCATATTTGTACATGGAAAACAATTTGCAATGCATAAAAACCTCATTCACGGCGAATAACCATCTTTTCTTTGCTATATATCAATCCTTCACAAGCGTGTTTGCAGATTCAATTTTTACTTCAAAACGAGACAAGGTCAAGGTCAACGAGACATCCCCCGCGGTATTTCAATTGAACACACCGCACAACCGGCTGCGTCGAAGACAGACGAGAGTCAGCGATTGTTTGGAAATGCGGCTTCAAATATGGAAGATATATCGTTGAATGATTAAACTATATTCGTGTATAAGTTCAACTGGCACATATTGAAAGATATGCGAAATATTCGAGCACGAAGTCAAATTTTGTAACTGTTTGTAGGAAATCTCCGGAACTATTAATGACTGTGACCTTATTTGTGAGGGATACGTGGAAAGGTTTATTTTGTAGAAGCACTGAACATTTATACGCGTATTTATCAACTATAGAATACCAAAGATCATTCTGTTTATTTATAAAAGTAAATTAATTTGACCTACCATGCACCTGACATCAGATGCCGAATTTGTCTTCGCTGACTCTCGACGCAGCCGGTTGTACGGTGTGTTGAATCTCGCTGAGCACAGATGACGTACATCTGGCGAAATTACTTTTTGAAGGTTGGGCATATGTAACTGTTACAAAACAAAAACAAGGTCAATAAAAACGGAGCGTACTTTATTCATTGATTTGGATTTAAACATAATATTATAATAGAGCTCGATGCCTGCTTTCACTGTCATAAATGATCTAACCCTTCAGGTTGGTAATTTCATACGTTATTTCTGGTTTGTCATTCTTGTGTCATTTCATTTTGCATTTTCGACAGCATAGCAGGTTCTCCTTTAATATTCACACATGTGACCAGTCACATAAAGGGACCATCTTGGTGCAAATAAGAATGGAATTCGTGAGCATTATAGCACCGAAAATATTGAAGTAAAATGAGACAATGGTGTTTTTCTTTCGTTAACAGAAATTGCAGCACATAACAACACAATATCTTTCATTGCATTTATGCACACGGTTACTGGCCCATATGATTTTATTATGATTATTCTTAACCCTATTCCGGTCAGTGACTTAAACTTACGTTAAAGGTCAATTGGGGTCCACTGGACCGCATTACAAAAATGCATGCAAAATGCAAATAATGTGTCAATGTGAATTGTTAAATTACAATGATTTATAAGCTTACCTTAGCACAAAGTGCCAATGATAATGTACTGTGATCGTACACTGTCATTTGTCTGTCTGTCTGTCCATCTGTTCACCTACCCGTCTGTTCAAAATTACAAAAAAAGTCATTTTCTCCCAAACCACAAGGTCTATAGTCTTGAAAGGATGGGTTGCAACAAGGGCTGAAAAATAGATTTTCTTTAAGTTCTGTGCATTGACAGGGTAACATAATATCATTAATTTGTATGTGTAAAAATTCTGAAGAGGGCTTATTTTTGGAGATAATGGCTAACAAAGTGGGTGGGGTAAATTGACACGAGAAGCAAATTTTTATTTTGAAGTTCAATAACTGTTTCTGTATAGATCAGATCAAGATGAAATTTCGCATGTACATTTAATGGACCGAGGATAATGCATTTTAGGAATCATTATTCATATATATCAGTTTGTTGATTTTCAGTATTCGTTCTTCTGTCAATCTCAGATTTTGCTTATTTTTTATGTACTAACTTTACGAAACTATCTCTACACCATTTAGGAAAGTAAAACACCAGTTCAAACACAACTTATTTTAATAATGTGTACAACAGAGTACATTCCTAGTTCAGTTAAAATGGAAAAATTCTATATGGGGTCCAGTGGACCCCAACCGGGGTCCAATGGACCCCAAACTTCTTTTTGGCTATAGTATGAAAACCGCTCAGTGTACATGGAAAATATTTTGTGTCAAGAACCATCGATGGACTGGTATAGATTACCTAAAATATAAATGCTGTAGCTTTTTAAATGACACCGTAGATATACCCGAAATACCCCTTTGGGCCCCAAAAGTCCGGAATAGGGTTAAGTGTTTGAAGAAACCATGGGATCCTGTGCAGAGTGAGTTAGAACCGGGAATGACCTCTCAAATGCGCATATGATGAACCTTATCTCGTCAAAATCCGTAGTATACCTTGAAGCGGACGATTCTTCGGTGTGAACGTTTCCCAATAGTTATACGCGTCGACGCGTATATTTTATGCGTGCACGCTCTAAATAGACTTTTGACCCATTTGGTACGCCATATACATTGGCTATCTACCGTGTATACATATCACAAAAGACTAAATATGGAGACAGTCAATAAAAGACATGAAAAGGTCGTTTTTTGATAGATTAGCAAAAAAACAATACTTGGTTCGAAAGAGACAGAATACACGGATTATAAACATTTTATACTTTCATTCGAAAGACTGGTTGTTGTGAATAATGTATAAAGCGTAGGTAATGTACAATGACATTGTTCATCTTTTATTCCTTTTTTCGAATCAACAACATTGACATATCATGAATAAGTGAAACTGAATTTTCAACCACTACAAATAAGGCAGAATGCCTACAAAAAAAGCTGGCGCCACATCGTATGGCACATGTTTATATTTTGTTCAAATGTAATAGGGGACGATTTTATCAAGAAAACAGTGACGTAATTTCGGACAAACAAGTAGTATTTCGTCGGTGTTTTTATAAAACCTCTTAACTACGGCTTAATTCAAGCCGAATCAAGCCGTAGTTACGAGATTGTATAACAACACCGACGGGTTATCAAACCATAACAGTTAACCCATTCTATTTCTAGCACAAAATTAACGATCTGGAACCATAATAGACACTTTTGAAAATACAAAAAGTATATTTGTATATTAATTCTATGGTACAAGACGAAAGTAAAATGAAACTATAAACATATTTTACCGATTTATTTGAATTTTATATCTATTTTTAGTTACTGACCCCCGTTTTACAAAAATGACGGGAAAATGGGAAGCACCAACTCTGTAAATCTCATATTTTTTTCAGAATATGATGATATCTGACATTTTTTCAGCTTGTATGCTACAACAGATATGTATGTAACACAAATAAGCTAACACAAAACTATAAAAAGCAAAATTCAGGAAAAAACACCTGATTATGTATAAGCTTTATGATTTTGCGACTGTATTTTTTCGGCGTCGATGAAAAATGAACTTTTTTTCTTTGATCTATATTTTTTGTAATTTTGACTGGCAGGGTATGAAACCTACATCAAAAATATCTCTAATCTATACTTGTGCAAATAAAACAAGAATGGGAAAAGGTTACCGTTAAAATTTTGCTTTTTATGCATTCAAACTTAGCAGGGGTGCACAAAGCAAGGACGAAATGTTCAAAATACACGTAGGTCATTCAATTTCAGCAAATATTGTAAGGTCAAATGTAACAACATGTTATTTCATAGTTACTGATATAAAGAAACTATCTAATCAAATATTCATTGTCACACTTCCCTGTAGTTGCTACATAAACTATTGTGAACAAAACAATAGCACCATATACATGGGGTGGGGAGTCATGTGACACTACACTTTCAGAAAATCGTCAATAATTTTGTAAATACTTGACAAATGAAATCGGTTTGAAGTAGAAAAGTGTAAAGCCTCGAGATCATAAGTGTATGGTACCTCTTTTTACAAAGCAGCTGATAAAAACGTTATTTACAACCAAATTAAGTTTTGGTTGGTCGTCAATAACTTTCATATCAACTGATTTTTCAAAGATCACCCTTCGCATTCAGCAAAGTCATGGAGTGTTCATGCTTTCATTACTTAAATTCTTTTTTTCAAATCGGTCATCTATTGACAGAATTGTTGGAAAATACAGAAACTAAAACAAACTATTATGTCAGGTGATTCCCCGCCGTGGGGTGAAAGAGGGTTGAAATTGGTCTCATGTACTACTGTATAAGAACGCCTTTGTCAATCAAATTCAGCAAATTTTACATGAACACTTATGTTATTATATTATGTCACATGTTTACAAATAAATATGAAAGGAAATGTTGAAATTGAACAAACCACGGAAAATCCATGTGAATAGCAATGGATTTTGTTTAAACAATAGACTGGGTTTAGAGTTGTGTTTTGATAAACCGTCAGTGTTGTCATAAAATATCGTAACTACGGCCTGATTTAAGCCGTAGTTACGAGATTTTATAACAGCTCCAACGAATTACTATTGTATGTCCGAAATTACGCCAAGATTAACTAGATAAAAATCGTTCCCTATTTCGCTGTACTTTCCACTTCCTTTTTTGTTACTATTTATAGAATACAACATGAAGAAGTATTTTTCATGTATTTCCGATTCTAATGGATGAATGTACGTTTGATATACGTTTAAACGCCAGAGTGTTCAGAACGATAATATTTAAGCATTTTTCATGCTACTAACAACGAGAAATACGAGAATTATCTCTATCTATGCAGAAAAATACACTTTAAATAGCTTACACGGCCGATATTTATTAATGTTTACGAGAAAGTAAACCGAGGTGAGAACAAAACCGAATCTTTCCGAAGTGCGTTTCACGGAAATAACCGAGTGCCGTAAATACCCGATCATCGGCGATAATAACCGAATTCCATTATGGTTCCAGATCGTTAATTGCCATTGAACACTGAACAAATATAAACACGTGCCATACGATGTGGCGCCAACTATAGTGAGGAAGACGGTGAAGGCAAAACATAGAAATGCTTTTTATAATCAATCCTTTTCCAAAAAAGTCGAATTTCTAACTAAAATAGACGTTCAAGCATAGTATATATTGAGGAAAAAGAAGTGAACATGTTCGTAATCCACATTTTGTCTTCTTTTCCTCCTGTTTTCTAATTTGATAAACAAAAAGACTTTAAACAGATTGCTTTAGCGTTTTCACTGAAAGCATACTCCGCATACTCAATAATTGTTTGGAAAGGGTACAAATGACTTTGATTCAACCCACGAAAATAAATTAATTCTTGTACTCGGTTCGATTAGGTCCAAATGTTACATGAATGAACTTGTTACCTTTGCATTATCATGCACAATCATGAACATTTTTACATTCCATATTCTTAATGTAATTAAGATTGGACAAACTAATTAATCCTTTCAAGAATGCAACAATGAGAGGTGGTACTCGGTCGAACTTTAACGCTTTCCTAAGACTTTTTCCCAAAAACATATAATGAACTTGGCATGCTTCTTAGTAAAAATCAATAGAAAACATTGTGGCAAAAACAATTAACCTCAATTCCGGAGAAGTCCTTGATTTTGTCGTTAGAGAAAGGGAGAAATAGACCAAATAACAATAGCAAGACTTTGTCGTGCATATCGAATTTTGTTTATGTACTGCTTTCTTTAAAAATAAAGATTCATACACATTTAAGGTAAGATTGATGTGAAAAAGTTTCTAAATTGTATGAGGATTTGGGAAAAAACAACAAAAGTAAAAAACTCAAAATTTGAGAGCAATGAAAATTACTTCAATTGAAAACGTCTATTCGCACAATACAGAATTCCTTCCATAACTGGTCAAAAAGCTCATTACACAGGTCTTACCTTAACCCTCATCCTACCAACTGGGGTCAATCTAACCCCACGCGTCATTTTTTGCGTGTCATATTTTTACCGCATGCACTCTGGTGTCCAAATTTAAGGAGTTTGTTGGTCTACCACAACCTTCTTCATGTCACGCAACATTTTCAGATTTTAGCATAATTTGAGTTTGTAATATTGATTTTTTTTTGCTGGGGTCCGTTTGGACCCCACTATAATTACTCTTTATTACTACTATTTAAACTTATTTAAACTTATTTTTAAAAAATCTTCATCTAAAAAACCACCGGATGCATTTCAACCAAACTTCACTCAAATAATCCTTCGGGGACCCTCTCTCAAAATTCCTTCAATGAATTTTGATTAAATAAAAAAATACCCGAGTTATCTGCCCTTGATTGTCCAAAATTGCAGTTTTGACTAATTTTTTACTATTGTTACTCTCACATCAACAAATTTTGACTAGTCGAAACAAAACATGACCAGGATGTTGCTGACTATAATATCTTGCCTGAGCGCAATTTTCAGCTTGATCGAAATCTTAGATCATGAATTATGTGCCCTTGAATTTTATGCAAAAATTGCATAAAGTAGTAAAATAGAAAGAGGCCTATGGAGCGATTCAAGCCCTTTGGGGCCTTCTAGTTTTTCATTTCCTTATGTTTTTGTGTTATTATCATTTATTAGTAACCAATATAACATTTAAACAAAGAATGTGTCTTTTGTGAAACTTATTTTTGTCATGAAATTCAAAATTACGTGTGGGGTCCAAATGGACCCCAGTTGGTAGGTTGTGTATGTAAAATATGTTGGTAGGATGAGGGTTAAACAAACTTTTGTTTCTTTACAAGTTGCGTTATCATTGATGAAATATCGTAGTTTATTACAAGTTACATGTTATCATCATGCTTGCGTTTGATAAGATATCAGTTTTATCATGTTAATTGTAACGCGTACACCTTAATATCAACGTACCCAGAAGTTGATCGTTTTCAAACCAAACCAGTCTTTCTTCTTGTATCGCTTTCATATAAATGTAGTGGCATATGTATGTAATACCAAACTGATCTTCCAACATTGCGATCTCACATGCTATAACAGTCCTGATCCTGGCTAATTTCTAAACACCGTGACTCATTTCATAATCTAACTATGAAAGATTGGCATGAAGTGATTTATCTGTCGCCATATTTGTCAACTCTTGTGGAAGATTTTTTCCGTATTGATTACAATTACTACATCAATTGCTTATCTAAATCTGAAACATAATATCAACAATATTTAAACCAAAGAATGTCGAAAAGCGAGAATTGTTGAACAATTCTATTGATTTTTTTTAGATTTTGGCGGCCCATTTGAAAAAAAAATGTAGCAAACGCGATAGAGAATGATGCAATTTTCAACATGAAAATACATCTCCTACATTATTCACACTCAATTATCATTTAAATATGATCTTACAAGGTAAAACAAATTTTACGATACTGATATTTGATTCTAAGTCAAATTGCTTTTTTTTCATGGTGGCCATATTGAAAACCATCCAAAATGGCGAGTGCATACAAGGATATCGACTGCTAACACCTTGATTCTTATTCAAAGGGGTTCCAATGAATAATTCTATAACACTTCCAGACTGCCTTCAGGGGATGCATTGAAAGCCCTCCTGGCCCACGGACTATATAGAAAATGTTCAGATCGATGTGTCGTAAATTCTGATATGACGGTCTAAAATAGGTCATAAGTGTCATTTCAAGACCGCTACTCATTTTTACACGACTTGACTCATTCCATAATCACGGTGTATAATCACGTGACTCAGAATTTCCGATAATCTTCAATATCTTTTTTAATACTTGACCAATTTAAATTCGGTTTGAAGCAGAGAAGGTGGAAAAATGCCGGGAATAAGCTGGACATGTTGGAATATTCGAAAAATCAACTGTTAAAAAAGTTACTGAAGATAAACCAAAATTTTGGTTTATCTTCAATAACTTCTTTATCAGTTGATTTTTCAAAGATCAACCTCGTCCATCTAGTGCGTGATGTCTGTCCACATTCTCTGCTTCAAACCGAATTCAAATCGGTCCAGTTTTTACAAAATTATTGAAGATTTTCTGAAAATATTGTATCACGTGATTATCGACCGTGATAATCCAACTACGAAAGAGCGCCATCAAGTGATTAATCTGTCGCATTGTTTGTCTACACTTGTAGAATTTTTAAGGTTTACAGACCCTGAAAAAATCTACACTTTCTAGCCGTACGAAATGCATCAAATTTCACACACTTGTAAATACACTTCACATAAGTCGATTCACCGTGGCGGATTTCGAGATTATGCTTCAAGAAGAAAATAATTTACAAATATTATTTTACTCTATATTCATATGCAAGGGAGGTAATTTTTAACATTTTTGTCAAATATATTCATTAGTATGCATTAATTCAAAATTCTAAACCGTACAAAATGCTTATATTTGTATGTGGAATGGAAATGTAACACAGATTAGGAATTATTTGCACTTTAAAATTTCGCCTCTGGCCCTTTGGTGCTTTTGAGGGGTCGGATACCTTAATGTAATTTAATGTTCAGACCGAAATGTCGCAAATCCATGATCTGGAATTCTTAAATAGGTCGCAAGGGCCTTTTCGAGACCGCTACTCATTCCATAATCTAAATATGAAAGACTGACGTGAAGTGATTTATCTGTCCCCATGTTTGTCAACACTTGTAGTACTAAAGAATGCGATTTAGATAAGATTCACAATACGGTTCAATATTTCAATATCCCCTGCCAACCTTTCGCTTTATCATGAGCAAACTGAAATCGCCCAAAATTTTCCTAGTCGATACCAATATACGAATACGACGTAAAAGGAACACTGTCTTATATCGCTCCTTTTTCAATAAAACTTCGTAACTGCAGCTTAAAACAAACTGCATTTACGAAGATTTCGTTGAAAAAAACAACAGCGAATTGTAGTACTAGAGAGTGATTTATATAAGATTCGCAATACGGGTCAAAATTTCAATATCGCCTGCCAACCTTTTGCTTAAATATCGTGGGTTATTTGACGTCTACTAACACTTTCTAATTTTCATACAAAAATTTGAAAAGAGTAAATACTTAACGATTCGTAAAATTTGCAAAAACAATAAACGCAATAACTGGTCGATTGTAAAAAATGCTTTTTGTTGGAATATGAAGGACATGTGGCGATTTCAATATCTGTCAACACATTCAAACTTCTCCACCGCAACCAACGTCAACGCTAAAAAAACTTTGTGATCAGGGGCCGTATTTCCCAACATTTCTAAAACAAGTAGGCCTATCTAAAATTCCATCACATAGCAACCATCTGATTGGACCAGATGTATGTCTCAGCCAATCGGATGGACTGTTGTGTGATTTTAAAGGTTTTCTTTGATTTAGACATGTGTGTGAATACCACCCCAGGGGAGCAAAAATCCACTTGCACTCGAAGAGGACAACCTTGTTATTTTTTTCGTATATCATTTTTTTCTGGATTGCTTTTATATGTCAATTGTTTTGAAGTGTCGGGCAACGCCTTTCAAACAACGAGTCGTATTTTACCAATCTGGTAAACAATAAACTTTTTCTGTAATGTGTTTAGTTTTTGTTGTTTTTGGTAGAAGTCCTATCAACGATTATTAATTTTGACCAAAAGTACAGATGCCACTGGACAGTTGGTTGGTTGACAAACTCCCTCCTTCAGACAGAACTAGAATATTCATATTCAAAAAGTGTACGAGAAAAAACTCTATCATTCTAAAAGCTAGATTAAAGTTAAATTGTTTAAATGCTTATATCAAGTGAATATGATTTTGTAAAGTATGGATACACAATTCAATCTGATAAGCAATATTAGTAACTCTAATCCATAAAATTGCATTGCATCTATATTCTTTATTTCGGGAAAAACGGTAACAAAGTACATGCTGAAATGGGGGATTTTTTTAAGATACGAGTATCTCAGTAAAAAATAAGTTATTGTCGCTTTTCAACATAAAACCTCTTAACCGCAGCTTAAAACAAGCTGCGGTTACGAAGTTTTCGTTGAAAAGCATCGATATGAAACAAATTGTACGCACCTTTGCTCCCATTATGGCACTATATAGCCTTACACAGAATTCAGATGATAACTGACCGTTATCTTTCCATGTACCTGCTTTAATACCTAATCTACCTACGGATTTATAACTACGAGAAAGTGTTCATATCTCTGACGGTAAACATTAGACTTTTCCGAATTAAGAAGCTGCTGCAAACAAAACAATTGATGTTTGTATATATTCGATGGATTTATTGTAATTATTCAATAAATATTATGACAATATGGTATAAGGAAAAAATCGATGCTGATCGTAAGCATCTTTTCTGTTGTCTCGGCAATTTCATTTATAGGTTGTTTCTACTAGATCTAGTAGCATCAAAGCAACATCATGTGTGGGAAAGGGTCATACTGTCTGAGGACTTCAAAGCGAATTTACATGTTGCAACAAACACCATTGACTAACAAAGCAAGCCAAGATGTCATGAATATATGTCTATGCTGCTTTTACCCATCGATGATCCGCTTCTGAGAAAGAACACATGTAAGGAGGCACTTCAACAGCTTCCAACTGAGGGACAGGGGTGGAAGTAATGCAGCGATAACGTGCCGGACTTGTAGCATAAATTTTCCTGCTTCGATCATGGACCAACCAATTCTCCTGACCAGACCTTTAATTGAGGTTTAATATGAATGAAATATTTAATCTGAGACGATAAATTGAAGAACTCGAATATCAAAGTTTTAGTCATTTTGACGGCAGAATGAATATGATTGCCATCGCTCAAGTATTTTGCGTCGAAGTGACGTTGGTTATGAAATAATAACAAGTTTAGACGTCTTTGTTGCCAATAAAACCCGATGTGCAACGGACTACATGTGTAGGTAAAAACCGAGGCGCACAGCGCCGAGGTATTTGCCTTAACATGTATAGTCCAGAGCACAGAGGTTTTTATTGCGCTGTAAAGACACTCTAAATAACAAAAACGCACATTAGAAATGTGTTATTTTGTGAAAATTCTGCCATGAACTAGTTTTCGGCGTAGGAAACGCATTGGCGGTTAAGCAATGACGTCATTTGACGTTACCTTGACGCCACGTGACGTTTTGGCGCATACACAAAGCAAAATTACATACGGTTTTTATTGTAAATAAAACCCGATGTAGTTCTTCTTTCGCTATATATGGATTTTACGGAAAAGTGTTATAATATCATTTTAGTAAACAATGTCTTCATATAACAAAATGATGAAAAAATATAGGTCCTGGTGGATGACCTGGCAGAGCATCTCTAGCTAATAGCTAGAGATGCTCTGCCAGGTCATTTATCAAGACCTATAACACGGTGTAAACTTGGTTTGCTCGGATTTTGAAATTTCAAAAGTTCACACGTTTTTATATTTTTAACTGAATTAAGATAAGGGCATCAATGTTTTCACCCTTTATTGACAATATGCCTAGATACGAAATTATGTCGTAGGGCGGTTTATCAATTTTACGCTTTCAACTCATTCAAAACACTAGCGACGACACCACTAGATGAAATATTGCATCATCGATAATGATTGAGGATTGATTTAAGACTGATATTCCATAGATATTTTCCCATAAAGTTTAATTTTACTTTCATCTGAAATATCATAATTTATTTCTTATGAAAATTCTGAAAATTTCCATTCAAAGTATTGCGCCGTTTATGAGGAATAATTATATTTTATCCAATAGTGGTAAGGTACACTTTACATGTATATGGAATTTGTCATTTCCGTCTCAACTTTTGCAGCTTTTTCTTGGCATATCAGCAACAATTTCGAGAAACTAAGAAACTGATAGCGTTTAAACGAATAAGATTAATCAATCTTGTTCGCTGTCTGGTGAACCCTACAATGCATGTCATTTTCCTCAATGAATGAATCAAACAGATAGGCTAGTTAGCCCAACTGATTAACCTTTCCGCAAACAAGACCTGGTTTTGACGACCCTAATAGAAAATGCTTTGGAAAACTTTGAAACAAAAGAAGAAACTGCTGATAACCAGCAGTTTCTCCTTTTGTCTCAATATTTTCTATGCCATAAAATACACAAATACTATCTTTAATACCTTCCATTTCGTCATTTTTTGGCAGTTTTTGAAGTGGATAACCCTAAAATTTTGCCATTTGGGAAAGGGAGAATAAATTAACTGTGTTCTGACGACGGGGAATCGTGTGACACAGCAATTCCAGGAGACCGCAGTTCTATCAATGCTTGACCAATTTTAATTCAGTTTGAAAAGGAGAAGGGGGACAAACGCCAGATTTGCTGGGTGTTATAGATCTTTTAAAAATCAGCTAATAAAATAGTGATTGACGACCAATCTAGACTTTTAAAATTGGAAACCTTAGATTTGTTTGTTGTTTTGGAATAGGTTTATCAATGACGTGATACGTTACACATGACAGATGACGTAATGTTCTCCATTACAAATAAACATATCGTCGGTTACGGTCGAAAATGTCGTAACTACAGCTTCAATAAGCTGTAGTTACGACATTTTCGATCGTGGCCAATGAAATACCACCACTAACCAATTTACTGCATGGAACTTGAACGGAAATACTTACTACTCAAACTACTTGAATTACAGAATGTACATAACAAAAGTGGCCCTTATACGACTGTAGATACATGCCGTTATGAACAGAGGGTTAGGTGGGCTAAAACCATTTGTTTGTTGTACTTTTGTTGTAGTTTTTTTATAATTGTAGTCCACCGCTAATGAGATTCACGCGACGTCGGATTTGTCGTGCTACACTATTTGAGTGACGTCGTAAACATTCGGCAGGTGAACATTTCATCGAGCCGTTAAGCCGAATAATATCGACGTCGCATGAATCTCATAAGAAAAGGACAGCATCATTTTTTTTGCCATATCATTAACAACGCATGGTGATATCACACTCTCTATGAATGTTAACGACCTAAAGGCGGAACCAAAAGCTACGTTTCTAAAATGTATTATTTGTGTACAAGACAACGTCTCCCTTTAGAATGACTTGGGACATAATAAGAGAAAATATGAGGTCATTGTAGGTTACAAATATGTTGCTTGCATATAAAAAGACTAGAGTAGTCGTAAAGTTACATGTACTAGGCGAACATGGAAGCTGTTAATTTTGCGTGGATTAATTTAGTTGTGTTTGTGATTTTAGTGGTCAGTTCGGCAAAAGGTATCCCTGTTTTCGTTGGTTTTTTGTGTTATTGATTTCGTTTTCCTTTATCAAATTGTTAATTGTCTATGAGATTCGCGTGACGTCGGAATTATTGAATTATTCTTGCGACATCATTCACATTCGTGAAGTATCCGAACCTATTTGGGCGACGTCGTAAACATATGTTTACGACGTCGCTGGAATAATTCCGACGTCGCATGAATCTCATTAGAGATTGACTACCTTAAAATCAATCTGAAAAGAACTGTGTCAGATTTTGTCTCAGATTGTGGTCCACCTCCTCATATCGAGCAGAGTCGTAACAATGCAACAAGCGATCCATCGTTCCCAGAGACGACCGTCGTACGATACTACTGCGATTTCGCCACGATACCCTACAGTTGGCCACTCTATACGTGCATTAACGGAACTTGGACGAATGGGTGGGAGGACGACTTTAGGTGCCCATGTGAGTATCAGAGTTTATGGTAGTCCACTCTTAATGAGATGCATCCGGTATCGGAATTTTTCCTGAGACATCGTTTTAAGTATCCGAGCCTATTCGGGTGATGTCGTTAACATTCTGCGGTGTAACGTTCCACCGCTGATTGTTTACGACGTCGCCCGAATGATTCCGACGTCGCATTAATCTCGTCAGGGTGAACTTACTTAAGATCAGACGAGGAATTGGTCTTTCAAAATTCAGTATATCTTTTATTGTAAAATATAACCTTGCAATAACGGCACATGGACGAATGAGTGGGAGGCCGAATTTAAGTGCCCTTGTAAGTACAGCCTTTTCCAAACAATGTCTTGTTTTGACGCCTAGAAAAGAAGAGATGTTTGTAAAACATAATGTATGTCCCCATTAGGGCCTGCATTTAATGTAGCTATCTAACATTAATTTAGCAGTAGTTCAATGGTGGTATTTTATCAAGTATGAAAATCAACATTATAAGGCAATACCTACATAAACATGATTGAAAGAGATACGAATCTTGCGCAATGCACTTCACCATAATGAAATCTATCTACCTGTGAAATATCATGATACCACGTTGCTTACTTTTTGAGTTACTAAAATTAGGTTTCGAAATCATCAAAGGATGAAAGGGCAATAGGTCAAAAAATATTATGTTACTGTTCTCGTTCACTCGCATTGCCCATGGCTCGTACAAGGTTGAGTGTTATACAGTTGGTAATGTTTCTGTATTTCAACGTCTGAAGTAAGGTAGAATGACTATAACCATTTATTTTCTTACACTTTTCTTCGCATTTTTCGCCACAGGGAAGGCATGCTCAGCGCCTCGTATTGCCCATGGTTCATACAAAGTTAAGAGTTACACAGTCGGAAACATTGCAGAATTCAAATGCGACATGGGGTATAAACTAAAGGGGTCATCACGTGCGCTCTGTAGGATAGACAGAAAATGGCGAAAGCTACCTTCATGTGTAGGTCAGTACTGATGTAATTGTTTTAAACCTTTCCTAAATAGCCAATTCTTTTGACGCAAGTATTTGTTTAAGATCTTTGAGAACATTTAAGTTAATGAAGAAAATCAGTATGAATATCCTCATAGCGGAGAATGATGGGACGCAGCAACAAAAATAAAAATAAAGAAAACAAACAGCACATGATAAAAAAGATTCGGAAAGCAAACAAAATTTTGTTTACACTCGTCAATGGGCAAAGAGTCAAGCTAAACACGTGTTTTTGCTTCCGAGTTATGCTTTAGGCTACAAGTTTAATTTTTTTTGTTCTTTGTTTCTTTTGTTTCAGTGTTCCCAATGAAGTATTGTAATTTGTTTACTTGCTATTTTGTTTGATCTTGTTTATCATTTTCTTTATAATTTGTATGTAACAAGAAACTGTATAGTTTACGTTACTGGAATAAACTGGCTGTGTCTATGTCTTAAATTTTTGTGATTTCTTTTTTAAAAATGTCTTTTTTAATTATACCGATGTGTGTATTTCATGTGTATTCTTTATGTAGTTCGACCTACTAAAAATGCTACACATTACATTTTTTTTATTTATTTTTTTTTTCGTTACAGTGGTCAGGTGCCCACGTCCAAACGGAATAAGCAACATGGACCGTTTTCAAAATACTAAAGGCAGGGGTAAGGTTTGTTTTCAACGTCGTATACTCACTCTTTTGTTAGAATTGATGAATTCCATCACAAGATAAGAAAATCAACATGTACATTACATCAAGATTATTATGTAATATCTATTATCCTTTTACATAATGTATAATTAAAGATATGATAGATTTCAAAACGAAGAGCAATTAGGCCCTATTTGGAAAGCACTGATTAGTGCAAAGTACGTGCAATTGTTTACTATACTCATCAAAAAAAGTTAAGGACCACATATTTAAAATAAAATATTGTACTATTCTTTTGATAAATTCATTTATGAATTACCTCATAATAAATAGTAATCTTTCCTCCGTAACGAATCATCGGTATATTGTAAATATTGCCGAAACTAGAATTGTAAGCGAACATGGCATTGCACTACCCCTAAAATTGCTTGCTTTTACATGTGGTGGGTGGGGTAGCATTTTATAGAAAAGGTCCTTGTTTCTCAAGATTTTCCTCTGAAAATTCAGGTGCATAGCCTGCGTGACCATCTAATGTCTACATTACTGCAATTCAATGTGAACAGACGCTTGGAATCAACTTCCGGTTCTGGCATGAAGGGATCTAGACAATGCATCAACCGGAACCCGTTTGAAAGCGTCCGATATGTCTGTGTGGACATTATGGGAAGGAATTCATATGTGATGACAGTCCCACACATGTGTAATGCGTTTTGTGTAAGGAAAGCTGGTTAACCTTTCGATAAGTTATGTTTTTCCTTCTTGAGAACAAAGCTAGACATGTGAAGAAGAGCGTTATCGTCCATCAAATTACACCAGAGACCAACAGTACAAGTTGTTTATGTTCAAACAACAAAAAGCACTTCTGAGCTCATGAAATGTGCACCTGGATAATAGCAGTGAGCCCAAATTCAGCCGCACAGACTGGACGATTTTGCATTGAATTTCATCGTCCACAAGGCAACTTTCACCTTGCGGATTTATTAGGTCTATTTTGGGATGCGACCGGAGAAAATTGTGACAGAACACCCAAGTCGGAAAATTCTTGGTGTTTCTTCAGAAAAATTGGCGTTTTAAAGATTTTTATGGTGTAAAAGACGATATCGTCGTTGTAAATACAAAACCTCGTATCTCGATTTTGGAAAATTTTAAAGGGGACGGGAAAAAATGGAATAACTTTTCCAAAACTGAAAGGATTTACTTGAAATTTGGACATATTGTTCACGAAAAATGTGTCATTAATACTGATTAGTAAAAATTTCTCAAAACCTGCATGGATTGTCTTAACTGGGCACACAACACTTGACTTTCAAAATCGACGAAATCGACATACGAGGTTTTGCATTTACACCGACGATATGTGAAATGGGCCATTTGTGTGTGTGGGGGGGGGTATGTTAAGATGGTTCTACGGAACATAACATCCATCCTAACAGATCGCTGACCTGTGGTCGATATAAAGATAGGTTTCTTGTCAGGTAGTTTTATCCATTCGGTGGTGCTTTTATTCCTAAAATCATTCTAGGAGACGATATCGTCCGTCCACACATGGTTAGAATTGCAACTGGGGTTTTTAGAGAGAGAAAAGAGTAACTTATGCAATGGACAACGCGCATTCTTCACGTTAATCAAGTTGAAAATGTGTGGGACTATCATTACAAAAAGGGTCTGTACTCATAACGTTCCATAATGTGATGCTGGAGGCTATTAAACGGGCGATGGTAGATTCATAATGTAAATCCCTCATACAGGGTAATTTGTAACTTCTACTTTTCTTTCATTGAGTTAAAAGAGGTTCAATATAGTCATACTGGCTATACGTGTGATTTTTTAGAAGAAAATCCTGAGGAAAGGGGCTTTTTCTGAAAGTTGCTAACCCACAACTACATGCAAAAATAAGCATTTTAAATGGTAGTGTTATGTCATTTTCTCTTACAGTTTTAATTTCGGTTGATTTTCCAATCTACTGTTCAACTGATTATGATGAAAGGGTACTAGTTATCATGCAACAAATCATAAATAGATTCATATAAGGAATCACAAAATATCGCACTTCTCATGTGTGGTCCTTAACTTATTTTGAGGAGTATATATTTCATTGCTTGGAGAAGAATGTTTTCCTTCAGGTATTCAATTATGTCCTGTTTGAAAAGGTATTCTTCCTTTATTCAGTCTTGGAGATAGCTATGCCGGTTACGTCGGACATTACTGAATCATGGATACAATCTAAGTGGGTTCGAATTCTCTTTTCATGATTGACTTTTTGATATTTCGTCTTTTTCTTTCATAGAGAAAATTGCATTTTTCCATTCTCTTACAGAGCCTAATATCTATGGAAATGAGATTTACAATACATGTGAAGATGGGTATAATTTGATTGGTCCAGAGAAACAAAAATGTGAAAATAGTGGCCAATGGACGGAACCCGTTCCAAAATGTGAAAGTAAGCTGTTATTTGATGTTGTTCTTTCTGACGCCCCCACAAGACAAATGCTTTACCTTTGAAAACAATTTCTTAACTATATATACACGGTGGGGATTGTGCATGCTGGGATGGGTAAATCTACGGACAAATTTGCCTCGCTTCACGTACGACATTTTGCAATAACTTCCTTATTTCTGCGTCAATTCAAAAACGGTTTGTTGCATGTACCCCGCCTTTCTGCGCTCTTTCCTCTGATGTATGCTTTACACGAAACCTTTTTGTACTTTTTGCGAAAAGTGATCCCAACCGACCAGAAAAACGACAAAAAATCTGATCGTTTTTCAGGTCAGTTGGATCAATTTTTTGGGAAAAATATAAGGAGTTTTCAAATAAGTAATACACCTGAGGAAAGCGCTCAGTAAGGCGGGGTACATGCAACAAACCGCTTGAAAATTGACACAGAAATGCGAAAAATATTGCACAATTTCCAACCTGAAGCGTGGCCTATTTTGCCCGATGCCGTAGTCGTTATCATTTTGTTTTCTGGTCAGTTGGGATCAATTTTTGGAAAAATTAAAAGGATACCACAAATAATCCATGTATTCGAGGAAAGAGATTTTCAAGGTGGGATACATGCAACAGACCTTTTGAAAATCGACAAAGAAATAAAGGAGTTATTGCAAAATATTTGACAAGATTCGAGATTATTTTTGTCCGTATTCGTTATCCATCCCAGCATGCACAATCCCCACCGTGATATAGAAAAGACTGATTCTGTTCAATCATTCATGAAGAATATCATAATAGTCAATGGAATATTTAGTTGCTTTATTGCCAGAAATATTAAAACTTTTCCCCAAACAATGACGCCTTTTGACGCACATAAGCGTGAAAGATCGAAAACATTTAAGAAAAGGAAACATGCTGATCACTCATACAATACATGTATACCGAGTTCTCGCCTCATTGTTATCAAAGATACGTTAGACAAAATCAATCAATCATTTGGTGATCGTCTATAACATACATTTGCTTTTCTTCAAAAACCAAAAAGTGGCTATATTTCTTTTCAGAGATAAAGTGCGGGGAACCAGAGGTCGGAACCGGCGGGATGGCTTACTACGACAACACACACTTGTATTCAATGGCTCAAATAGAGTAAGATTGGTTGAACTAAGTTAAACAACGAATATTCATATAATATAGGGTTAATTCACTTTTTTGAGGTCGTTAACATTCTCAGAGGCCCAAAAAATGCGTTATCGCCTGAGACCGAAGGTCGAGGGCGATAACCCATTTTGTGGGCCTCTGAGAATGTTAACGACCGAAAAAACGTGAATTGGCGCTATTATTGCATAAAATATGAAGAATTTGCAAAGAAATGTAAAAAGATAAGACGAATAACTGAAAAACTTTGTGAAAATCTAGCCACATTTTCACCGACAGACACCAGAGTTTTCCGGCATTCGACTCGACATATATCGAGTAAGTCCGATATCCACTAGACGGGCCGTTAGATTTTCGTCGTGTAGCTATGTAGTCAAGTTTCATCGCATTTTTACTGACATAATCTTCATTTGGGTTGGCGAAATCGTAACAATATTCGACTAAGTTTTCTTTTGGAAACATACTCTGGATATTCTAACGTTCATTTCAGTGCGGGTACAGTAATAAAGCAAAAGGTCGGAACTTCCGAGGTAGATCTCTGGTTCGTTTCAGACATTCGTTCATTTCGATAAAAAACAAAGTTGTAAAGGAAAAATTGCAGTAACTAAAAGAAGAACAAGAAACACATAGGCTTACCATCACATTTGACCTAGACCACAACCACTCAATTGTAATTTGTATTCTTCCGTGTCCACGAAATCCACTTTTAGTTCAAAATCTGTCAGCTGCCCGTTTGTTTACGTTTTGATTCCAAGAATTAAACCTACGTCACTACATTTGTATATTACGTCATTAGATATGGTTACACTGGGAGACCTAGTATTTATTGGGGTATAAACTGGAAATGGGGTCTTATAAGAATTTACATCGCGGAAAAGGGAAATGACAAAATTTCGGCTTTATTTTCAATTTTCTGAAGCACTCATAACAAATCCCCGATCGAGGATATGTGAATGCAAAACCGGTCCGACAATGCACGTGAATTTACTGAATAACGACCGTTTTTGACAATATCAGACTGATTTTTGCTTGTTATCCAATGCCAATAACAGACTGAAAACACACATTTTAGGCAATAATCAGCAATATAATGGCCAATGGAAATGAGCCTACAAAGGATTTTGATTCAAGAATGCCTCCATTTAGCGTCTCTCGTGAGCTTTTTGGCCAACAAAATGCCGGTACATCTGTCGAGCATAAAAATCGAATTGATTTATCTTAGTTTCGGTTATTAAAACTAGATTATTGCAGTAATAATTTACACATCTTCTTTAACTTGGGGTGATACTTCAAACAAAGTTGTTGATTTTTTTAACTTTTTGTTTGTTTAATAAGATGAATTCAGTTGCGTAGTCGAGTACAAATGCAGCTACGCGCCTCACTGCTACAAAGGTCCCTTTTGGGATCCCAAGTCAATTAGTTTGTCTAAAATCTATAAACAATAATTTTGAAATTGTACCAATAAGACGTAGTTTGCACGTCCTGTAATAAACAAATATATAACAAAACTTTTCGTACACTCACAGGTGTGATCCGGACGCTATTTTTAAAGGGGAAGAATTCATAATGTGTTACGAAGATGGATGGAGTTATGGTTACTGTTATGGTAAGAAATTCTAATAACTCTCTGCTTTTTAACGAAAACCTTGTAACTGCAGCTTGTTTTCAGCTGCAGTTACAATGTTTTTGTTGAAAAGCGACGTTACAATTGACAATCATCACAGCGGGGGATCACGTAACACATTTTCTATATTTTCAATAATGCTGTAAATATACGACCGATTAAAAAAGGATTTGAAGAAGGGAAGGCAGGGACACAAAAGGTACTATAAAATGATAATGCAAAGGATCTGTCACAAATTAGCAGATGAAAAAGTTATTGGCGACCAACGAAAAGTTTGGTTGGTCCTCAATTACTTTTTTATCAGCTTGCTGTCAAGAAGATCTGCAACATTCAGATACATTTTGTGTGAAGCTCCCTTAAAGTATAATATTATTGTTGTTATTGTTGTCGTCGTCGTTGTTGTTGTTGTTGTTGTTGTTGTTGTTGTTGTTGATGATGATGATGATGATGATGATGATGATGATGATGATGATGATGATGATGATGATGATGATGATGATGATGATGATGATGATGATGATGATGATGATGATGATGATGATGATGATGATGATGATGATGATGATGATGATGATGTTGTTGTTGAAAATTGTATATTTCAGGTGCTTGTGATATACCATATATCGAAAACGGATTTAGAGATACTCCTCGTATTTCTCACAATGTTTCGTTGAATTGGGTGTGTAACAGAGGATTCTTCAAGTCGACTCATGAAGAGATACTATGTAATGATGGATCGCTGACGGAGATTCCGACCTGTCGGTCAGGTACGTCAAACTAAATCTGAGTTTTCTCTGATGAAATTCGCTCTTTGATATGTTGATGTCGCTCATTTAAATGTGAATGAGCGACATCAACACATCAAAGAGCGAATTTCTCTTATGAAATTCGCTCTTTGATATGTTGACGTCGCTCTTTTAAATGTGAATGAGCGACATCAACATATCAAAGAGCGAATTTCATCAGAGAAAACTCGGATTACGTCAAACTATTATTTTTGACGTCTCTATTGGAAATAGTTCGAGTTTGATTGCTAAATAATGTCGCTTTAAAAAATGTACAACTGCACATGGTGGTTAATCACGTGACTCAGAATTTCAGAAGATCACCAATATCTTTGCTAATACTTCGCCAATTTGAATTCTTCTCTGCTTCAAATCGAATTAAAGTCGGTCCCATATTAACAAAGTTATTGAAAATTTCCCTAAATTATATTATCACGTGATTATTCACCATGTGCAGCTTAGTTAAAAAGAAGCGATAAGATGCATTTAATGATAGTTTAAATAGCAATATCTCCTCCCTTAATATTATTATAATTCATGCTATGTCTATTTTACTAAAGCCCTTATAGTTAGGCAGATATATATCCAAAATTTGGGGTCAATCGTTCACTTTTTCAGGAAAGCACCAAATTTGGCACACATGTAGTATAGACCCATACAAATGATTTCCTAGATAGATCCCAAAATCTGACCTCTCTGATGGCCGTCATATTGAATTTTAATGTGGCCGCCAATTTTGACTTGTTAAGAGTAATATTTCTCTTATTCTTGCAGATATTGACTTAATTTTTGCGTCTACACCTATATTTGAAGTACCAGTGGATCAAATGAATTCATTCATATATGCATGTGGAATGGCCATCTTGGATTTCAAAGATGGCTGCCACTCATTAATATTTTTGTTAATATCTGATGGAAATCTCTATTAATTCAAACAAACTTTAGGGTTAACACCAACACTTTGAACAGCTTTTGTCTCAATGAGACCCTTCTCAAATTGGTTCAAGTTGGCCATTTTGAATTTCAAGATGGGCGCCATTTTTTGATGAGTTTTTCTCGTTCTTTCACAATACACGTGACTTATCAGTGGAGCATATAGTCATTGAATCGTCCCAGTAATGATTTTAAGTGCAAAAAGTAAAGGCAATGCTTCCAAATTTTTACTTTGAAGTAAAAACAAGATAACCATGTTAAGTTTTGTCTGGCTGCCATGTTCCAAGATACATGGTATAGATAGATAAATAAACATAAATAGTAATCTTTTTAATATACAAAAAGTTACGTTATCTTTTCTGTAAACAGAGCTTGTTAATAGTTAGTATGCCCCGTATCAAAAGGTCGGGGCATATTGTTTTATTTGAGTCTATCCGTCTGTCTGTCCGTCCGTCCGTCCGTCCGTCTGTCTGTCTGAAAACTTAACTTTTGCCTTTTCTCGGAAAGTATTTGACATACCATTTTACCCATTTTAAAAGAAATGACAAATGGGATTTGTCGATGATTAATATCATGTTTCGTGATTATAATATTGTTCCATGACCAAATAAGAGATGGCTGCAACAAAGCTTAAATATTCCTCCAAATTTAGTTACTCATTCTTTTCGTCCCATTTTTAGCGTGAATATTCGTAGAAAAGGGGGTTAAGATATTCCAGAAATACAGGTGTCAGCGTTGTCGTAATGTTTTGGTTAAGTTTTTATGTGCAACTGTCAAACCTGTTTCTATAAAAGCTATTGCGCTGAAACTTTACACATGCTTCTTTGATTATAGTATCAGACTCTAAGCAAGAATTTGTTTATCTTAAAATTGATTTCGTGACAATTTACCCTCTTCAGACATAATTATACATTCTTGGTACAGTTTTTGCGAAAAATCGCATTCATCTGTGATAACTTTATTTCTGCTTTAGCTATTGCTTTTAAACTTTGCGCGTGCTTCTGTGATTTCTAGCAATGGAAGGAGATGTTACTGGCAGTCTTGTTGAAGACCACCAGACATTTCAATTTAACAGAAATGTGAAAAGGATGTGAAATAACATACAGTTATTTTCAGCCTACTTCCATGAACATGTACACAATTGTTGCTTTTCCGTATTCTTCCATCTATTTTGTCACTGAATATGGTGTTAGATCAGGTATCTGCTGTGCGTAGAAGGATACATGCGTTATATTTTGCAAGCCTATATTGTGTGTAAGTTATCACTATGCGAACAAATGTTGTCCCGCATTCATTTCATAAAGCTGCAATACTTTTCAGCAGATTTCATTCTGGTTCTTGTCTTCTAGATTTAATCTTACACATGAGGTCCCAGTTTATATTCATTTATGAATCTTTTTATTCGCCCATTCATTCTTCCTACATGACAACCAATTTTGTCTGCCTAGACAGTATATATTATATCAATCAACAAATCATTCTCTTAAGGTGTGAGAGGGTTACTTAAATTCACCTATACGTAACATTCAGACAGACATTGACAGATTATTTGTATCAGTTGTAATTTTAGAAATAAAGAAAAAATATAAATGATAGGCATTTTGAATAAGAAGGTGGCGATCAAACATGTATGTACAAGTGATGTACAAGTGACTTCAATAGAACCATTGTCCTCTCAAACATTGAGGGTTGACGCATAAGTCATTTACTACATCTCTTGCTGAAACCATCTCTGTGTAAAACAGAAATATACCATTTGTTTATCAACATTCTTGAATATTTCTTTTTAAAGATTGCATAACCATATCAAATTCACAGTACGGCAATATTTAAAATGCAACAGAGAAGTCCTTTGTTAAGCAATTGTACCCTTTTCGTCGGCGGCCATCTTTGAATTACAAACATGCATTCAGTAATTATAAAAATGGGACATTTATAATTACTAGTCAATCTCAATATAAATTTGAATAAATTTAAACTCTCGGTAAACAAATTTGAAGTTAACATTTGCCCTTTTGATGGATTATTATTCAATAAATGGCACCCATTTTAGAACATGGTAGCCAGAAGGAACTTCTGGTGGTTATCACCTTATACCTCAAAATGTTCATATTGAGCAATGTTTTCTGTAATTTAATGCTTAAAACACAATCTGTATCATGGCATGTCTTATCTGCTCCACTTATAACTATGTCAACTATATTTTGCGTCAAAAAGATGAAAATAATGAAATTCTGGTCGACTTACGGGCGGCCATCTTGAAACTGAAATGGCTGACACAAATTCTTTTGAAAATGATTTCATTGAAACAAAGCTCATAAAAGTGTTTGAAAGTCATTGAAAGGTAATTTGTATCAGTTATAATTCGAACGATATAAACAGAACAGAAATCAGTGGCGGCCATCTTTGAAATCCAAGATGGCCATTCCAAACGCATTTATGAATGAATTCATTTGATCCGCTGGTACTTCAAATATAGGTGTAGACGCAAAAAGTAAGTTAGTATCTGCCATAATAAGGGAGATACTGCTATTTACAAGTAAAAATTGGCGGCCATTTTGGAATTCAATGCGGCGGCCACCAGGAGGGTCAGATTTTGGGATCTACCTAGGAAACCATTTGTATGGGTCTATACTACATGTGTGCCAAATTGGGTGCTTTCCTGAAAAAGTGAACGATCATATGCCATATATCTGCCTAACTATTACGAACGTTAATTCATAACTAAACTCTACAACGTTTAAATTTGCGGGCAAATTGTCACATTTATATATTTATTCATTTCAATCGTTATAGTTGTGTTCGGAGGGGACGCCAGCTGTCCAGAATTATTACACCCTGATTATTCCGTTAGTCGATATAAAGACAAATGTTACATATTCATAAACATTCACGCGACATATAACGAAGCAAAGACTAAGTGTAACAGACTTGGATGGTCAATTGCAACTATCGACGACGCTCAGGAGGAGAAGTTCATCAATACAGCTCTGGTACAGTTATGGAACGAGAGGACGTGGCTTGGAATTGAGTGGAAAAATAATAGATGGGTGAATTGGGATGGTAAGACATTGTTTCCATCCGCGGAATATAATAGCCCTCTTATACAACTTTTGTGGGAATTTTGATAAGTTTGTAGACCTATGTTCGATACCAATTTGAAAATTGTCTAAGGAAAAAATATATCTATTACTTTTGCTTTTTTTCTTCATGCTTCGTTGCTCTTATTGCGTTTTGTTGAATAATATTATAATTTGATCGAATCATTGTTTTTTGTTTTTTTAGGCACCCCGCTGTCCTATCAGAATTGGTTTAGAGGCGAGGGCGGATCTACGTGGCTCGGAAAATATGAAAAATGTGCCGTATTAGAACAAAGAGGAACGAAACGTCAGTGGAACGATTTAAGATGCCATTACAGAGCACGTGTTGCTTGCGTCACGGACCCACGTGACTAACATGGCCGACCAAAATATTGTTACCGCAGGACCAAACGCCGATGGAACGTAGTAAAGTGACCCCCATAGAATACTGACCCCCCGGTCACTTTACTATATAGAATACTGACCCCCTTCTATAAAATACTGACCCCCCATGTAAAATAACGACCCCTGAGTTTATCTATAAAATACTGACCCCCACCTAGTTTATTGCTAAGTTAACATACACTACATGTATACATATCGTTTCAAATCATACCCGTGTTTATTACGCTCCTCGAAAAAAGTTTCGGGGAGCATTTAGTCGCCATGCTATCCTTCCGTTCGTTCGTCCGTCCGTCCTTCCGTCCGTCCGTCTGTCTGTCCGTCCATTTATAAAACATACAGTCAGATATCAGCAACCTTTAGGCCAAATTCAATGAAACTTCACGTGTGTAATACCTGAATACCTTTTGAGTCTGTGTTCTAGGGTTTTTTTTTTTGTTGTTTGTTTGTTTTTCTTTTTTCTTTTTTTTTTTTTTTTTTCAAATTGAGGCTGCGTCACAGAAAAAGAGGCCTTGATGTAGAAATGAATGTTTCTCTAATTTCTCTTCATTCAATGAACATAATTTAATGAAATTTTGTTCTTCAGTGAAGAATGAGATGTTCTGTAGCTTATATAATTAATAATTCTTGTACAAAAACTCTGTCACGTGAAAAGGGGACTAAATGTATAATAACATTGCGTCTAGATCTTTAAGTCTGCCTGAAGCAAAATCTCCACAACTCTTGCACCAAATTGGACGAAACATCAATATGAACTTCGTGAAATTCTGTCAAGAACCTTTTCTTTCTGTTTCTCAATTTGATGCTGTGTTATAGGAAAAGGGGCCTAATTGTAGAAGTTTTTCTCATATTTTTTTTAAATCTAGATAGAATTTAATGAAATTATATATTCGATTAATTATTTTTTTCATATCTTACATCTTTTTTTTCCAATTGTGACAGCTGCTTGACGCCTTTTTAGTCTGACTTAATTCTCTGTTATAGGAAAAGGGGCCTAATTGTAGAAGTTTTTCTCATATTTTTTTTTTAATCTAGATAGAATTTAATGAAATTATATATTCGATTAATTATTTTTTTTCATATCTTACATCTTTATTTTCCAATTGTGACAGCTGCTTGACGCCTTTTTAGTCCGACTTATTTCTCTGAATTAAGTTTTTTGGATTTTCCATTATGTCCCCTTTAGCGTGACGGGTTACTTATACCTTCCCATGACAAACACATGGTTCTATTTTGATACACTGAAATGTGACATCATCGTCATGGGCGGATCTAGAGGGGGGTCGGGGGGGGGGGGGCCGGACCCCCCTGGCATTGGCCGAAAACTGAATTTTGACTATATAGTGTAACGTTACATATCTACTACATTTTAAGCCATAACTTGGGCTTGGACCCCCCCCCTGGAAAAATTTTTGGGTTTGGACCCCCCCTGAAAAAAATTCCTGGATCCGCCCTTGATCGTGACCTAGTTTTCGGATTAAATCGCTTCGCCAATCATTGAAGCGTTGATTGGTCAGAAAAGGGGTCACAGAATATGACCCTTGGGAGTTCCTGTCAGATTTACTGTCAAGTCAACACAGAATTTTAATCAGATTGAGAAGCCTAGATAACTATCTCGCTTTTTAAAGTGTCTAAATGTTAACATAATCACTCTAATATGCAACCGCCATGTAGGAAAGTGCGTATGACAGACACACATACATAACTCTGGTAGGCTTCGAACTCACAACGCTGAGGGACAAGTGATTTTCGGTCAGAAACATTTTCAAACCATTTACCCTTTCCACACAAATATACATCGGTAGTAGTTCGATCCATGAACATACTGTACGCCTACTGTGCAAACGATTAAGAACCAATACAGCTGCTCCGAGACCGGATAGCTTAGTTGGTAACGTCGGGGTCTGTCCAGGGATCGTGAGTTCGAACCTGGCTCGGCATGTAGCCATTCTGACATTTGACAATTTTAAGGCATTTGTCTCTCACCAATGGGTGTTAATCATCTATATGAGAGAGCAGCAGGAGGGTTTGTTTGTATTTTTGGTAGTACGGGTGCGAGAAATATCTGGAATCCATAGTAGGTGCTCCAGCCGCTGCGATATAACAGATGAAAACAGCATGGAGTTTAAATCAAATCAATTCAGATGTGGTGGAAGCGTCTAACCAGCCAGTGTGAATCGGGTTCGCCCAATAATGAATGAAAAGTTGCGGTCAAAATACTCTGTATGTAAGGACAGACGCATGCACGGACGAGTGCCATTGCACCTCTGATGCCTATCGATGAAGATAATTATGTTGTACGGGTACCATAGTTGGGTTTATATTAGAGTAAGACTTTTGGTGTGTATGTTGAGAAGGGGGTCGGTATTTTATGGGGGGTCACAATTCTACGTGAGGGGTCACTTTACTACGTGTGGGTAGGTCATAATACTATGACCCCCGGGTCATAATATTATGACCGGGGGGTCAGTATTCTATATAAAATAGTGACCGGGGGGTCAGTATTCTATGGGGGTCACTTTACTACGTTACACCGGCTGTCAATCAGAAAATCGATAAGCCAATGGACAATCAGAAAAATATGCCCCAATTGTTCTTCGTTGCACATGTTATTGTATCGATTTATCGACTGACAATCAAAACAATCGTCATGCCAATGGCAAAGAATTTTGTGCTATCAATAGACTAGGTTAGCGTTATGTATTGATAAACCGTCGGTGTTGTTATAACATATCGTAACTACGGCTTATATCAAGCCGTAGTTACGAGATTTTATAACAACACCTACGACATACTAATTTGTTTGTCCGAATTTACGTCACGATTAACCGGATAAATTCGTACCCTATTTGAACAGTTCAAGTATTTGATGTTTGGGAAAGGGTTTCAAACATAAGTTTTCCTAGCCATTTGGGGAAAGGAGTCTGGCCTTATTATCATTGGGATCATTTTACGTGCCAAATACCTCATTTTGGGACAAAACAAGTAAGCAAAACATCTATTTTCAGTAAAATTACTGTTCTAAATTTGTACCGCTTTTTGACGAAAAATTGAAGAAAAATTTCTCTCGGAAACAATAGTTTGCTTGGCTCTTCAACGACTCCCGTTTTCCAGTAACGCAGAAAGCATAGGAAAATCCATGTTAAAGGATTCAAAGGGTTTAACACGTTTGGTACAAAACAAGATAATGACAGCATAGAGGGCAACTGTACTGACATTGCGGACCTTTTTGTCTCTTGATCTTAATAGGGAACAATTTTATCGAGTAAACCATGACGTAATTTCGGACAAACAAATAGTATTTCGTGTGCGTTGATATTAAATCTCGTAACTACGGCTTTATTCAAGCCGTAGTTACGAGATTTTGTAACAACACTATAACGGTAAAGCCAGTATATTTTTTAGCACAAAATGCATCGCAATTCAACACCCTTGGCTGCTCGGTCATTTTGACTTTGAAAAAGCATGGTGAAATAGTCCAGACAAAGAGGATCCTGGTCATCAGCATTTTCTCCGTTTTCTATATACATTGTATACCTTTCACATGCCGATTTCACAAATTCCTTCAATGTCTATCTATATATTGTCTCGAACAGAATTTCTGTAATTGGTTATTGACCAATATTTCGTTGCTTTTCAACGAAAACTCCGTAACTGCAGCTTCAAACAAGCTACAGTTACGAGATTTTCGTTGATAACGCAACGATTTAAACATGTCCTGTTTTGGGAAAGATTAAATTTTAAAAAATAAGACTGTCCAAGAAGAATTCCTTTCGTTTCATAATGATAAGAACTTGTATTTACATTTCCCGTTTTGTCTATAGTAACCCTTTCCCAACATTGAATTATGTGGACAACCCCATTTGAAATAGATTTTGAGGGAAAACGTACCGAATTTTGATACATGCAACAAGAATTTCTCTCATTTCCTTAAAGGTTTTCCATGTTAAATGTTGACCAGCCTAAAATGTCGTCGCGTTTCAACTGAAACCTCGTAACTGCAGCTTGTTTTAAGCTGCAGTTACGAGATTTTCGTTGAAAAGCAGCGATGTTGTAGTTTGGAAAAAGGATTGATACACGTGACTTATCCTTAACCAAAAAACATGGAATAAAAACACAGAAAAATAAGGTTTCTAGAACATTGTCAAAAAATCAAAGGTGTCATTGTTTGTCGATGTCTTACCCTTTAATGCTCTGATCGCATTGTCCTTCCATAAATGCATATTTTTGCCCATAATTGCATTTTGGGGGAATTTCATTATTTTTTTATTATTATTTTATCACTTTCTGCTACAATTACATATATGATTTCCTATATTTCAAAGCTGCTGCAGACGACAAATTGGGAGAAAATAATTTGAGTTTGCGTACATAATCATAAAATATTGACGGATACAACAGAATATGCATATAATGAGCAGTTTCTTCTCTTTCCTCAATATTTCCATTTGTGGCGTCATAAAGTGTGGTTTATTTAGATAGATTGTACGTTCTAGAAATAGGATAAAGTTCAGTGTGTCAGTCACCGGAATAGCTTGCTGTTGGATTAAAATGGTGTTTACTTGCCAAGGTATAGTTCAGAGTTTATGTTGTTGCTTTTATTAGAAGACATCGTAGCTGCAGCCCCAAACAAGCTGTAGTTACCAGGTTTTTTTTTTTTTTTTTTTTTTTTTTAACGAAGTGTCTGATATCAAAATAAACACCGCTGAATTAACACTAGATTGAAAGTTTATTGAAAGTTTATGTAGTTGCTTTTCTTCGAAAACCTCATAATTGCAGCTTGTATTAAGGTAGTTCATCCCTACTTACATTCACACGACGTCGGAGTGTTTCGTGCATAGTCGTAAACATTCGCAATATATCCAATCTCTACGGACATGTTGAGAATCGTAACTTTGCACGGCCAAACGTAATACAACGTCACCCGAAGAATTCCGGCGTCGCGAGTAAATGCAAAACCTCGTATGTCGACTTTTGCGATTTTCAAAGTCAAACTTTGAATGTATGCTTTAACAATTCTTGCAGGTTTTGGCATAATTTTATATATTTATCAATATTATTGACACATTTTATGTGAACAACATGACAGAATTCAAGTAAAATATTTCCGTTTCGGAAAAGTTATCATTATTTTTTCATACCCTTTAAAATCTCCCCAAAACGAGATGCGGGGGTTTGCATTAACACCGACGAAATGGGTAACAGAAACAAGATTTTTTATCAAAAAGTACATGATATTGATGTCACAATAGAAAACGTTGATGGAAAGGACGAAATTGCTGGTAACCATTACAACTTTGCTGGTTCCCTATAATTTCACTTTCTAACGTCAAAACCATGTATTTATCAGGAAAACTCTAACATTGAAAACTAACTTCTTATTCATATGCTATACTTTCTTGTGCATTCTGCAAGTTTATTCCTCGTGCGTTGTAAGTCCATGACATATTGCTGCTTTTCAACGAAAACCTCGTAACTGCAGCTTGTTTAAAGCTGCGGTTACGAGGTTTTCGTTGAAAAGCGACAATGTTATACCTGTAGAGATTTGAATGTCTTTATATGAGACAGAGTATGATCACTTTATCCAAATCAGATCAAAATTACTTGATATGTCATACCTTTTCAATGATAGACTACAAGAAAAGGAATACAATGTAGTTTTTTGAAAACTGATATTAAGATACCCCATCCTCGTCGTTAACATCCGTTACGTATCCAAACCTACTTAGGCAATGTCGTAAACATTCGGCGGTGAAACGACGTCGCCTGAATAATTCCGACGTAGCGCGAATTTCAAAAATTAATACGAGTGGACAACCTTAAAGGGGCCCATTCTAGGTTTTTATGCTTCCGAACTGTTCGGGAACTCATATTTGTGCATGGAAAAACAATTTGCAATGCATAAAAACCTCAAACACGGCGAATAACCACCTTTCCTTTGCTATAGATCAATCCTTTACAAGCGTGTTTACACATTCTATTTTTACTTCAAAACGAGACAAGGTCAAGGTCAACGAGACACACCTCCGCGGTACTAACACACCGTACAACCGGCTGTGTCGATGACTGTGACCTTATTTGCGAGGGATATAGAGGAAAATAATTGACCCGGCAGAGTGACCTTAACTGTTCACAAAAGTGGAAAAGTTTATTGTCCAGTTTAGATGGGAATGGTCCGTAGTTAATTTACGTAAAAGCGTGCACTGTATCCGTTATATACAACATTGTGCCGCCATGTGAAAATAAGATTTTATCTTATCTAGTCAAATAAAAGTGTTAAGCTACCGTGGTCTGTTTGGATCGAAATTTTCTGTAAAGATAATCATTAAAATAGGCGTTATCTCCAAAAAATGAAAATATTTAGATACAGTTCACATCTTGGTCATACCCTACAGATGGCACAGGCTGACCAAGATCGGCATTTTTGCATATTCAGTTAACCAATTACCATTTTAAGATGACGCGACAAATGTATGCACGTGCAAATACTGTTAAGTCGTTGAATAATATGATTGTAAGCTGTTAATAGCGAAGCATGCGAAGTGTTCGGCAAATCACGAGGGGTTCCGGCATACCTATCACCCCTGGACGATAAGTCTGTTGACCTTTCCGCTTGGTCTGCTCTGCCGGGTCAAATCTCGCCGTCAATACGTGGAAATGTTTATTTTGTACAAACACTGAACATTTATACGCGTATTTATCAACTGTAGAATACCAAAATCCTTTCGTTAATTCATAAAAGTTAATTCATTTGACCTACCATGCACATTACATCAGATGCCGAATCTGTCTTCGCAAACTTTCGACGCAGTCGGTTTTACGGTGTGTTGAATCTCGCTGAGCGCAGATGACAGATGACCTCTGACGTAATTGATTTTTGAAGGTTGGCCATATGTAGCCGTTACAAAACAAAAACAAGGACAATAAAAACTGGCTGCACGTTATTAATTGACTTGGATTTTAATACTTGATAAAGCTTGATGAGTGCTAAAAATGGACGTAAGTGATCTACCCCTTCAGGTTGGTAATTTCATACGTTATTTCTGGTTTGTAGTTATTGTGTCATTTGCATTTTCGACAGCCTAGCTGGTCCCCCTTTAAATTTGTTTGTTAACCTTGTCGTTTTCAGTTTTGTTTGTGTATCTATTGTCGGTACTTCTAACTACACAGTCTTTTCTTGGTAAGTAATTGTTGCTTCATACTCTCAAATATCCACACTTTTCAACGAAAACCTCGTAACTGCAGCTTGTTTTAAGCTGCAGTTACGAGGTTTTCGTTGAAAAGCGACGATATACACATTGATACAGCTTGACAAAGAAAAGCCACAAGTAAATAATTTTCCCAGAAAATAAAATCCATCAGCTATGGCGGGGTTTGAACCATAGACCAATTGTTTCAGAAGCCTGCATCCTTTCAATTGATCAAGGGCTATTGCAGGATAAGATACATTTGTAATAAAATGCACTGGTCAAACGTTGTAACTGGTCATTTAAAAAATCACGAAAGGATCTTAATGATTGCATAGTATTTGTCGAAACGTTTCCAATGAACTTAAGCAAGAGAGCTTTAAGGTAATCTATCCATCATGAAATGCCAAACATTCTTTAACCCTTTCCCAAACAAGACTTGGTTTTGACGTCCTTAAGAGAATAGGCTTGGGAAAACATTGAAACAAAAGGAGAAACTGCTGATAACCAGCAGTTTCTCCTTTTGTTTCAATATTTTCTTTGTCATATTTTACACAAATCCTATCTTTAATAACATCTATTTTGTCATTTGTGGCAGTTTTTGAAGTGGATCACCCTAAAATTGTGTCGTTTGGGAAAGGGTTAATGCTCTCGTCAATTTCAGTTGTCACGAATAGCGTCGAAGATGGATGTGGAATTTCACGAAGAGTTTGCTATCTAATGGCGGGTGGATTACGTTAAATCTTGAAAGATAACATGCTACAAGTTTTAAGCCTTTCCGAAAAGACAATTTATTTTTTTTCTTTTTTTTTCTTTTTTTTTTTTTTTTTTTTTGTTTTTTTGGGTTTTTTTTTTCGATTCTTAAAAAAAGTCGCTTAAAAATTTGCAACCAAATTTATTCAGATACAGTTTGTTTTCAGTGAATTATATTGCGTTTTTATTCACCTGAAAGGGTGTGGCTAAACCAAAAGGTTATTCGACGAGTTTACTTCTCGATACGTTGGTTAACATAAGGGAAAAACGTGCGGCACGAGCATGAAAACATTTCGAAATTGAAAGACTGTGCGATTGTAAAACGTGTTATTAAAAAACCTCGTAAATACAGCTTGATTCAAGCTGCAGTTACAATAATTTGCAATAACACCGACGATTTACCGCTAATTGAAAACGCTGTTTCTCCTCAATCTTCAATGTAATAACCGTTTACTAGGCTCCGCCCTTTCTCCCGAAAAAAAATCAGAATATAACAATATTTGTTGTTGTTGTTGTTTGTTGTTGTTGTTGTTGTTTGTTGTTGTTGTTGTTGTTGTTGTTGTTGTTGTTGTTGTTGTTGTTGTTGTTGTTGTTGTTGTCTTTCAGATATACAAGACGACTGTCGACAGTACAGTGATTACAGGGGTATGTATTACGATGGAGACATCGATATTCTTTGTAATCTAAGTTCAGATCATTGCTAGTTGTATTTTCGCTTAAGGTAGTACACCTCTGATGAAATTCACAAGACATCGGCATTGTTCGACAGACGTCGTAAACATTCGGAGGTGGAACGGTCCATCGCCGAATGTTTACGAAGTCGCCCGAATAGGTTCGGATACGTAATGAATGTAAAGGACGTCGCACAAAACATTTCAATGTCGCATAAATCTCGGAGTGATCTACCTTAAAATAGAATAGCAATAGATTTTGCGCTAGAAATAGACCCTGTGTACCGTTATGTTTTGATAGGTCGTCGGCGTTATTATAAAATCTTGCAACCACGGCTTGCATCAAGTTACGAGATTTTATAACAACACCTGCTAATTACTATTGTTTGTCCGTTTGTCACGGTTAGCTGTATAAAATATTTCCCTATCCCCCGCAATGTGTTCTTTTTTTTCATGTATAACGTCTGAGCTTTTCGGGTGACATCGTTAAAGAAGACGAAGAATTTTGCATTTTCTCATTTTCTGGTGCCGAATGATAACGATATCGCCCGAAAAATGTCGACGGCGTTTGAATCTCTGTTGTGGGAATTCTACCTCAAGGTATATGACCCATCATTAAAAATACCACTTTCTAGCCATCCGAAATACATCAAATTACACACACTTGTAAATGCACTTAACATAAGTTGATTCACCGTGCCGGATTATTATTTTACTCGATATTCATATGCAAGGGAGGTAATTCTGAACATTTTTGTCAAACATTTCCATAAGTATGCACTAATGTATCGCAGTTTAGGAGTTACTGGTACTTTTCAATTTTCGCCTCTGGCTCTTTGGTGCTAATGATGGGTCATATACCTTTAACACATAATTTTATGGTGTCCAATGAAAATTGGACGTTCTTTTATCAAAATCAAAATCATTATTTGAGTACATTTACTGATTCTATTTAAATAGTCATAATTTCTAGCCTTTCTTCTTTAATATTCTGTCGTCGTTAATACATGTATAGGCCCCTATGTATGTATATCGATATTATACATGTAATATTGCTATTTTTCTCTATTATCACTGGTGGTGAACGCGGCCAAAGCGAGGGACGTTTTTCACTAAAAAAAAGGTACAGATATTTTGCGTTTAAATGTGAGTTTAAAGATCTGATTGGATAGTTTTTCTAATAACAATGAATTTGTTCTAAAAATAGAACGGGTTTACCGATATATATTGACAAACCGTCTGTGTTGTTATAAAATCTCGTAACTACGGCTTTATCGAAGCCGTAGTTACGATATTTTATAACAACACCAACGGGATACTATGATCGCGAAAAAACGTCCCACGCTTTGACAGAGTTCACCACCAGTGATTATTGTTCATTCGTTTCCAGATTTAGCCAACCTTTTGGATCACGATGATTGTAGAAGCGTCGTTTCAGGTAATCACAGTCCCAGTCACGATATTATTAAACATGTTTACAAAATTCCACTGACTCAAACAAACGAAAGTGCAATCTGAATGAATCCAGATAACATAATTTCATAATGTTACATCTGAAGATCGCGCATTAGGGGTCATCTTCTGTGACCTGGGAATTTCCATTTTTTTCTATTTTTACACCAACCAATCAAAACGCTCGTTGCAAACGCAGGTCTGTTGTCCCTGACAACAACTCCAAAATGGCTGCGGTCGATAGCCACGCGCTTGACACCGAGCAAAGAGCAAAGATATGGCATTTATTAATGAAGTGGGTAGGTTTCGGTATATTTTTGGCACTGTACTAAGTGGCAGTTTTGTGCGATCATTGTGCTAACCCGAAGTAGAGCGGTGTGTAACTTTGAACATAAATAAACTATATAAACTATATATTGACAATTGGTATACAATGCCAGTTGTAGTCAGATTAGCTCAGTTGGTAGTTTGCCGACTTGGAAGCAGTAGATTAGAGGATCGAACCTCGCGCCGACTTCATATTTTGTCCCCCAAATTTTTTACATCTTTATTACATTTTGCCATACCAAATTATTCTAGAAATTGCAAAAACGAAATAAAAATACAATTACCAATTATGTTTTTATATCCGTAATTTCTAGAAACTTTTAGTTTGAAAAATATAAAATACATAGTAGGAAAAAATATAAAGCCAAGGTGGGAATCGATTCCTGGTCATCAGATTCATGGGTCGGACGCTCTACCGACTGAGCTAATTGGTAATCTATTTTACAATGAATCAAATTGCCAATATATAGTTTATCATAAATGGGTAGTCAAAACCCCGTAACAATAACTTGAAAAAGCTGTAGTTACGAGGTTTTGACTCCCCACTGACGTTATACGTTTATAAGTTAACATCGCTTTGTTTCGGGTTGGCGGTGATTATCGTGTTGAACTGTTGCTGCCATGCAGAAGACTATCTGCTTCATAAATGCCATGTCTTTGCTCTCAAAATTAACGGACTTTGGTCTTTGTCTTTGTAGTGAAATCACCACACTGGAGGCGTCCATGGCTACTAGTTATCGTTAGAAACGGAAGTGTAGTGTGCACGGTAGTGCGCATGCCCGTGCGCATGCGAAAAATGAAAAATCTTTCAGGTTTTCCAAAGTAAAATCTGATTGGTCCAAAGAAAAGTCACAGAAGATGACCCTCAACGGGTCGTCGTTAGATCCTACTGAAAGATAGGATCTATATTTCAATTAGATTGACGAAAGTGTGTCCTTAACCCATTCCAAGACGACAAAAAATAGGATGATCCAATTTGAGTTTGAGTTTATTGGGGTTTTACGCCGTTTTCAACTACCAGGGTCATATCGCGGCGGCTGGAGCACCTAACCGTGGGTTCCTGGTATTTCTCGCACCAGTACAACCACAATATCCAAACCCAGCCTCCAGCTGCTCTCTCACATAGATGATTCATACCCATTGGTGAGAGACAAATGACTTTTGTCAAATGTCAGAATGGATACTGGCCGAGTCGGGGTTCTAACTCGAGACCCTGGATTGACAGACTCCGACGTAACCGACTGAGCTATCCGGGCTCGGCATGATCCAATTTGAAAGCTGCAGCAGACAACAAAATGGATATCAATAAATGTGACTTTTATGTGTATTGTAGCATAGAAAATATTGATGCAAAAGGAGAAAATTTAAGACAAAATGTATTTTGATATATATAGGTATTCTACAATTCTACAATTCGTCATCAGTTTTCGTGCATTCAAGGGCGCGTTACTCATTTTCTCGACTAGCTATGAAAATCCCTCATAATTGTGCAATGACAAATTATTAACAAGTACTTACGTAAAATACTTTTTCAATATTTCTCTTCCTAGAAATGTTTTTATGTTTTCTGCTAAGTTGGGACATGAAAATGTAGAAAAAATGGAAAATTATGTAAAATGCAAAATATCTAAATATTTATCTTAAACTAGCCAATGGATTTCATGTCATGTCAACATGGGCTCATATACAAAGAATACTATTTCAAAAAATTTCGCCAATCATTTACATTTAGATAGAAAATTGATGAATAAGAACCTTGGTTGGGCCGGTGTAACAGGGTAACGTGTCCCCCTGCGTAATGTGTCCCCGGGGACTTGTTACCCAGGGGTAACGTGCCGCCCCTCCCCCCCCCCTGGGTAACGTCCCCCCCCTTGGATTTTTTTAATCGAATTGTGTATTTTCAATGCATGTTTTGTTTCATAAGTATTAAATCTTTTAAAATAAATTATTTTAAACATAAAATTAATGTATTAAAAAAAATATTCTTTCACATTTCCAAAGGAGAAACATTTAATGGCAAAGTATTTTTTTATTAAATCACTTTCTTCCAATGTTTTTTCAACTATTATTATTATCATCATTTATATTTGGTGATAATACCAATTTTAAAATGCGCAGAATTAATGTAAACAATTCAGGAGGGGGGGGGGGACACGTTACCCCTTGGTAACCTGTCCCCGGGGACACGTTACCCAGGCTTGGGTAAACTGTCCCCCCCCCCTTTTGGATTTTTTTTACATCATATTGTGTATTTTAATGTGTGTTTTGTTTTATGTGTATTGAAACTTTTAAAATAAGTTATTTTAAACATAAAATAATGATTTTTTTTAAAAAAAAATATTCTCACATTTTCAAGAGGAAACATGTACTAGTATAGTAGTTTCATTTATTAAATCACTATTTTCCAATGTTTTTCAATTAATATTATGATTACGATTCCCATTTTGTGATAATACCAATGTTAAAATGCGAAGAATTAATGTAAAAAAATCCAAGGGGGGGACACGTTACCCCTGGGTAACCTGTCCCCGGGGACACGTTACCCAGCCCTGGGTAACGTGTCCCCCCACTTGGAATTCTTTTAAAATTGGAATCTGTATTTTCAATGTGTGTTTGTTTTTTTTTTGTTTTGTTTTGTTTTATAAGTATTGAAACTGAAAAATAAGTCATTATGAACATAAAATTAAGATTTTTGAAAAAAAAGATTATTCTTTCGCTTTTTTAAACATGTCCCTGGGGACAGGTTACCCAGGGGTAACGTGTCCCCCCTCTCCTCCCCTCTTAAATTTTTTTCACATTATTTCTGCGCAATTTACTTTGGTGTTATCAAGAAATATTCATAATGATAGAAAAAATACACATTATGATTAAAAAGGAAAAAAATTCATGAGGGGACACGTTACTCAGGCCTGGGTAGCATGTCCCACCTCTCATTGAAAAGTGAAAGAATGAAAAAAAAATAAATTCTTTTATTTTTGTTTAGAATAGCTTATTTTAAAAGATTCAATAATTATAAAACTAGATGGGCATTAAAATACACATTATGATCAAAAAGGAAAAAGATCCAAGGGGAGGACACGTTACCCAGACCTGGGTAACGATTCCCTGGGGACAGGTTACCCAGGGGTAACGTGCCCCCCCCCCCCTCTTAAAATTTGTTCACATTATTTCTGCACAATTTACTTTGGTGTTACCACGAAATATTAATAATGATATAAAATTACACATTATGATTAAAAAAGAAAAAAGTCAAAGGGGGAGGACACGTTACTCATGCCTGGGTAGCCTGTCCCACCTCTCATTGAAAAGTGAAAGAATGAAAAAAATTATATTCTTTTATTTTTTGTTTAAAATAGCTTATTTTAAAGGATTCAATAATTATAAAACTAAATAGGCATTAAAATACACATTATGATTAAAAAGGAAAAAATCCAAGGGGGGACACGTTACTCAGGCCTGGATAACGTGTCCCCGGGGACAGGTTACCCAGGGGTAACGTGTCCCCCCCTCTTAAAATTTTTTCACATTATTTCTGCGCAATTTACTTTGGTGTTATCACGAAATATTAGCAATGATATAAAAATACACATTATGATTAAAAAGGGAAAAAGTCAAAGGGGGACACGTTACTCAGGCCTGGGTAGCCTGTCCCACCTCTCATTGAAAAGTGAAAGAATGAAAAAAATTAAATTCTTTCATTTTTTGTTTAAAATAGCTTATTTTAAAAGATTCAATAATACTAAAACTAAATAGGCATTAAAATACTCATTATGATTAAAACGGAAAAAATCCAAGGGAGGACACATTACCCAGGGGTAACGTGTCCCCCTCCCCCCTCTTAATTTTTTTTCACATTATTTCTGCGCAATTTACTTTGATGTTACTACGAAATATTAATAATGATATAAAATTACACATTATGATTAAAAAGAAAAAAATCCAAGGGGGGACATGTTACTCAGGCCTGGGTAGCCTGTCCCACCTCTCATTGAAAAGTGAAAGAATGAAAAAATTAAATTGTTTTATTTTTCTGTTTAAAATAGCTTATTTTAAAGGATTCAATAATTATAAAATTAAATAGGCATTAAAAATACCCATTATGATTAAAAGGAAAAAACCTAAGAAAGACACGTTATCCAGGCCTGGGTAACCTGTCCCCCCTTTAAATGTGAAAGAATGAAAATGTTTTAATTTTATGTTCAAAACAACTTATTTTAAAAGATTCAATAACTACAAAACAAAATATGCATTAAAAATACACATAATGATTAAAAAGGAAAAATCCAAGAGTGGGACACGTTTCCCAGGCCTGGGTAACCTATCCCACCTCCCATTGAAATGTAAAAGAATGAAAAGATTAAAATTCTTTTATTTTTTGTTTAAAATTACTTATTTTAAAAGAGTCAATATTTATAAAACAAAATATGCATTAAAATACAAATAATGATTAAAAAGGAAAAAAAACAAGGGGGGACACGTTACCCAGGCCTGGGTAACGTATCCCCGGGGACAGGTTACCCAGGGGTAACGTGTCCGCCCCCCCCCCTCCTTAAAAAATTTTCACATTAATTCTGCGCAATTTACTCTTGTGTTTTCACAAAATATTAATTATTGTAATAATAATAGTTGAAAAAATATGTGGAGAAAGTGATTTAATAAAAAAATACAATGCAATTAAATATTTTCCTTCTTTGGAAATGTGAAAGAATATTTTTTTAAAATATTTTCCTTCTTTGGAAATGTGAAAGAATAAAAAAAATTAAATAATTAAATTTCATGTTTAAAATAACTTTTTTTAAAAGATCAAATAATTATGAAACAAAATATGCATCAGAAATACACGATAAGGTTAAAAAAATCCAATGGGGGACACGTTACCCAGGGGAGGGGACACGTTACCCAGGGTCATTACCCTGGGTAACCTGTCCCCGGGGACACGTTACCCAGGGGACACGTTACCCTGGGACACCGTAATAGAATTACCACTACCACTTTCAATATACCATAATTATACACCAAACCAATTGTCCGTTGGATGAAAACGTTTCTGCAAACATGTCCCCTTTATATATCTGTTTGTATTTAAAATATTATTGGAAAATTTAGGTTCCAGGAAAACGGCCTTATGTACATGTAACCCTTTGCTTAAAAGTTGGGTATATGCTTTTTTGAAAAATCCAAGATTGCTTTCAACATAACATACATTTGTTTATTTTAGTGATAGAGAAATTGTATCAAATATTCACCCATGGTAGAGTACATTGCGGGAAAAGGATTATTGAGGAATTAGCCAGTGAGTACCAACACGAAAGCAGAAGACTAGTTTCGGTATTAACCCTTTCCCAAACGGCAAAAAATTACAGTGGTCCAATTTGACAGTTTCTGCAGACAACATAATCGGTGTCGTTCAAAACATAATTAGTGTAATATATAGCACAGACAATATTGAGACAGAAGGAGAAACTGCTGATTATCAGCAGTTTCTTCTTTTGTCTCAATGTTTTCCCCGAACCTTTTCTATTATGGACGTCAAAACCAGGTCTTGTTTGGAAAAAGATTAAGTATGACTTTAATTTGATTCCACACTAAAACGGTACGGAAACTCCCGAGACAGAGCCAATGTCTCCACCAGTCGTCAGAGACAGAGCCAGCCTTCAGCGGCATAGACACTGATAAAAAATGCTCATGTCTTACTTTAGTCCATTTCTTCTTAGCTTTTGTGAAATGGAAAATGAAAGATTAGTACATAACATGTTTTGGTGGCGACAATTGATTGGCCTTTTATCCATTGGAATGTATATAAATGCATGATGTAAACAAGAAATAAATTCATCGGGTGGACTCACGACGACAATGATCCTATGAAAATCAATCCTGTCGACTTTGAAGCCCACAGAGTTATAGAACGGACAGATAACTGGTCTTAGGGGCGCATGGCATTCCCATTTTCGCTTTTAAGCACAAAAATATAATGATAGAACAACAAAGTTGAGTACTTTTCTGTTTTGGCCAAAAATTAATCGTGATCCGATAAACAGAGCCAAACATGGTCGGAAGAGACTTAGAGGATTTGAGTCGCGTGCTTTTGGCTCTGTCTCTGGGGTTCTGTACCGTGAATAAGAAGGAGTGAACTAGAATAGATCAAATGGCCAGCGTTTATCCTAATATAAGTACAAAGGGAAGTCACCCTTGTCAACAGATTCGACGGACAATAGTGCCTAATTATTTGCTACGATTTTGGTATTGTGATTATATTAACATAATTATGTTATTCTCTTTTGAATGTAAACTATGTTTTACAATAGACTAGATACTGTCACATCACAAACTGTTTGTGTTGTTTTTCTTTCAGAGCATTATTCCTATAATTCACGGACACCATCCTCTTGTTTCATGCCGCTTCATTCCTATAACCTCAAATATAATGGCTTTAACCCATTACCACACAGTTACTCCTTTTGACTCCACACAAGAAAATGGCTTTGGAAAACATCATGGAAAATGAAGAAATTGCTTATGACAAGCAATTTCTTCATTTCCCACAATGTTTCCATCCAAAAAGACCATGAAATTAAAATTTCCATTCACTTGAAATTGTCGTCTGTAGGGTCTTTGAATTTGGACTGCCCTTAAATTTTGTCGTTTGGTAATGGGTTAAAGACTTTTTTCCAGATGATGGCAGAATTATAATTCTCCTCGGAAACTCAAATCGTATATAGTCTGTGTGGTTTTCTTTCAGAACATTATTCCTATAATTCACGGACACCACCCTCTTGTTTCTGCAATGGCACCATGCCGCTTCGTACCTATAATCACAGATACGGTATAGTATAGATCTGACTAAAATCAGATGTCTCATTTTATTTCATACATTTTAACATCTGAGACGCATCAGTTAGAGGTAGTCTTCACTGATCCTGGGTTTTCCAAGACAAGCACTAACATGACAGCTCATTGTGGACTAGTTTTTTTGTTGTTGTTGTTTGTTTGGTTTGGTTTGGTTTTTTGTTTGTCTGTTTTTTCTATGTTTTTTTTTTTTTTTTTTTTTCTTTTTTTGTTGTTGTTTTAATCGTTTACAGAATCTTGAAAAAGGAAACGTTTATTTGATTGGTCATATAGAAAGGTCATTGAAGATAGCCCCTAACGGGCGGGTCTCAGATGTTACTTAAAAGTTGATATTGGATTTTAATCTACATCGGTACAGATCTGTATCCATATTTAATCGAATCTCATAGTGAATATTTACGCCCACAATTACGTAATACGTGTCCTCTTGGTTTGCGAAGATTTTTAGTTTTGTTTATAATCATAACCGCATTACGACAGGGTGTAGTATGTTTATTGAACAGTTTGCTGATCGTAATCCATACTGTTCCCAAACCTTATTCTAATCAAATGTATGTAATGTGTCACGCAAAATTGGCCTTCTTAAAGTGACATTTCACATTTTTCATTTTTGAAAAGTATGTCTTGATGCAAAGATTGTTTATTCTAATGCATAGAAATACTATCAGTTTTTTGAAGTTGTTATTTATACGCGAAAAATACGCCTTTAAAGTTGAGACAGAAATGACAAATTGTATATAAATCTGAAATGTTGTCCACAACAAAATTGTTTTATTTTAGCACAAAAATATATATTTCTCGTAAACTGTTCAATATTTTGGCTTGAAATTTTCAGAATTTTCATGAGAAAATATGCTCTTTCAGATAAAATTAAAGTAAAATTTATGTAAAAATTATTGTGAAATGTCACTTTAAAAGTGGAACAAGGATAGACCCTTGTCAGCCAGCAAGGAATGCGCGGACTGACTAGGATTTGTTTTTTCATACTAGGCTTTCTATGTTTTTATGGGTTTAGATCATTTTTTCTTGTTTTACTGTACTAACAGTTTCCAAATACTACATCTGGTTGCCCTCTGCTAAATCTGATCTGCTTGTCAAATTATGGTTTAATTTAATCCCAGGAAAGTTCTTTTTGTCGTATTTTTTCGTAAATTTCAGGGCGCTATCGGACTTGTCATCCATACCACTACTACAGAGGTACATTTTTATCATTTTCCAAAAGAAAAATTCATATTAACGTTAACATATTGTCGCTTTTCAACGAAAACCTCGTAACTGCAGCTTGATTTAAGCTGCAGTAACGAGGTTTTCGTTGAAAACACCGTTATCAACGTCTGTACAAAGGAAATTTGCAAAGCATTAAAACAAAAAAGAAAATTGATGATAACCAATTTTTTCCTTGTTATCCCACAATACGTGTATTTTCTGTTCAACTGTTAAACAATACTTCTGTTCAGTTATACCGTAGAGGGCTAATTTGCAATTTCAAATTTGATAACATTCGAAGAGGCACCCAACAAATACGCACAAAGCGAAGTACGTTGATGTTTTAGTATTTCGCAGGCCTCTGTGAATATTTGAAACAACGGGAAAAAATACGTGAATTGATGCTAGATCCTACATAATATACAACAAATGCGGAGTGATTTCTTCACATTTAAATTATGCTACGACAGCTTTCCCATGACTTTAAAGGTACAAAATATATAGAATATCACAATTATACAAAACTTTGATTCTTTTTGGCAGTGTATGTTCAACTCAAAATTCAAGTTCAACCTATGACCCAGTAGCAAAGAAAAAGAACCTTAGAAAGTTTTGCTTAGAAACCTCGGGGAGCATGAATGTCCCATCATCCCCTCCAATCCCCGGATGCCTCGAATAAACTTTGTGTCTAGGTATTGCCTTATTTGCACTGTGTATCCTTTGTATGTCAATACTTTTCAACAAAAAGCTCGTAACTGCAGCTTAAAACTAGCTAAAATTACGAGATTATTGTTGAAAAGCGACGATATGATCCCTTCCCATCCCCGGATGCCTCGGCGCAGATTTTGTGTCCAAGCATGGTCTTGTGTTCTAATTTTCGCAATGTACCTATTCTATATATATACATTTCAGTGCTTTACGACAGATTCTTCAAGCAAGAGTCTAGTCCCTACTCTCCTGGCACACCATGTCGCTCACATCATTCAGGTAAAATATAATTCAGTGGCGGACCAAGAAGGTGTTCAAGCGAACCCCCTTCCTCCTATAGCCTAATTATGCCATTCTGTGTATATTTTCAGTGCTGTACGACAGATTCTTCAAGCAAGCGTCTAGCCCCTACTCTCCTGGCACGCCATGTCGCTCACATCATTCAGGTAAAGTATTATTCAGTGGCGGACCAAGAAGGTGTTCAAGCGAACCCCCTTCCTCCTATACCCTAATCATGCTATTCTGTGTATATTTTCAGTGCTGTACGACAGATTCTTCAAGCAAGAGTCTAGTCCTTACTCTCCTGGAACGCCATGTCGCTCACATCATTCAGGTAACGTTCAAACAAATACCACACAATGCCTCTTTTTGACTCCCCACAAAATAATGGCCATGGAAAACATCGTGGAAAATGAAGAAATTGCTTGTGACAAGCAATTTCTTCATTTACCACAATGTTTTCTCCGTAAAAAGACAAAAAAAAATCAAAATTTCCTTCACTTCAAATTGTTGTCTGCATCTTCTTTGAATTTGGAATAGTCTAAAAATTTGCCCTTTGGTAATGGGATAGTTCAGTGGCGGACCCAGAAGGGTCAAACGTACCCCTTCCCCCTCTATAGCCTAATTATGTAATTTCCATATAGAAATTCAATAAAAAATATGTTATTCTAGAAAACAAATACCTATTTGTATGTTCGAGCCCCCCTTCATAAAAGTCCTGGATACGGGGCAGTAATTCTAAACTTATTATCAATGGTATACAGGCTATAATTTTGAACAACGTGTGCGGCTCCAAGCACGCGTATTTGCTTTCTTAGCATAAACTGGTTACGAAAAAGAAACAAAACAACTGGAAGTATTATAAGGTTCTGGGCATAATTATTATTTAGGGCAAGTATCGCAAATGCCAATCGCCCAAGACCTAGGTCATATATCATGTCGTTTCAAGCGCTATAAGATAGAAAGCTGAGAAGAAAAGACAAACAAATAATTTATCTTGGTAAATAACATGTTTCTTTCTTTACATTTCATAAATCATTTGGTTTTTCTTTTCCTCAAATTGCAGTCTGGTATGAGTTGAGCAATGTACACGGATATTGGTTCAACCTAGACGGTGCATACAGTACATGTGTAACGGACATATTGAACAATTTGGTATTTGTTCTCGTATATTGTAGTTTGGTATGAGTTGAGCAATGTACACGGATATTGGTCCAACATTGATGGCGGATACAGTAAATGTGTAACGGACATATTGAACAATTTGGTATTTGTTCTCGTATATTGTAGTTTGGTATGAGTTGAGCAATGTACATGGATATTGGTCCAACCTGGACGGTGCATACAGTAAATGTGTAACGGACATATTGAACAATTTGGTATTCGTTCTCGTATATTGTAGTTTGGTATGAGTTGAGCAATGTACATGGATATTGGTCCAACCTGGACGGTGCATACAGTAAATGTGTAACGGACATATTGAACAATTTGGTATTTGTTCTCGTATATTGTAGTATGGTATGAGTTGAGCAATGTACATGAATATTGGTCCAACCTGGACGGTGCATACAGTAAATGTGTAACGGACATATTGAACAATTTGGTATTTGTTCTCGTATATTGTAGTTTGGTATGAGTTGAGCAATGTACACGGATATTGGTCCAACCTGGACGGTGCATACAGTAAATGTGTAACGGATATATTGAACAATTTGGTATTTGTTCTCGTATATTGTAGTTTGGTATGAGTTGAGCAATGTACACGGATATTGGTCCAACCTGGACGGTGCATACAGTAAATGTGTAACGGACATATTGAACAATTTGGTATTTGTTCTCGTATATTGTAGTTTGGTATGAGTTGAGCAATGTACACGGATATTGGTCCAACATTGATGGCGGATACAGTAAATGTGTAACGGACATATTGAACAATTTGGTATTTGTTCTCGTATATTGTAGTATGGTATGAGTTGAGCAATGTACACGGATATTGGTCCAACCTGGACGGTGCATACAGTAAATGTGTAACGGACATATTGAACAATTTGGTATTTGTTCTCGTATATTGTAGTTTGGTATGAGTTGAGCAATGTACACGGATATTGGTCCAACCTAGACGGTGGATACAGTAAATGTGTAACGGACATATTGAACAATTTTGTATTTATCTTATCTATTGTAGTTTGGTATGAGTTGAGCAATGTACACGGATATTGGTCCAACCTGGACGGTGCATACAGTAAATGTGTAACGGACATATTGAACAATTTGGTATTTGTTCTCGTATATTCTAGTTTGGTATGAGTTGAGCAATGTACACGGCTATTGGTCCAACTTGGATGGTGGCTACAGTAAATGTGTAACAGACATATTGAACAATGTACACAGTATGTATAGTAAATATATATATTTCCATACAATTTTGAATGCGTTGGTTGAGACATTATGCATGATTCGAATAATAGAATACAGAATAACTTAAGTTTGGAATTAAATAATATCATGTCGTTTACATTAGGTTAATTTTATAACCATGCGCTATAATATCGTGACTGGGCTTTTGTAATTCCTATACCCTTACAGAAATGAAAACTTTGCTGCAAATTTGCAGCAAATTCGCCGCGAATTTGCTGCAAACAAATTAGTTCGCTAGAAGGGTTTGCCGGAACTTCGCCGATATTTGCCGCTAGCTGCAACCTTCCTGCAATCTTCTGGCAAACACGTTTCAGTTTGCGACAAGTTTGCCAGAAATAAGAAAGTTTGTCGGAACTTCGCAGGAAAGTCATCCATCAAATATTTTACATGTAGTTTGCAGGAACTTTGCAAGAAGCCTATCTTGAACATTATTGAATATCATGCAGTTTGCAAGAAATTTGCAGGAAATTAAACTTGTCCAGTGCTCATTCAAGGAGCTTTAAATACCTGTAAAATTCTTGCATATCGTCGGTGTAAATGCAAAACCTCGTGCGTCGATTCTTGCGATTTTCCAAGTACAAACTCGTGTGTCCATTTAGACAATTCTCGCAGGTTTTGAGATAATTTTACCGATCAGTATCAATGATACTTTAATTACGAACAATATGTCCAAATTTCAAGTAAAACATTTCAGTTTGGGAAAAGTTATTACACATTTTCCCTCCCCTTTAAAATTTTCCAAAAATGAGATACGAGGTTTTGCATTTACTATGACGATATACATATTGAAACATGGATAGACTCAAAATTCTGAACCAATACATAAAGACTGACATCATTTTGTTTTCAGTGTATATCTATAAATTATCTTCATTTAGTCCGGGGTATGTGTACACTGCCAAATATAAGTGTAAAATGTCCATGCTTAAATTTCACGTTGACAAGTTTGTTATTTAGAATGGATGATAATCTAACAAATTCATGATACGACAGAGCAAACTAGATAATTAAGGTACTAAGAGTTCGGTTTCCAATTTGCCGAGCCCTAATAGCTCAGTCGGTTACGTCGTAGTCTGTCAACTCAGGTGTCGCGAGTTCGAACTCCGGCTCGGCCAGTATCCATTCTGACATTTGACCAAAGTCATTTGTCTCTCACCAATGGGTGTGAATCATTTATGTGAGAGAGCAGCTGGAGGCTCGGTTTGGATATTGTGGTTGTACTGGTGCGAGAAATACCAGGAACCCACGGTTAGGTGCTCCAGCCGCCGCGATATGACCATAGAAGTTGAAAACGGCGTAAAACCCCAATAAATCAAATCGGTTTCCAATTTCTGAATTTATCCAATAATTATTTTAGTTGCCAAATAACTCATCTACAGAGTCATATAAGCTCAGTCATTTAACTGTTTTTTAAAGTGACATTTCAGAATTTTTTCTCATAAATTTCACTTTCATTTTTATTATAAAGAGCATATTTTCTTACGAAAATCCAAAATATTGCGCCGTTTACGAGAAATATATATATGTTTGTGTTAAAATTAAACAAATTGTTGTCCACAACAGTTCAGATGTATATAGAATTTGTCGTTTCTGTCTCAACTTTGAAGGCGTGTTTATCGCCTATCATCAACAACTTCAAAAAACTGATACCATTTATACCCATTAGAAAAATCAATCTTGGCATCAAGACATACTTTAAAAAATCAAAATGAGGATGAAATGTCCCTTTAATCAGTGTACATCATAATGTGCACACATGTACATGTTACATGTACATGTGTGCACATTTTTTACACAAACATGCATGCATATATTTGTGCAAAGCCTTTGTACCCTTCCCAAATGGCATAATGTTACACAGGCCCCAGGCCCGTAGGAAGCAATTTAATATTGGGTGGTGGGCTAAAGCCCAAGTGTCTGAATATTCGTAGGCGGGCTGATTTGGATTTTCCCTGAATTTTCAGTGTGAAATAAGGAAAATTCGGCATTTTTGGCCAACATTGGGGGCTTAGCCCCCACCCCCCTGTTCCTACGGGCCTGTCAAGTCCATAGGAAGCGATTTTCATAAGGAAGGAGAATCTGGCCCCTGTCAGAGCCAGTGACTAGATATCGGAGGGGTAAAATTAGATTTATCCTAAATTTTCAGTGTATTTAAAAAGAAATTTTCGGCATTTTTGGGCAACTTTGGGGAGGGGCTTAGCCCATTCTAGCCGCCCCCCACCGTCGTTTCTACTGCTAGTGCAGGGGAGAAATAGAATATTAATAAGAATATGTTTTTTGTATGGCATGTCACAGAAAATAATTACTTTGTTAAGGTCAGATGATAATGTTGTTTATCAGCATTTCACTCTTAAATATATATACCATATGTCAATATTGGGTCTTGTTTGAATAAACTGAATATCCCCATTTTTTTATTTTTTATTATTTTTTTTTTGGGGGGGGGGGGGGGAGGGAGGTATATATTCATTTATTTGTAATATCTGTTTTTATGGTATTGTTTTGTGAAATAAAAATAGAATCATGCCCTTTTCATGCCTTAATTGTAAGCTTCGCGTCATGCTTACACTACAAATCGTTTTTCTCCCAGACTGTGGGGCTGTGCATCTAGTCTACTAAATGAATAAATCCAGTCTAAATTGAGCATGCGCAAACGAATATTTTCAAACACATTTCAACGAACGATTTTAACTAGAAGATCGAAAAGTCAGTTTAATTCATCAAATAACGTGTTATTTTCAACAGCTTGGTCGAGAATCGAGGTATAAAACATTGTTGTTTATGCATATTTAGTCTGACAGCATGACATTTGGTATAGGCGAAGATATTCGCAGTTGAATCGAGACCACGCTGGTACACAAAGGGGGAAGTTTCTAGTTAGCCGGTCCCCAAACTAAATGGTCGTCAGTAAAGTGACAAAATAGAGTATTTTTCATCAATAAAGAAGAAATAAGTGGGGGTGTGGGGGGCAGCAGCCCCCTTAATTAATTTCAAAATAAAATAAAGCGGGGGTGTGGGGGCGGCAGCCCCCAAAAACACTTCCTAGAAAATGGGGGTTCCCTGTTCTGTCCAACTCAAGCCGAATGGAATGCTCACGGAACAGAACACGTGGGGGATTGTCTAAAACGCAGACAAAACTCTGCAGGCCGATCTAAAAATAAACCTTGACCACCTGCTGTTTGTCGTTTATTTGTCATTTATGGTCTCTTAAAATTGATATTTTTCTTATTTTTGCTGAAATAATTTGATTTTTCTTACATGGTTTGATTAGAAACATTAATTTATTTCAACACGGCGCAGTTGAAATCGAAAGTAACCATGCTGGTGATGTCACTGTTCTGCTTGCACCACCTTTTCTCCGTGAACAAGCAGAACATGTTCCGGACATTGTTCTGTGTCATTCCATTGAGTACCGGACTGTTCGGCACACTCTGAACAGCCAATGGAACGCACCCAAAGAGAATTATTCTGTTTGTAAACGACAAACGTAACAAATAACTCTGTTGATGTCATATAATGTACAACAATGCCTGTATAAGTATATTGCGCACTTTGATCATAGGCGACAGCCTAATTTACAAAAGATTCCGCAGATTTGTTGTTCAAGTTTAACGTACATGTAGTGCAAGAGTTTTCTCCCTTGCCAAAGCACATGGCAATCAAGCATCTACGTCTTTTATAAATATTCTAGTCATGTAATTGTTATGCCCCCTTTCGAAGAAAAAGGGGGTATATTGTTTTGCAAGTGTCGGTAGGTCAGTCAGTCGGTCGGTCTGTCCGTAGACCAAACCTTGTCTGGAGCATAACTCGAAAAGTATGCAAGGTAGAATCATCATACCTGTCAACTTTCACGAAAAAATCGTGACTAACACGATTTCAAGTGCAGGAGTTCATCACACGCACGAATGGTCTAACATCGCTAAAAAACACGATTTTCCAGCAATCACACGCTTGCAATTTCCGTCTGCCATTATTGTTTATCATTGTGAAATTGCACCCTTACTCAATTAGCTCAATTAGCGATTATCTTGTATATTGTCATCACCTTCCTTGATTGACAATCAAAACGCGCGGATGCGTTAACTCGACGATCTCGGAAATCGACTTATTACAAATGAGGCAAGTGTAAGGCGTGGCTAATATAGACAAATCAACCAATCAAAATGTGCGATATGTTATCCAGGGGGCAGTTTTCTGATAATCTGTAGATGACAATTAGTGCATGCCCATTCAGTTGTAAACAAACTTTGATTATCAAGTTTATCTTCGCAATTCTATCATTTAACAAGATTTAATGGATGATGATCAACTAGTATAACAGCCTTCACCTAGAATATCAGATCGATTGTGGGCCACCGATTCGATAAGATTCTGTACATTCCAGAAAATCGGTATTTCGCACTCGTAGGTTGTTTCGCCCCATTATGTTTCGCGGTTTACCTTATATTCATCTATATTGCACTTCTATTGGTTTTCTGATATGCAAAATAACCGCGATATGGTCGCACAGGCATTATTTCGCATCATTTACCAGACCAAAAGAAAATTTAAAAAAGGGAAGGAACTTGGCAATTGCCAAACTGTGAACAGGCTACAGAAGAATTAACCAAAAAAAAAAAAAAAAAAAAAACGATAACAGAAAGTTAGAGATAAAGTTTGAACAAATTGGTTGGTGAGAATTGTTTGGAACAAAGGATGTCTAGTTTCCCACAATAATTATCGTTTATGAACTTTGCTATTTAATTATTCTAAAATGATAAATATAAGACCAAGAGAACAAGCTAGGCCTACTGTCATTGTTTAAAGACTCAAGTTGAAGAAACACTGCAAAAAAATCTCACTCCTAAAAATTGAGGTTAAATCACCCCGCGCGAAAAATACCCGCAAAAACTCCTCATTTAAATGTCGTCTCGCGCAATCTCACTCTTTGAAATTTCCAAAAGTTGACAGGTATGAGAATCATGAAACTTTACAGGTGGATAGATCTCATTATGGAGAGGTGCAGTGCACAAGAAGTGTAACTCTGCCGATCAAATTTTTGAGTTATTGCCCTTTGTTGATTTTATAACTTGATTCTTGTCTAGAGCACAACTCAAAAAGTATGTAAGGTAGAATCATGAAACTTTACAGGTGGATAGATTTCATTATGGAGAGGTGCAGTGCACAAGAATCATAACCTTGCCGATCAAATTCTTGGAGTTATTGCCCTTTGTTGATTTTTACACTTAATTCTTAACCTTGCCTATATCTCATGTCTTTTTACACATACAGCCTTGATATCTCACACATAGATACATCTTATCAACATCGTTCACATTTGACCATGACCTTGGACCTTGTGACCTTGACCTTGGAGTTTGACCTATTTTAAAAAAATTAAACTGGGCTTATATCTCATGACCTATTACACATACAGCCTTGATATCTCACACATGGACACCTCCTACCAAGACCTTTCACAATTAACCATGACCTTGGACTTTGACCTTGGTGTTTGACCTACTTTTTAAAAACTTTAACCTTGCCGATGTATCATGTCCTTTTACACATACAGCCTTGATGTTTGACACATGGAAACCTCCGACCAAGACCTATTACATATGACTATGACATTGGACCTTGTGACCCTGACCTTGGAGTTTGACCTACTTTTAAAAGAATAAACTGGGCCTATATCTCATGTGCTATTACACATACAGCCTTGATATATCACTGATGGACACATCCTACCAAGACCTTTCACATTTGACCATAACCTTGTGACCTTGACCTTGGACTTTGACCTATTTAAAAAAAACTTTAACCTAGCAGATATATATATCATGTCCTTTTACACATACAGCCTTGATATTTGACACATGGACACCTACGACGAAGACCTTTCACATTTAACCATGACCTTGGACCTTGTGACCTTGACCTTGGTGTTTGACCTACTTTTATAATACATTAACCTGGCCTATATTTCATGTCCTTTTACACATACAGCCTTGATATTTCACACAAGGTCACTTCCAGCCAAGACATTTCACTTTTGACCATGACCTTTGACCTTGGAGTTTGACCTACTTTTAAAAAAAATAAACTTGGCCTATATCTCATGTGCTATTACACATACAGCTTTGATATTTCACTCATGGACACATCCTACCAAGATCTTTCACATTTGACCATGACCATGGACCTTGACCTTGGAGTTTGACCTACTTTATAAAAAATAAACTTGGCCTATATTTTTCATGTCCTTTTACACATACAGCCTTGATATTTTACACATGGACACTTACGACCAAGACCTTTCACATTTGACCATGACCTTGAACCTTGTGACCTTGACCTTGGTGTTTGACCTACTTTTACAATACATTAACCTGGCCTATATTTCATGTCATTTTACACATACAGCCTTGATATTTCACACATCGTCATTTCCATTCAAGACATTTCACTTTTGACCATGACCTTGACCTTGGAGTTTGTCTTACTTTTAAAAAACTTAAACTAGACATATTTCTCACGTCCTGTTACCTATAGTCTCGATATTTTACACATGGACACCTCCTACCAAGACATTTCACATTTGACCATGACCTTGGCCTGTGTGACCTTGACCTTTGATTATTACATACTTTTAGAAATCTTTAACCTAGCCTTTATCTTATGTCCTATTACATCTACATCCTTTATATTTCACACATAGCTACCTCCTACCAAGACCTACCACATTCGACCATGACCTTGAATATTGCAACCTTGACCTTGGACTTTGACCTACTTTTAAAAAGACTGAAACCAGGCATATATATCATGGACTTTTACACCTACAGCCTTGGTATTTCACACATGGACACCTCCAACCAAGACCTTTCACATTTGACCATAAACTTGACCTTGGCATTTGGGCTACTTTTAAAAACTTTAACCTGGCCTATGTTTCATTTTACTTTTACATATACAGCCTTGATATTTCACACATAGACACCTCCTACCAAGACCTTTCATATTTGACCATGACCTTGGACCTTGTTAACTTGACCTTGGACTTTGACCTACATCAAATGTAGGCCCTTGAGGGGGCATATATGTTTTACAAACATCTCTTGTTTTTTTTTTCAAATTCAGATCCTATGTTGTGGGTACTCATTTGAATTGTCTCGACGAGACGATACAAATGAGTACCTACAACATAGGGTTTGATGATCACTGACAGCATTATTGCAGTTTGCAAAGTCACCACCCCCTCTTATCTGGAGCCCTGTACAATGTTTGGCACCATAATGTAGATTTCGGATGAGTTAGATTTTCACAACCTATTGACCATAAGTTCTTTTTCAGTCTTAAAGTAATAAAAATTAATTGAATTGAACAAAAGTGTTGCTCATATCATTTAGGTTCAGGTGAGCGATATAGGACCAGCATGGTCCTCTTGTTTAAATCAATGTTTACAAATGCCCCACATTATGAGAAAAATGTTTTTGTTCACAATTTAAACCTTACAAGTCTGTTTTTGTTTATTTCCAGGGTAAACAGAACCTTACAATGCTGGAGATATGAAGACTGTTGGCTACTACGTACAGCAACAGAGAAGTCCAATTTTGACATGAAAGATCAGAAAAACGTCGTTGAAATTTAAACAACTTTGACAAGTAACTGTCCGTCAGCTCTTCTAAAATACTTAAAGTTAAACTGAAGTGTTGAACATCAATGTACATCTAAAGTATGGACAGTCTGGATTAATATTTACCTTTAATCACATGTACATGTACAGACAAGTTTTGTAAGAAGTTACAAAAAAAATTAGCTTCATCTACTTCTAATGGTCAATCAAATGCTTGTTACTAAAACTTTGCTATTGGGGACATCATAATGGTGATTAATTTAAATGTACGACCTGAACAAGCGGAAAATTGGTTGGATCATGTAGACCTAGCACAGATAAGAAACTTACATGGGGACCGAGATCTATATATACCAATCAACAAAACTCTGAAGAGACCAGTTGACCGCCTGTGTCCACTTGTGAAACAGCTTGGTGTAAATATGGGCTGTAGTAATGCCCTATAAGTGTAAAGTGTAACAGGGCAGCAATGTATTGCCGGAGTGTTTTAGTGAATGTGCTATATTATTGCCCAATAGAATGAATATCAAAGTGTTAGAAAAATCTACAGTGTAAATAAGAGATACAGAATTCGGAGAAGAAGGACCTGCACAATATAAACTACGAAAGATTCTTGGACAACAGACTGCGAATTCGTTTCTACAAATCGATTGAAGATTTGATACACAGAATTAACAACATGCCGCATCGAAAATCAAATAAACAGACTTGATGAACACAAAATATTGTCAGCCTAATAGACTTGATGCATCAACAACCGATATTGATTTAAGGTAGAATACCCGTAATGTGGCCATTTTGGGATTCACAAAACATCAGGGTTTTTTTGGCGGCATTATTACGTATCCGAAGCTATTCAGGCTCGGTTGTGAACATTCGGCGATGGAAAGTTTCATGGCCAAATGTTTTCGACATAGCCCAAATAATGCCGATGTCTCGCGTATCTCATTAGGGGTGGACTACCTTAAAAGTGTTTATTGAGAATCTTGTTCTTCCTGGTGAGGAATGTTATTTGTTTTTGCTTGTGAAAATGAGCTGAGAAAGATAACTTTTATCCGAGAAATATGCCTTCTTTAAAAACTGTTATCTACATTAACTTCTGTTAATTTAAGAAATTAAAAGTTTCGGATAAGATTGTAATGAATTGGTATTTAATTAATTAGAAAGTTGCGGCATACAACAAAATAGAAAAAGAAAGGATTTGTGTATATAGCTTAGAAAATACTGAGGCAAAAGGAGAAAATGCTATCAGTACTATTTACTTCTTTTGTCTCAATGTTTTCCCCAGCCTTATTTAGTAGGGACGTCAAAACCAGGTCTTGTTTGGGATAGGGTAAAGCAAGGTTTCTTAAGAAAATGTGAAACTGATCACTATCACCAAATGTAATCAAAAGCTTTCCAAGGCCTTACTTTCATTTAAAGCCTCTTCCGGTTTTAGTGAGATCGAAGTATTTGGTTGAATGAAAGGTGACCTATTTTACTCTGCATCCAATCAAATAGCTTTCTTGTTTGCAGGAAGATTGGAAGAAATATAAACAAACCAGTTTGCTGGAAAGTTGCAGCAACGGTTTGCTGCAACTTTGCGGCAAATAGTTTGCGAGAAAACTAATTTGCATACGAAAAACGAAGTGGCCGCAACTTTGCGGCAAATAGTTGCGGGAAGTTCGCGAGAAGAATTTGGACGAGTTTGCAGCAACTTTGCAGCAACAGTTCGCTGCAACTTTGCAGCAACAGTTTGCAGCAACTTTGCGGCAAATAGTTTGCGAGAAAGCTAATTTGCATACGAAAAACGAAGTGGCCGCAACTTTGCGGCAAATAGTTGCGGGAAGTTTGCAAGAAGAATTTGGACCAGTTTGCGGCAACTTTGCAGCAACAGTTCGCTGCAACTTTGCAGCAACAGTTTGCAGCAACTTCGCGGCAAATAGTTTGCGAGAAAGCTAATTTGCATACGAAAAACGAAGTGGCCGCAAATTTGCGGCAAATATTTGTAGCGAATTCGCCGCAAATTTGCAGCGAAGTTGCCGCAACTGTTTGCGGCAGGGCTAATATTTTGGTAAGGGTAGTCAACCTTTTCCATAACTGCAACAATTTACAACGTTAACCATTTCCCAAACGGACTTTGAATAACTTACATGGTAAGTAACTGTCTCAACTTCGCAATCAAATAATTCTACATTGACCACAAACTACAAACAGATCCCAACTTATCTGGATCTATGGTTAAGATATTTTGGGCTAACTAATTACCACTTAATGGCGCTTTTTGATGCCAGCAAGATAAATACACTGGAAACATTGTGGAAAATAAAGAAATTAATTGTTACAATGTTGTTGTTTTTTTTCACTGAAAGACAAAATACTATGAATTCTTTTTTTCTTGATATGGTCGCCTGCATCAAGTTTCTATTTGTAAGCCTACCAGTCTAAAAATGTTGCCGTCTGGTAATTGACCAAACGTCAATCGACAGATCGCTCCGCCCAACATAGAATTTAAGACAAACAATGCGGATATGATCGTTAATAGGGAACGATTTTATCCAGTTAATCGTGACGTAAATTCGGACAAACAAAATAGTATTTCGTAGGTGTTGTCATAAAATCTCGTAACTACGGCTTGATTTAAGCCGTAGTTACGAGATTTTATAACAACACCGACGGTTTATCAAAACATAACAGTGAACCTAGTCTATTGTTAGCACAAAATTCTTTGCCATTGGCATGTCGATTGTTTGGATAGTCAGTCGATAAATCGATACAATAACATGTGCAACGAAGATCAATTGGGGCATGACATTTTTCTGATCGTCCATTGGCTAATCTATGTTTTTGATTGACAGTCGGCGTTTCGTCAATTGGTTAAGTGTCTTATTTCCAAATCTAAATCCATTATTCTTCATCTTCAGACTACTACAATTCTCACGGTGATCCATGTTCGTGCACGGGTGAGTTATCTGTCCGTCCCTCCCTCTGTCCGTTTGTCTATCCGTCCGTTCGTATCACAAGCCTTAGTTCTGACCGTGAGTTTGGCCTATGCTTCTGTCTTTCTGTGTGTTTGGCAACGGGGTGACTTTGTAAATGAGGTGCTTCGGATAAAATAGTTGCAGTCTTCATAATATTCGGCAATATAAATATGCTTTCCATCGTTAATCCATTTCCTGACGGCATTTTTTTATTCTTGTCCAAAATGGTAGGCTACGGATAGACGACTATTTCAAGTTTATACAAATGCATTCTTAAAATTGCCTTTTTGGAGATAAAAAATGTGGAAAATGAAGAATTTGCTTGTCACACTAATCCCAATGCTTTTATCTTAAGGGGTGTCGATAGGTAGCTGTCACAAGACAGCTGAGCGGTTGGCTTGGATACGGGTCAGTTAAGAGTCAGGATGTGCATTTCCAAAATTTTATTTACATAAACAAATAACCAAATACCAATTAATCAAAATGTAAACAAGTTAAACCAAAATCAATAAAGTTCCTAAAGAATTCCGAGAGTCCACTACCACTGTATGTTTTAGGTTGACGTCTAATGTCCCAAAATGTCCACGTTACTTCACACGACTTATAAATTAATGCAACTGAGAAATATTAAATTTCTGTCGCCTGACCGCGCCTATATCACCAAGATAATGTGATTGTCCAGCCGTTTATTATATATTACTATGTTGTTCCCCGGTCGTAACATCCCAAACGTCCTTTCCCGGTGACGCTGACGCCGGCACGACACACTACCAAAGTCTCCCGGTCTGGACTACACGTTTACTCTCACACGGTCAGGTCTCCAGCCATCACACCACACACGCCTATACGACATCAGTATATATTGTAGGTTGTTACAAACAATCAAGCAACATCAAGCAACCCCAAGAAGAATCCAACTTTCACACAAAAAATCTCAACTTCACTTCCCAGCTATAATGCCAAAAATCGTCTACCCAACGAGTCATTTCAACGCAGGGTTTTTATACAAAACCCCACGAAGAAAACTCACTCCAAGCTCCCAATTCCCATGCACCACGCTCAACTAGTAAAATCTACTCACCCAACTCGCACGCTTAACCCAAGCAATCTAATTTACATAATGTACAATTAAAACTACTAGCCACCAGAAAATGTATCAAAGCGGCCAAATTAAACCACACGGCATATAAAAAGGGGCGTAGTCTCGCCTTAACTAAGTACAATAACCCTATCCCATAAATATAAATTAATAGGTTACTGCCTGAAATGGATCAAGTTTTTCGGGCGAGCGTAGGAATTTATTGCGTGAGTCGAAGACGAACCCAATAAATTCCGGAGCCGAGCCCGAAAAACTTGATCCATTTCAGGCAGTAACCTATTATTCTATTTATCCTGTTACATAAACGGATTCGTAGTAAAAGAAGCAAAACTCATTTAGATTTCGTGAAATGGAAATAGTGAAGTATTTCGCCAGAAATGCCACTTCTAAAATGACGGATATCGCAAAACGGTTATTGAGCCAAAGAAAATAATTCCTGTAAAAACGTTCTTTTTCAACTTCAAATACTGATAGCCGTGGGCATGGCCTATAAGAAACTTGTTACATTCCGATTTTTAAATATTTACACGTTTTCTGTAAGCTAAAAATGCATGAATGGCGAGTTACAAAGTAAAGTCAATGACTGCCTACTTGTGTTCTAGGCGGGTGGGATTGGAAGGAGGTCCTTTTCAACGAAGACAAAGGTTAACTGTTAATTCAAACTTGAACAGGAAAAAAACTAACCTTGACAAGAACACAAAATCCACACCACAATCCACTTCACAGTTAATCCATTCCAATTCGTTTTCCTTAATTCATCTTTAATGTTTGCTTGCTTTTCCAGATTGTCCATTTTGGAATGTTGTATTGTTGAAAGTAGCAAATTCCAAATCTTGATAGAAACAACAAGAATACCATTTCTTGAAACGAGATGTCTAATAACTGATCTCAATCCTCTTCTGGTAAGAAAATTCCCTTTAAATTCCCTCCTTTATCCCTTTTATCCTGTTCACTTGACATGTTGTAAACATTGTTTACAAATTTCGTTCCAGGAATCAAACAAATTACGTCACAGATTAGATCATAATGTCTATTACGTCATCAAATTAACGTCATCGATTTTAAAATTTGAGGGTCTCAACGGGGGATTTCCGAGAAATATATCGAGGGAAAAAGAAATTACATGAATTTGGCATTAATTTCAATTTTCAGACCACACATGCTACGAGTTATGGAGTTAATCTCGCATTCTGCTTTCTTCTACAATTTACGGTCAAAATGCATTATCAATCTAATGATCGTTGGTTTTCTAAAGTCAATTAGATCTAGATAGATCTAGATTTGTTTACGATTTTAATTATGAGACATAAATTCAATGTTAAGGCTTTTATTGTGATTAATATGAATACAGACAACATTATTTATAAGAAACCGTTAGGCGGGTACTGGAAGAAAATAGTTCCGACAAAGCAAGTGACCGTGAAAGGAACTTCCGGTACTATTGACCGTGAAACATTTTAGGTTTCACGGCACCCCTTTTCACGGTCGATATTACATCATGTGACAGGATAAAACTTAATGTGACATACCTACCCCAACCACAAGAGTACGCAGTACTTTGTTCCCACATTAAGTTTTCGGATGACAACTCTGTCAAAACCTACAAACGACTCAACCTCCAAAACGAATCCTTTCTCATACCAATACTTTCCAAGCTTCTGACCAGCCCAACAATTGCCTGACTTTCTACCTCTATTGTATAATAATTCAATTTCCCACCATTTAACTTCCTATTACCATAAGCTACCGACAACTTCCTTATCACATCTTCCTGCCACAACCTTGCAACCAATCCACCCTCTGAGGCATCAGTCTGGAGTATAAAACTCCCTGCACTATAGGGCATATTATGTATTTGTTTTCCCTGACGATCCCCCATACCTGTCCTTTTTTGCTTATTCTGGTCCGTTACTTGCAATGCAAACAAGCTGAAACTAGGAACATACCTGCCATCAAATACTATCAAGCCTAAACATGATCGTTTGTGTCCATCAGCCGATTGGTTTGCCTCAATTTTATCCGAATAAGGATACTTGACTTCTGTTCTTCCAAACTTACCGAAACCACCTACTTCCCTACAAGCAATTAAACTCCCACTCGAAAATACCACCATCAAAACACTCAAAACCAAACCTAACACAAACATATTATAACTCTTCCACCTACCTGGCCGCTTCGGCCTCGACAATGTACCAGTCATCCGTTGAGATAGCGTCTTCTGAAACGACACCACATCTGATAGTCTTACCTTAGTCTGACCGTCCTCTCCTTCCACAGCTTCTGCTGGCCTATCTGGTCCTAATGCCCCTGGAATATTCCCAACCATCACGTCGTATAAAGGATTCTTAAAACACCACGTTCTTACCTTTCTCGTATAATATGGAGTCTGTATCTCAACCTTAGCAACTGGCACACTAATTACTGACCTATCAGCTAATCTTATTTCCTGCGTTTCGCCTTCTAGGGCCTCAACTGGAACTAAACTCTTCCGTACAATTACTCCACTGCAACCTGTATCTCTCAAGACACTAACTACCTTACCAGTTACCTTTCCCTTGAGTACGGGCATCGAACTCCCAGTTGAATTACGACTCTCCCCGACATCATCAATGGTACATTCTCCACAATTTGAGATCCGTTGCTGTTGATCTTCCATGACATCGTCATCTTCCTGGCTCAATATACTCGCTACCTTTTGTCTCTTTGGACATTCCCTAGCTACATGACCTTTCCTATCACAGACATAACATTTTACAGTACTAGGACAATCTCTAGCTAAATGACCTAGGCTATTGCACTTAAAACATCTCTTCCCTTCATCGTTTGCTTGAGGCTGACCCTGCGGCCTACTTGACTGACTATTTCCTGTCGCTTCTACCTTACCCTGCTCTTGTCTCTTATTCTGCTTTGTTAAACTCACTGCCGAGGTATATCTAGCATTACGATACCAATCTGCCATCTGTGCCATCTCATCCGATGTCAAACATCTCTTCTCTGCAAGAAACGTTCTCAAATCGGTGTTACAAATAAATGAAAATTGATCCCGTACCATAAAATCAACCAAACTTTCGTAGTCCTTTGTCCAATCCTGCTAATTCAATCCATCTGCTTAAATAGCTACGCAACCGAGTGTTAAACTGAGCGAAACTCTCACCTGTCTCCGGCTTACTGCTCCTAAACTTACGTTTAAAGGATTCCTCCGACAAATCATATCTCTGAAGTAAAGCATTCTTCAAGTATTCAAAATCATTTGACTGTTCGACCGGCATTAACGCATACACGTCCAAAGCCCTCCCCTTAAGCAAAGCACTTAAATACATAGCCCACTGGGATTTGTCCCAGCCCTGTGCAGTGGCATAGATCTCAAACCTTTTCAGATAGCTATCTATCTCATCATGTGCCTCGTCAAAGGGTGGAATCTTAGGTCCCCTAGGGTTTGTCTGTCCCAATGAAACACCACATTTCTTAGCCAATTCCATCTTTCTAAGCTCGTGTTCACGTGCCTCTCTCTCATCTTCACGTGCCCTCTCCTCTTGTTCTAACAAAAACTTTCTCTTTTCTAACTCTTCCTCTCGCCTTCTTACCTCTTTTTTCTCCTCCGCCTCTCGCTCCGCCTCACGCCTTCTCTCCTCCTCCTCTCGTATAAACTCTCTTTCCTGAGCCCTCTCATCTCTCAACCTATTCTGTTCGTCCTTTACGAAAGCCCTAAGTTCCTCCCCCTCATAACCAAAAGCCTTCCCAGCCTCAACCAACTTATTTATTTCAGCCATGACGAAAATGAACACCTAAATGTAAATAAACAATACCTACAGTATGAAATGATACCTCACCAAAGTAGGTCCACAACAAAGTCACAAACGTAACCAATCTCACTAATCTCACCAAAAATTTCCTCCTGGGATTGCTTAACAAAACACAACTGAAAAATAGTAACTAAACATTGAACAACCCTGACAGGCTATGGGGTAGATTCCTGGCAGCGTTATTAACGTTTAGTTTAAAGAAAAATACAACATGTTATAATAATGGTTTACACAGACGACAATCATTATTCCTAGTATGTAAAGCACTTTAAGGTAATTAATTAATATGAATCTAGTCAATTTTAACAACCAAAAGTTTAAGTTTTATTAAACGAAAAACCTAAAGAATATTTGTCAATTTTACTAAAGAAATAATTCAAAATCTCAGACTAGCAAATGTATCCAAACCAAACATCCCACTTCTGACACCAAATATCACAAGACGGCTGAGCGGTTGGCTTGGATACGGGTCAGTAAAGAGTCAGGATGTGCATTTCCAAAATTTTATTTACATAAACAAATAACCAAATACCAATTAATCAAAATGTAAACAAGTTAAACCAACATCAATAAAGTTCCTAAAGAATTCCGAGAGTCCACTACCACTGTATGTTTTAGGTTGACGTCTAATGTCCCAAAATGTCCACGTTACTTCACACGACTTATAAATTAATGCAACTGAAAAATATTAAATTTCTTCCAAAACATCATCAACACAAATTTTCTAGATTAAGGATCCGCTAAACAGTTTGACAGTGAATTTGCGCCATTGCTGGCTCCAAGTTAGACAAGTTTTTCAGTAAAAATTTGTTTTATATTCTGTTACATCATGATTAAAACATTCCATAGGCATAGTTCATTTGACAGAAAGAACAAAGTTGAGCACCAAAGTCAACAAGACAAGTCGAAAATTTGGCGTTTCTCCCGAAACCAGCAACTTTTTCTAGACAACAAATTTTCTTCTTTGAGATATGCCAATATAATGTGCACATTCTAGTCCAGGTAGTACTACCTTGATATGTCAATATATCACAGCAGTTTTCATGATATTCCCCAAAGACCATTCCCGCCCATGCTTTTTCATCGGACGCCATTTGCAAAATCCATCGACTCCTATTCAGTAGTGTTTTGGGGGCATAAAAAGATAGGCAGCGAAAAAAATGAAAAGTACCTTTAAATTTGGTTCATTCTTCATCTTCAAGTACGATGCATTACATCGATCGCGTCTTCACCTTCATATAATCGTCGATTTAAATGTCACTCAATCGTTTCCGGCCGAAGAAGAGTCCATCTTGTAAACAGTGGCTTCATACGCGCATATTCGTATCTTTGATAAAAGTTATTTTTCGTGACTATTATCAAGATTTTCAGTTGTAATTATCCTATTTATTATATTTACAAATATCTATAAAAATTCGATCGGTAAATCAACAAAAAAGTTTCGCAAAATTCGGAACTATTTTCAGCGTTATTTGGTTGTGCCGGGAACCAGCATCCTCGAATTTGTAAACAAAAAGGCAAACATCGAACAGATCTGCTTAAAAAGCATATTTAATGAATGGTGAGTTGTCAGACACATTAAAATTGATATTTGAAAGGTGATGTACGTATTACTATTCTTCGATTTTCAAAGAATTTGGACTTTGCCATGCATAAATATGAAATAATTTGCGCCGGAAATGGACTCTCTTCATGTATTGAAATTTTTTCGAAAACTATTTTATTTCGCAAAGACAAAACGCGCATGCATACTAAATACAATATGCATTCCGTCTCTACACAAAAAATATTTTAAACGATATATCAAACGAAATTATTTTGTAGCATAATTTAAGAAATGTATGGTGTAAAGCTACGACCATTACAAATTAGTAGCGTCCAGATATGTATCATGCTTTTTTTTGATGATTTTCCTTGCAATTACCGAGCAATACAACATTACAACAAAGGGAATGTTATGCTAACTTATAACACAATTCTGATAACAAGATACCTTGAAAATATGTTTACACTTTTGGAATCAATATGAAAAATGTAAGTGGTGTGTCAATAGAAAAATGTGGAAAGGTAATTATTATCATGTGACATATGTCTTCACTGTAGGAACCATCACTGATTTATTTCAGTTCATCAAATAAAGAAAAATAACAATTTTATTAGAAAACTTACTTTGACTGCTTGAGAATATGGCGAAATATTTTAACCATACATAGTGTTTCAAAAAAATAGTTCCACCTTGAATTTTATATGAAAAATGAAGAAATGTCCAAAGTTTATTTCGTAAATGCACGTTTTTTGTAGAAAGTAACTTCATGTAAGTAGTAGTACTACCAAGTTTAGACCATGGTGTATGTTTGTGTGAAAAACTAGCCAACTTCATTCAAGGATAACTATGTTCTCGGTTTTCCTGGAAGTCGTCCTTTTTCGCAATGTTTTGATTATGCTTTACAAGGTAGACCAGAATTAAGTTGCTTAATATCTTCTACTCATGCAGAGCTTTAATTTGATATATAATATGGCATATACATGTTAAGAATAAATGCAAAAAATAACTTTGAATTTTGTGTAGATACCGAATTTACCTGAACCTTAAACTGTCGCCTGACCGCGCCTATATCACCAAGATAATGTGATTGTCCAGCCGTTTATTATATATTACTATGTTGTTCCCCAGTCGTCACATCCCAAACGTCCTTTCCCGGTGACGCTGACGCCGGCACGACACACTACCAAAGTCTCCCGGTCTGGACTACACGTTTACTCTCACACGGTCAGGTCTCCAGCCATCACACCACACACGCCTATACGACATCAGTATATATTGTAGGTTGTTACAAACAATCAAGCAACATCAAGCAACCCCAAGAAGAATCCAACTTTCACACAAAAATCTCAATTTCACTTCCCAGCTATAATGCCAAAAATCGTCTACCCAACGAGTCATTTCAACGCAGGGTTTTTATACAAAACCCCACGAAGAAAACTCACTCCAAGCTCCCAATTCCCATGCACCACGCTCAACTAGTAAAATCTACTCACCCAACTCGCACGCTTAACCCAAGCAATCTAATTTACATAATGTACAATTAAAACTACTAGCCACCAGAAAATGTATCAAAGCGGCCAAATTAAACCACACGGCATATAAAAAGGGGCGTAGTCTCGCCTTAACTAAGTACAATAACCCTATCCAATAAAACTTAATGTGACAGTAGCATTATGTGAGAATCATGGGTTTTGACCGACAAAGATTTCCCCAAAGTATTGGTAGTGCCGTGCATAAACCAGTGTTTGTTGATTTTGATGTCTATTAAACTTTTGTTGATTAAAGTCCAGAGCTCTTACAAAAGATGTTATATGACATTGAAGTATAACATGAAAAGGAAATAGATTTCCTGTTCTTATCCCTACATTATTTCAATTCTGAAAAAAAATTGATAAGCATCATTAGCGGTTATTTATCACTTTTAATGAAACTGAACGAACGTCGGATAAGTCGAACCCCAGAAATCTCGATGTGACTTCGACACAACAAGTTATAATTGTTTTTCTTCCAGCTGCCAAAGACGAAGTAACAAGATGCAACCAATACGACAGTTATAACAGTAGGTACAATATTGAGGTAGTCCAACCCTATTCTTGCGACGTCGGAATTATCCGGGTGAGGTCATAAACATTCGGCGGTGGAACGTTCCACAGCCGAATGTTTACAACAGCGCCCAAAAAGGTTCGCATATGTAACGAATCTTTCACGCGAGAAAAATGCCGTTGCATGAATCTCATTAGGGCTGGACTACCTTGATATCTAAAATATTTACAATTTACATTCTTCTACTTACCCAGATGCCAAATTTTAAGAATGCCAAAACTTGTGGTTGAGATGGGAATTTAACTGATGTTAAAGTAGAACATTTGCATTTAGCTGCAAATAATGTTTTGATGCTAGAATAAGAAAAGTGATGATAATCAACAATTACTCCTTTTCCATAACTGTTTTCCAAAACAATTCAACTAGGGACGTAAAAACATTTTTTCACTTTTGGAAAATGGTACACAAATCTTATAGTATAGGGGAGACAGGGGCAAGATGATACGCGGGGCAAGATGATACAGAGCAATTTTAAGCAACATGACGCCATGTATGACGCCATATATATTCTATGTTGTATCGTCTTTTTGTTATCTATATTTGGCAAAAATATCTCAGGAGTACAACAACACATACAGAAATAATACAGAAATATCGTTTTTCGGGGTATTTTAGTAAATATTTTCATTTTTACACATTTCCTTCTGTAACATTAGAATACGAGAATATTTTTTTGAACTCTTTTCCGGATTAGAACATGTCATTTCAACATTTATTTACCATTCTTATTTTCATCTAAATATTGTCTGTTTTCTAATGATTCGAGTTGAAAGGAAACGAGGTGTCACGGGGCAAGATGATACAGCATAGTCGGGGCAAGATGATACAGACTGCCATCTTGTCCTGGTGACTGTCATGTTTTGCAAAAGATGTATTCAACCCATACATACAATCCCCGAGAACTTATGCAGATCATAAATTTGTTTCATAGTGGTTCTGCTGGTAATTCCAATGTATACATCATATTTGTAAAAATTTTGAATTCGAGGATCATTCATACTTAGAATTCTTTAAGAGTGGCTTTATATGTATGATATTAAAAGGAATTTAATTCAGTTAATCTTTTCTAGAGAGTAAAGATCTACTAGGCTATATTCTATCAATTTACTTTAATAGTGGAATTCATAATACAATCATGCGCTCTTTTCTTAATTATTTTTGTTTTGTTATTTTCTTACTTTATTTAAAAAACATTTTTCTTATCCATAGATAGATATATTTGACTATGAAACCATTTTATATCCTTGCAAATGTTAGTGGATTCAGAAAGAAAGAGACCATTCTAATGAAAACGTAATCCATTTGCCATCTTTTCTAGTAATTGCTGACTTGATTATATCAGGATTTAAATATTTTAGACCATTTCTTTATAAAGACACGAAAATAAAAAAATCAAACCGTTCCAGGGCGCAATACGGCATGGCTACTTTTTTTTATTCCCACATCTTTGTTAAAATAGATTAGTTTCTTTATTGTTTTGATATGAAATATGACCCTTAATAAATTCTGAATAACCGCGTAGTATTTTTCTCATAATTAATTTATTTTAATAATCGTAAAACGAGGTTGTATCATCTTACCCCTCCAACTGTATCATCTTGCCCCGAGCACGGGGCAAGATGATACATCTTACCAGTCTGTTTCAAACGCAAAATTCCATATGTTGCAAACATTTCATGAGTGCGGATTTCGCCCTGAATAATAGTCAAGAAACCAAATTTTTCTTTTTGTCCTGAATTGAACAGCAGAGCAAGCCGTGTAAGGAGAAATTTGAAGAATTCGAAAAAGTGTATCATCTTGCCCCGGTCTCCCCTACCAATGACATTACAGTCCTAGCAAGCGTTTCCGCATAGTTGGTCATATTATTTTTATTAAAAAGTGAACGAATCACTGGGCTAGTTGCATATTCCTTTACTTTCTATCGAGATCCGATGCCTTAAAAAATTCAACCCATAACTACATCATCACTACATAATCTACAAAATGTTTCGTGCATCTTCGGGTGTCATTCCTGATCAATTTCCGTTGCCACGGATGAGGCTCGTAAAATGATTGAAAGTGTCCACAATTTGAATTCCAGATTACATCGTCAATTTCCGTTGCAATGTATGTCATCCGAAGATGTACGAAGAACTTAGGGATAGAATACCTCAACATTAATCGTTCATTTGTTCATTTTCCCCTTTTTCAGAGCTTATCGGGTTTATGGAACAATCTGCAGGTTGTGTGAGCATAAATAAAGGTAAAACATATCATTATCTGAGCTTCATTGCACGGCCCTCAGGCCGTGCATATTAAGGTGATTTTGGGGATGTCAGTGGTGTCGGATATAAGCTAATATAATCCTTTCAGTTCTCAATGAATCGTTATCTCGATAATCAATGGCCATATTCATTTGAGAGGCAAAGATATTTATATAAGTAAGAGAAAAGAAAGGCTGTTTATCACAAAAGTTTGTTAAAGGATCTTTCTATTAAGTTTATTCTGTGTTTCGAAAATGAAAATTCCCTTCTATTTCTTGCCTATCACATAAATCATCCCGTTTTATCTTTTAACCTATCACATTATCAGCTTTGAGGGGTGTTCAGAATATATCCCGTTTGTGCTATAATGCATAGTACGCAATTATTTGTTGATTAACCTTTGCCCTACTGATTTTATTGTTTGTCTCAAGTTTTCATCACATAATCAAGCGGAAAGCAGCCAATATGTAGAATAGGATCAGATTGCATTGCTGACTACACTATCTTAATCTATATTGTCTACTGTAGCTTTGGTCACATCAGGAATGTCATGTGAATTATAAGAAGGGTTACAGCTTTAATTATTTTGTCGTCTGCAACAATTTCGGAATTAGAGCAGTAGATAAAAGTTCGCCTTTTGGAAAAGAATTACACAGTGCTAGTGGTGAGCTATGTAGGACACTCAGGTGACCTAGCATGACCGGGTCAATCCAGAGCTCCAGAGATAATTTTAGTAAAACTCTTTCTCAAACATAACATTGTGTCTATGTCCATCTTAATCCTTCGACAAACAATGACACTTCAGTTTGAAATGTGCTGCAGATGACAAATGGATATTTAATAAATGGATTGGTGTAAAATGTAGCACAGAAAATATTGAAGCAAAGAGGGAAATAATAATATTGTGCATTTACTTCTTTTGCCGCAATGTTTTGTCAACTAATCTGTTTCTATTAGGAACGTCAACACCAGGTATTGTTCGTGATAGGAATTTTTTAGATAAGATACAGAGAGAGAAGAAGATATATAGTTATTTCGATAGTCATTCAACTAGGCCTACCAGTCTAAAATATTCGTTAATCCTTTTACAAATTTTCATTAACACTATACGGAAAGTAACAAACAACAAGGGGTAAAGACATACCCCTGTAAAAAAGCTCAAGAACTGTTCTAGAATGTTCTAAAAGATCAGTTTTAGAATGTTCTAGAATGTTAAATGGTTTTTCTAGAACTTGGGTTCTAGAACCAGTTCTAGAATCAGTTCTTAAACCCAAGTTCTTGAACTGAAGTTCTAGAACTGTCACTTAATGTTCTACAACTTAGTATTGAACTAGTTCTAGAACCAGTTCTTGAACGTTGAATGGCATTTCTAAAACTCAAAAGTTCTAGAACTGATTCAATAATTAGTTCAAGAACCAGTTCTTGAACGTTAAATGCAGTTTTAGAACTCAATGTTCTAGTACTGGTTTTAGAACCAGTTTGCTTCACAATAATTATGTGGGTGGGAAATGGTAAAAATAAACATTTAAAGGGGGGTTCCTAGGACCTAAGTTTTCCAATAGTATGCTTAGTATAGATAGATACATAAAGGGGACATGTTTTGCCGAAAAGTCTGATTTAAACGAACATCTGGTTTGGTGTATATTGTACATGTATATTGAAAGTGGGTGGGGTAATTCTATTCCGGCGCTACCCAAGGTTCTTATTTAGTAATTTTCTATCTATATGTAAATAATTGGCGATTTTTTTAAAACAAAATGCTTTGTATATGAGCCCATGTTAACACGACAGGGGGTCCATTTGCTTGCTAATGATCAATATCAAAATAATTGGCATTTTATGCAATCTTTCATTTTTTGTATATTTTCATATCCCAACTTTGGTGAAAACATCAACACGTTTCTATAAAGCAACATATTGGAATAATATTTTAGGCCAGTACTAAAATAATTTGTCAGCGCAAAGTTATTAGGAATTTTGATAGCTAGTCGGGAAAACGAGCCACAGGCCTTTGAATACACGACAAGATGATCATGATGGTCCTAAATCGCCCACCTGAACCAAGATGATATGAGCCACAGTTATGTTTGAATCAATTAATATTTGTGATTTTAAGACTGAAAATAAACTTATGGCCATCAACATTATGTCTGTATTTCATCCTCATAGGTCAATATATATGGTTGTGAAAAGTGAATACAAAGTCTAAAACGAGAATTTTGTCAAATTCAAGGTCAGATAACTCAACAGCTGTTTGTCTAATTGTGCTGAAGTTCAAACTCATCCATGATCTTATGGTAATCAACCATTATATCCAAGATCCAAGTTTTGTCTTGATTGGTCACTAGAGTAAAAACAAGGTCGAAAACAGCAATTTGGTCAAATTCAAGTATTATTATAACTCACTACTTTTTCATCCAATCAAACTGAAATTCAAAGTCATCTAAAATCTTTATGGTCACCAACATTATTTGTAAGTCTTGGTTGGTCAATAATTGTAAAGGCCAGAGAGTAAACAAAGTCTAAAAACAGTCGATAACAACAATTCTGTCAAATTCAAGGGCATATAACTCACGACTTTCTCATCCAATCACACAGAAATTCAAAGTCATCCATGATCTAATGGTCATCAACATTATGTACAAGTTTTGTCTTAATTGGTCACTAATTGTAGATGCTACAGTATAAACAAAGTCAAAAACAGTCGAAACGGCAATTTTGTCAAATTCAACAGCATATAAATCATGATTTTTTAACCGATTAAGCTGAAAATCAAAGTCATCTGACATCTTATGGTCCTTAACATTGTGGCAAAGTTTTGTCTTGATTGGTCAAAAATTGTAGATGCTAGAGAGTAAACAAAGTCAAAAAACAGCAACTTTGTCAAATTCGAGGGCAGATAACTCCAGACTTTCTAGTCCGATCAAACCGAAAATAGATCTAATCTAAGATATAATGGTCACTAAAATTGCGTCCAAGTTTTGTCTTGATTGGTTAGTAATTGTAGATGATATAGTGTAAACAAAGTCGAAAACAGTCAAAAACAGCAATTTTGTCAAATTCAAGGGCAGATAACTCAAGACTATTTGATCTGATCAAACCAAAAATCTTACTCATTCGAGATGTTCTGGTCAGCAACATTGTGTCCAACTTTTGTGTTGATTGGTAAATATTTGTAGATGCTAGACTGTAAACAAGAGGACCATGATGGTCCTAAATCGCTCACCTGAATCAAGATGACAAGAGATATAATGGCAATTTTGTCAAATTCAAAGGCATGAAACTTACAAGGACTTTCTGTTTGGAAACAATTAAGTAATAATTTTGTTCCAATCGATCCTGGGTATGGGTTGAATGTGGGTATGAATTAGCACAATTGTTGAGGGTTTTTTTTACAATAATCATTTCATGATTCTGCAATGTACAACGTAGGGCTAATTTTTAAAGCATACTGATCTGTTAGAGATTGATCATTTATGATAGGCTCAATTAACAAGATTTGGTCTCTGATCGAAAGAATATAGGGAAAGATTATCATCTGATAAGCTAATGCTAACCCTTCTTATTTGTTTACATAAGATAAACATGGGGCTAGTCAGAGCAACAGATAAGAGAAATAGATAAGAGAAAACTTAAGTGTCTCCTTGACAACCCACAGTAAAGTATAATTTTCAATGCATGCAATTTCCCGAACCCTGCCACATCCATATACTTTTTAAGAAAATAAAAAAAATCAAGATAAAATTTTGAAACGAGTCACTCAAGGAACTTTCCAGCCAGGTTTGGTTCAAATTAGCTTAATGGTTGATTTTTAAAGAATTTTCTTGTGATTTTTCCAAGTCTGATAAGCTACGCCCTGCCACGCCAACATTTTTTGACGAATCAAAAATTTGCGAACAAGTTTTGAAAATGGTCACCCAAGGAACATTCCTGACAAGTTTGGTCAAAATTGGTCCGATGGTTTAGGAGGAGAAGATGTTGAAAGAAATTGTGAACGGACGGACGGACAGACGGACGGACAAAAAGCAACCACAATAGCTCACCTTGAGCACTTTGTGCTCAGGTGAGCTAAAAATGTCAAAAGTAGCTATTTTTACATGCAAGGGCAGATAACTACAGACTTTCTGGTCCGATCTGACTCAAAATCGAACTCATCTGAGAGCGAATGGTCATACATATTTTGACCAAGTTTAATCAAGATTGCCTTATATGTTTAGATGCTAGAGTGTAAACACCAAATTGCTGACAGACTGACGGACCAGACATACAGACGGACGGACAACAAACAAAAGGTGATCACAATAGCTCACCTTGAGAACTTTGTGCTCAGTTGAGCTAAAAGCCCATGACAAGTTGTGGAATAAATCACGAAATACATTTTTTCTGGATTTTCTTCGCACAGAAAGGCATAAATATTTACTTAGCTTAAAATTTAGCTGGCCTTAGCAGAAAGTACTACAAATAAGCTATTGCGGCCAGGTTTGTCTGTTTTCCGCCTGTCTGTCTGCTCGTCTATAATATCAGGTTTACACTCTAGAATCCACAAATATCATTTGATCTTCACCAAACTTTGTCTAAATATGTATGGTCATAAGCCCTTGTGTAAGATTGATTTTGTAGAAATCTGTAGAAAGTGCTGCGTTATGTGCCCTTGAATGTCAAAAAATGCTATTTTTGACAATTTTGGCATAATACATACAAATATTGCCCAATCAAATGTAAAGCCAAATAAAAATGTTCGCATTTACAACGTCTTGGGTGAATGAGATTTTTAGCTCCACTGGCCGTCAGGCCAGCGGGCTATTGTCATGGCGTTGTGTCCGTCGTGCGTGCGTCCGTGTGTCCGTCAAACCTTTTCTTTAAAAATCTTCATCTCAATTTTAAACTACCTGATGGATTTCAACCAAACTTCACAGGAATGATCCTTGGGTGACCCTCTCTCAGATTCCTTCTGAGAATTCTGATTGAAGTAGAAAGTCTGGAATTATCTGCCCTTGAATGTCAAAAATAGCCGTTTTGACTTTGTTTTCACTCTAGCAACTACAAATATTGACTAAAGCAACTACAAATATTGACTAATCAAGACAAAACTTTCACAGAATATTGATGACAATAAGATCTTGCCTTGATATAATTTTCAGCTTCATCTGAATTTTACATCATCTGAGTTTTACATCATGGGTTATGTGCCCTTGAAATTGACAAACTTGCCATTTGGGGCTTTATTTTCATTCTTACAACCATAAGTATGAACCAATCAATCTAGAACTTTAACAGAATCTAACTTACATGCTTATAATTTTCAGCTTGATCTGAATCAATGTCAAATCCAGAGTTATGCGCCCTTGAAATTTTACAAAATAGCTGTTTTCCACTTTGTTTTCACCATCTTAACATCAACAAAATTAATAATGATCAACAAGGTCAACGCTTTAATAAAATGTTGGTGAATTTAAGATCTTGCTTAAGTGTCATCCTTAGCTTGATAGAAATATAACATCCTGAGTTATGTGCACCTGAATTTGACAAATTGCCAATTGTGTCTTTGTTTTCACTCTTCCCTTAGTTGCCTAGCATGGATCCCTTTAAGGGGGAATGCTCCAAGTTTCCTAAATTTTTTCCTAATAATAGAATTTATTTATATTTTGTATGTTGAAATTACATGTTATTACCAATTGAAAAATATAATAAAAATGGATGGTCAGCGATCTTGTTTGAATTTCAAAGGCATTCGTATCACATTACCCTACACCGAAAAAATGTACAATTTCTTGGACCTGTCCAAGGTCACTAAAATGCTAATAAAATGCTGTATATACATCGCTTAGTCCCGAAAACGGATTTAAAGTAACGTCTTACATTTCATAAGAACAGAAACCCCAAAATATGTGCTATTATAAACGCGGAAATGTATAAAACAGCATGCTCACGTGTTCGGTTAGATCAACGAAGCTGGAGGGTTTTATGTCAAAATTTTCATATTTTTGGAAATATTTCAAGTTCTACATAATAGAATTTGATAAAACTCCCTCATTGTATGAAGCAACATGTCCTGGTAATAATTTAAAAAGAAATTGTATAAGTCAGCGCACTTCTAAGTGAATTACAGCATTTTTATCAGCTACACATGAATAAAGTGACGCAAAACAGTGGTAACTGCACCCACACTTACGACTGTCTTGCTCTAAATAATCGATTTCCATCTTGGGGAAATCAGTTTCGCATAACAAATACACTTTTACAGTCGAAAATGCTAAATTATAATGATGTGTTACATTATTGAAAATATGGTAGCGAAACATATTGGTACGAAACATTTAATTTACTACAGTAATGACCGAGTGTTCCGAAAAACTGGAGCATTCCCCCTTAAATCAAGGCCCCGTGAAATCATTGATGTAAAGGAAGTCATGCATTTGCTTATTTGAACTGCCTGAACTTTTGAAATTGCATTCAACAAGATAAACAATTCATTCAGGCCTGTAGAGCGCTTCCAGACCACCAGGGCTGTCTAGTTATCCAGATTTAAAATGCAAATTCTGATTTATCTGCTCTCGAATTTGGCAAAATTGCCTTTTTCGGCTTAAAGTGTTCAGTGGAACTTACTATGGTCACTTATTGTAAAACGGTTCGTCCTTTCACAATTTAAATAAGCACTTAATGCTTTTTAGGTATGGGGAAGACACATGAAGCTGGTTGAAAGGTGATAAAGAAAAGAAGTAATGTTGATAGTATTAAATTCTCTTACCATTACTGTCGAGTAGTGAACCAGCAGCGTCAGTTTGTAAAATTATACATGTATGTGCATCAAAGTAAAAATTTGCTTCTCATGTCAATTCAACCTACCAACTTTGTTAGCTAGTATCTCCAAAAACAAGCCCTCACTATTTTACACCTAGATAATAGAGATGTGATTGTAACCCTACCAATTCACAGAATTTAAAGAAAAACTATTGTTTGATCCCTTGGAATTTAACCATAATGTGGAAAAGTTCGGGGCACAAATTTATTTAGGCCGTGCTTCATCTTATGCTGCATCATGCAGCAATTTTGTACTTGTAATTATATTGGGTGGTAATAGCTTTTCAAAATGCGATATATCTATATTCTCGATGGACGGTTTCAATGAGTACCCACAGCACGGGGTTTGGATTTGGAAAAAAACATTTTTTCTGTTGTCTTGAATTACTATATCGTCGGTGTTATTGCAAAACTTTGTGACTACAGCTTGATTGAAGCTGGAGTTACGGTTTTTGCACTAACACCTATAATGAAAGTGCCATAAGCACTGTAAACTACCTTCTCTGAATACCTGTGTTTATTCGTATTCCAACAATCTTTGAATAATCATAACGCTATGAAATGGCAAAAATGTAGAACATTTTGTACTTAGCTGAAATACTATGAAACAAAAAACAATGTAACTCGAGCTAGATTTCAGCACGGATGGTGAAAGCGCAAACAACTACACAACCTAAATTTTTGTGTTCCCGCATTGTTCCAAATCCGACGGTACAGCATTGATTGATAGAATGTGAAAAACTATTCCATGTTTGCATACACTTTATGTGTTGCTACATTGCTATGGTCGGAATGAGTAGAAGATAATGGGCTCTGTGCTTTCTAATTCAGATCCAAAAAAAACTTATATTTGCATTGTATTGCAATGCATTCTAATCCGAGTCTACAATTTTTCGATCATGATTGATATAATGTGAAAAATCGTATTGGCATTACGACATTGTGTCAGCGAATGTGACATTATACTGCAGCTAGTCTAATCATGTCTTCTAATTGTTCCAACAGGTTACACACGGTATGGAATAAATTAAAGAGAATAAAATCACAACAAATGTTGAGTTGAAAATGGGCATTTTAGTTCGTAAAATGCCACATTTTAATAAAATGCAAAAATATTGGATATTTACACAAAATTATATTATTAATTCCAAATCAATTTAACCTTAATCAATTTTCTATGTATTTATACCATATCTGGGCGTCAAAAACCGCCCCAAAATGACAGTAGAGAAAATAACAGTTCTAAATGGAGGAAAAATTGAATTTAAGATACCAAGTTGTGTAAGCATACTTATCAGTGGAAGGAGGAAGGGAGGAGGAGGTTAATTCTAAAACTTGTGTATAATTCAAAATAACTTTTCTTCCAAAAATATCTTCTTGATTTTATTATAAACGATTCTGAATGACGTCAGCAAGGCGCGTGCTCAAAAGGGGAGAAAAATGTTAAAAGTGTTAACCTAAGAATTCCTTAGGTAGTCTCAATTACTATATATTGTGAAAAGATAAAGTCTGCTTACACACAAAGTATTTTACTTTCATAAAATATATTTGTGTTCCCGCATTGTTCCAAATCCGACGGTACAGCATTGATTGATAGAATGTGAAAAACTATTCCATGTTTGCATACACTTTATGTGTTGCTACATTGCTATGGCCGGAATGAGTAGAAGATAATGGGCTCTGTGCTTTCTAATTCAGATCCAGAAAAACTTATATTTACATTGTATTGCAATGCATTCTAATCCGAGTCGACAATTTTTCGAACATGATTGATAGAATGTGAAAAACCGTATTGGCATTACGACATTGTGTCAACGAATGTGACATTATACTGCAGCTAGTCTAATCATGTCTTCTAATTGTTCCAACAGGTTACACACGGTATGGAATAAATTAAAGAGAATAAAATCACAACAAATGTTGAGTTGAAAATGGGCATTTTAGTTCGTAAAATGCCGCATTTTAATAAAATGCAAAAATATTGGATATTTACACAAAATTATATTATTAACTCCAAATCAATTTAACCTTAATCAATTTTCTATGTATTTATACCATATCTGGGCGTCAAAAACCGGTGTTACACATATCAAGAAATACCTCGTAGCTGCGGTTTGTTTTAGTTTTTATTGTAAAAAAATCATTGACATTTCTAATTTCAGTTTGGGGCCACTTAAAGGATCTTCATGACGTGGACGATGGGTGCCGAATGCATATACAAGATTTATATACAAGTAAGTATAGGCTACTTCTTAATCATTACACTGGCTCTCGTTTGAATGATATGATTCTTAATAAAATTATTTTCAAACATGTATATTCTCATTTCTTTCCACACTGCCACACTCTCTGTAAATGTGGACCAATCGGTTAGTTGATAACCAGAGCCATGTTCTCTAGAGCGAGATTTCTTGAGATATCTTGAGATTTCTTAAGATGTTTTAGGATAAAGTGCTCTTTGAGCAAGATTTTTAAGACGATCACTGGGAGCCGCCATTGCTCTATACTTCTTTCGGAGTCCCTCGGTAAATTCTGTAGAATCTATATGGGATAGAATTGATCGAGTTGTTCCGAATGCTCCATGATTCGTAAACCGCGGAGTTCCGAATGCTCCTTACTTCATACAAATGACGTCATGATGACGTCATTTGTATGAAGTATTGAACATTCGGAACACCTCGCTTGAAATCTCGGTCTCAAAAACGCTTTATCAAAACCATCTTAAGAAATCTTTAAAAAAAACTCGCTCTAAAGAACGCACCTCAGGATGGGCACAAGTGAACACTTCAACAATAACCTCGTACCTACAGCTTGGTTAAAGCTGTAGTTACGAGTTTTTTGTTGAAAAGCAGCAATATGCAACAATTTGAATTTAGACAGTTCTTCTACGGTTTTACCACCTTGATAATAGCGGGCGAAGCATGCTCACGGCCGAAGGCCGTGAGCGCGTAGCTCGCTTTTATGGTACACGTGCGACAATTCTATGTACATACGTTGAACTAAATTTCCACCGTACCGGAAACGGAAATACACAAAATCATTTTGCCGAAATGAATAAGTTTTACTCCGTGGCTATTTTTAAAAAAATACGATTTTCTCTCAAATCAAAATAACGACGAGGTGTAATTACACCAAAAAAGATTTGTAAAACTGTTTTAGCATTTAAACGATCGTCAATCATTGAGAATTTGAATTTCAAAAATTAGAATTTCTCACCGACTGGATAATAAAAATTCGGAACAGTTCGGTCCTTTCTGTTGAATTGCCGGAAACGGAAACCATTCCATAGCAACGGGAAAATGAATACGTAACTAGGCAAATTGAAATCCGAGTTTTCTCTGATGAAATTCGCTCTTTGACATATTGATGTCGCTCATTGTAATCAAAGAGTGAATTTTACGAGAGAACATTCAGATTTCCGAGTTTTCTCTGATGAAATTTGCTCTTTGACAAGTTGATGCCACTCATTGTAAATTGAACGACAGCAACACATCAAAGAGCGAATTTCATCAGAGAAAACTCGGATTAGGCATACTGATGACGTCATTTGAAAAAGTGTGTCGTAATCACTTTCCCAGACAGAAACGACAAGACAGAAAATGTGACTTACACGATTCACATTTGCTGGTAAGTACATTTGATATATAGTCGTATATTCATTTAGATTAATACGGTGTTTGGTATGTTCGCCTATCTGATAATTTATTCCCTAAACATCGATCTTCAAAAGAGTGACCATATATCCGGATAGTACCTTAACTTATGTTCAAACTGTGTCACTGACTGATCACGACGCACATTGGCATAGGTTGACAACGAAACGATATCGCATGAGAGAGATTTTATACGATACTTGTTTTGGGTTTACTAATCCTTTCCGAACAATGGACTAAATGGTTTTGATGACTTCAGTTCACAAATAGAAAACTGACAAACTTCGCAGGAAAGGATAAAATGCTGACTGTGTCCTCTTCATGTGTTATTAGTCTTAGATCTGGTTGAATGCTTTCCCTTTGTCATGGTCTCTGCTCATTTGAAATTTGCGGGACATGGTTCCGGTATTCTTGTTCTCAAAGAATGACAAAGGTCTGACAAGTTTTATTCTGCACCAGTAAATGTTTTCTAGACTTCAGCACGATCTGAGTGCCTTTTCTTTAAATTGTAGGTGGAATAGTCATTCATCCTAGCATTATTACAGCCACAGGAACTCATTTGAACAACAATAACAGTCTTTTAGTTTAAAAAGGTAGGCATAATTTTATGCTAGATTGATTTGTGTTATTAGATCTAGATCTACATGTATCGTTTTTCTTGACATGAAAGAAAAGATGATCATTCTTTGCACTGCCTGTAAGAATGACAGACATTGAATAATCACATTAATCAGGATTCTGACAAACCTTATCTTTGATGACTATGCATTAAGCAGCTATAAAAATCATTGAAGGAAAAGAATAAAATGCATATATAACTGTAAGATTAAGCAGAATTTTTTTTCAAAATGATTTCTTTGCTATAACTGGCAGTGATGCAAACAATCTTAAAAACAATGAATTGTTAGACTATTAATGCAAAGAATTGCTTTGTAATTGAAATCTTTGTCATTTATTTGAAATAATTTATGTATTTTCCAGTGCAATTGATGTCCAATGCAATCTACATGTAAAATGATAACTATATTTTCAAATACAGGTGAACCATTGTTTGCTGGATAGTTCAAGACACTCACAAGATCTCTACTTAGATGTACACGTTCATGGCAGGCTATGTTATTTCTTCCAGAGAATCTATTGTTTCATTGGTAAGCAATGTAGATTTTTACTTATCAAGTCTTTATGCAAGCAGAAAAATAATTATCACCAGGTTTGACATTTTGGTGCCTTTGCATTAGAGCATGAACAAGATCATGGCTGAAGTATTGATTTTTCATTTGAAACAACAAATTTATAACGCCTTTACTCTTTCATCTGTTGCCTGTCTCATGTTTGTTAAGCCTTTTGTCAAATTGTTAGAAAATGTATGAATTGAAAAGAGAACTAAAAAGAGAAATGCAGATGAGTGCATATAATTATATACACCGTGTGTAATCACGTAACAGAATAAATGAAAAAATCTTCAATAACTTCGTTAATACTGGACCGATTTGAATTCGATTTGAAGCAGAGAATGTGGACAGACATCACACACTAGATGGACGTGAATGATTTATTGAAAAATCAACCAATAAAAAGTTATTGAAGATAAACCAAAATTTTGGTTTATCTTCAATAACTTTTTTATCAGTTGATCTTTCAAAAATCCAACACGTCCATCTTATTCCTGGCATGTTTCCACCTTCTCTGCCTTAAACCGAATTCAAATTGGTCAAGTATTAAAAAAGATATTGAAGATTATCGGAAATTCTAAGTCACATGATTATACACCGTGTATACATGTATGTGTCACCTTTTAAGTCAGAAAGTTGGCCGTACAGGCTAAAAACATTGGGCATTGGGAGAAAATGTTGGTAATCCACAGTTTCTTCTTAACCTTAATTTTTTTCTAAAAACCATATTAAAAAAAACATTTAATTTTTCTAAATTGAAAAAAGAAGAAAAATTGGGCCCAAAAGCAATTCTTGATTCCTATATTCATAAGTGTTATTCCCATCCAGTCATTTTGCATTAGTTATTCTGAAAGGAATATGTTTAACCCAAACCCAAACAAGTCAAGACATTATTTTAAATTTGGCATCCCCATAATAAAGGGCTTGAGAAAACACTGAAGAAAAAGAAGCAAATGTTGATTATCAGCATTTTCTCCTTTTGCCTCAATATTTTCTTTGCTATTTAATACATTTATTCTATCTTTACCAAGCATCATTCTTGTCGTCTGCAGCAGCTTTTATCAGACCATCCTTAAAATAAATTGTGATGTGTGGGACAGGGTTAATATTATTTTCCATATAAATTAGCATTCTTCATTTCTGTTATTTCAGCCTGATCATCTATTGAAAAGGAGTTGAATGATGGTTTAACCAAGAGTGAGAAGACCTTACAGTGAAGTGCAGATCATTGATTTGGATTGTTTTATGAGTTTTTATTAAAATACAAAAAACATCATGTAAGAAAAATTTGAATTGTTCCATTGTGTGTCACAAGAAATGTTCCAAAATGATATCTGGTTTTCATATCTTTTTTTATTTAACTTATTTTGTAAAGCATTGAGAGAAATGAAGAAAATGAAGATACCCAATCTTTTCTCCTTTTCTTTCAAGGTTTTTCATGTCAGTAGATGAATATGTGCCAGCTATCCAAATAATGAATGCATTTTGCTTAAACGTTGTCTGTGAGTGTATGTCTGTCCCTCTTACCACACATCAGTGGCGAATCCAGGAGGGAGGGGTCAAACAAACCCCCTTCTGAAGCCTGATTATTTCATTTTCATGCAGAATTTCAGTTAAAGTTGTATAATGGTAGGAAAACGAACTACCCCCACTATTTGTATATATTATTCCGACCACCCTCACAAAATCCTGAATCCGCCTCTTCACAGTGACTCTTTTTTACTTTCGACAAATGAAGGTAATGGATTTGAAAAACATTGTGGAAAATGAAGAAATTGCTTCTGACAATCAATTTCTTCATTTTCCACAACCATGTTTCAACACAAAAAGACCAAAAACTGTTAAACTTCATCCGCTTGAAACTGTTGTCTGCAACATCTGAATTTGGACAAAATTTTCCATCTGAAAATGGGTTGATATTGCCTGATAAGCATCTGATGGCTTGTATTGGGTGTTGTGTTCGTACCTATAGGCGTTATCTTACGGTAGACGGCTGGGCCACTCTCCAAAAACCCAGACTTATCTCAGAATCTAATTTGGATATAATGGACAGTATAACTTCAAATTACTCAGCGCTTCATTCCGGGTACCGTCCTTTATAGTTTATACAAAGGGAGCCAGATTCTCAGCACCTATGAAATGCGTAGTAACTTCATCATACTATGGATAAAGTGATAGATCAACGTATACAGTCTAATACTCTGTATAGTATTTGACAAGAGCAAACAACCAGTATTTATGCGGAATGGCTTGAACAACATGTTCCGGTTAAGCAGACATAGCCGTTTTAAGAAAAAAAGTGTGTGACTTTGTCTGTCCATTTCCCAAACAAGACCTAAATTTTATTTGCCTAACGGTAAAGGGTTTTGGGAAAATATTGAGGTAAAATAAGGAAGTGCTAACAATCAGCATTTTCTTCTTTCGTCTCCATAATTTCTGTTTTGTATTGTACACAAATTATATCCCTGTCTGTGTCAGTTTGCAACTGCAACAGCTTTTAATTTAAAGATAAAGGACAAGGTTGAAGGCTTTCCATTCAATAGCAACGGATTTTGTGCTAAAAAGAACTGGGTGTGTCGTTATGTTTAGATAAACCGTCAGTGTTGTTGAATAATCAAGTAACCACTGGCTGGCGACCAATTCTCGCCGCATACCAGTTCTCACCAACTAACCCATGTCATGGTAAAGATTGAAAAGGGTCCTTTCCCACATACAAGTTATGTTGACATGAACTTCTTTTATTCCGAAAATAAATTATACTCAATAACGTTATGTCTTTGCTGCGATACGGTATAGTTGGCGAGAACTGGTACGCGGCAAGATCTGGTTGCCACCAAGTGCAGCTTCAATTGAGCTTTAGCTAGTTTTTGAATTACACTAGCGAAAACTAGTGTTTGTCCGCAATTACGTCAATGTTTAGCCTACTTGATAAATTTAAACCCTATTAGATCTAGTTATTGCATATTCATGAGACAAAATGTATTTTGTTTTTTCTTCGCTTCGTCCGCTTTATGGCTTTGCCTTAATTACATATTACTTTATGGCAATTTATGTATTTCTTTTAGACAAATACAATCGAACACTCGATCAAAATGGACCGCTCTGCCTGTGTGGAGGTCGCGTGCAGAACTTCGATAAACCTAGATTTGGTGAGCTGTTGTTTGTTTGTTTTGTGTTTGGTTTTGCTTCGATGTTTGTTTGTGGGTAATATTGTCATTTTAGAAAAGGAAATGAAAAATAGCTCGATAATCCTATTTCCAAGATCGTTTATTACTTGGCTACGATGGGAGAACGCCGTAACTACAACTTTTTATCAAGCTGTAGTTACGACATTTTTAAACGTAACCGACGATACGCTCTATTTTCCTAAACTCTAAACACCAATTACGCCAGAAGCAGGTAATTACTATAGCGGACGAGAATTGACCTGGCAGAGCATTCCATTCGATTAGCACGGGTTGGTCTGCCAGGTCATTTCTCGTGAGGTATACCATAGCGAAAATTACATGATAATTGTATTTACAATTGAATACCATTCTTTTTTTAACGTTCACGAGTAGTAAAAAATTTCATAGTAATATTCGCGATAGCAGAGGTCCAATCCTGATTCAGGGGGTGATCGCTGCGGGGGCTATTGCTATTTCTTGTTACTTTCAGATAGTGGCAACTTTTGCTATTGCGAACATTCTTTGGCTTACAAAGGTATTTCGTCGTTGTTGTTGCAAAACCTCGTAACTCCAGCTTTAATCAAGCTGGATTTATGAGGTTTTGCTGTAACGCCGACGATTTATTACACTCTTTATTATATACAATGTATGTTTTCGATTTATATTAGCTTATGATAAGAGATATTAGCCCTTTTAATATTCTCCCAAACGGCACATTTTAACGGCGATGTTTTAAAAAGCTGAGGCAGATGACCAAACTATGTATGTTGGTAGTGATATGATATTGGTTGCACTATACATTGTAGCACACAATATTTTGAGGGAAAATGAGACATTGCTGATTTCTTCTTTTGGATCAACGGTTTGCACAGCCTGTTCTCTTGGGGACGTAAAAACCAGGTCTTGTTTGGGAAAGGGTTAATTAAACCATTTGATAGAAAAATTCAGAATCAAAGAAACACATGGAAATTATAATTTAATTATTTCAGTAAATCCATCACTTATGACATTCACATGATGTCGGAATTTTTTGGGCGATTTCTTAAACATTTGAAACATTCCACCGCCGAATGTTTACGAAGTCGCCCGAATAGGTTCGGATACGTAACGACATCGCGTGAATCTCATTACGGGTGGACTACCTTAATATCCGCAGTGTTCTCATACGCTCATAAAGAGCTGGCGCTCGTTATCTCAACATCGGATAAGTCGAATTTCTGCTAAGGTGTAAGTGAGAATTTGACCATGTCATTTTCAGTCTTTTACTTCAATACCAAGAATAGGTTGAGAAACGATTTTTAAACTCATTACTGCACAGTGACGCCTTTTGACTCCCTTACAAGTGACGGCTTGGGAAAACATTGTGAAAAATGAAAACATTGCTTGTGACAAGCAATTTCTTCATTTCCCACAACGTTTTCTAACCCAAAATGAAAATATTTTTAGAATTATATCAACTTGAAATTGTCGACTGCAACACCTTTCAAATTGGAACAGTCCAAATATTGTCATCGGGTGAAAGGTTAAGCAAGATTTCATTAGTAAAGACAGAGATGCGCACCTTGTCTATGCTATACCATTTGGTTTCAGATCTGGAAAAGAAATTATTCACCAACGTTGAAGGTTATGGTTGTAGAAGTCTTGAAGAGTGTAAGTGTATTAATCATAATCATCGTCATTTTTGGATCATTTTTTCTAACAATTCTCTGGTTCAACTGATAGGAAGATTTATTAATACCGTCTGGGATTTAAATAGATTAAAGGGACATTTCATTCCAATTTCAATTTTTTAAAGTATGTCTTGATGCCAAGATTGGTTATTCTAACGAGTATAAATACTATTGGTTTTTTGAAGTTGTTGACAATAAGCGAGAAACACGCAATTAAAGTTGAGACATAATCGATAAATTGCATATAAATCCGAACTGTTGTCCACAACAATTTGTTCAATTTTAACACAAAAGTATAAATTTCTCGTAAACGGCGCAATATTTTGGCTCGAAATTTTCAGAATTTTCATAAGGAAACGTGCCCTTTCAGACAAAAATAAAAGTAAAATTTATGACAAAAAATTCTGAAATGTCACTTTAACACGATAAGTAATAAAGGTAATAGTTGAACTACTTTTACGTACCCTTTACGAGCATTTTCCTTTTATCACTTTTTTCCTCATAATTTTTCAGCGTGGCACTACTTTGTGAAGATACAGGATTTTAATCTCGGATGTCAGACTGATTTTATCAAGCGTGCCGCATGTAAGTCATCAAACATTCTGCCAGAAACAAATCATTTCCGCCGATATCTGGTTGATTGGGGTTTAACGCTTCTTTCAACTGCTATGGTCAAATCGCGGAGGCTCGAGCACCTAACCATGGATTCCTGTCATTGATCATATCAATACTGCCACTACATCCTTACCGAGCCTCCAGGTGCTCACCCACATAGGTTTACCCTTTCCCAAATAAGACCTGGTTTTGACGGCACTTATAGAAAAGGCTTTGGAAAATATTGAGGCAAAAGAAGAAACTGCTGATAACCAGCAGTTTCTCCTTTTGTCTTAATATTTTCTGTGCTGTTTTGTACACAAATTCTACCTTTATCAATATCAATTTTTACCATCTGCAGCATCTTTCGAATTTGACCAGTCCAAATTTTGTCGTTTGGGAAAGGGTTGATGAATACCAAAGCATTGCTTGGAGACAATTTTGTTTGAACGGACATTCTAAGCGACCAGGGATCGAATTCGTGACTTGATGACTGACAGTCCGATTTGCTACCCACTGTGCCAAAGCCGCGGGTGTCGAGATCTGTGAAATAATCATTAAAGTGCATTTGAGACCAAAAACATCCTGACCATCTTGGATTAGCTTAACATTATTATTTATTTTTAATTTATTGTACACCATGAAAATTATTTTCTAATGTCGAAAGAAAACTTAGCTTCAATAGGAAAAATTATGAGAAAAGTTTTAATTTTGCACAATAATGTTTAGTCTTTTCCAAACAACATCTAGTTTTGATTTTACACCTAACTTGCAGAAAAAAAAAACATTGAAAAAAACATCGAGTCGAAAGTAGAAAAATTACATACTGATAATAAACTTTCTTTTGCGTTTAGATTGGTATAAGAATTATCTGCAAACTTTTACGCAATGCAAGTCTATATAAATATGCTGTTCTTTTATGTTTGCTTGCATTAGCCTTCAAGTTGGGACTGTCTAAAATTATATCTTTTGTAAAAGTGCTAAATGTTAACATATAACTTCAACCATGTATCATTTCAGTGCATTACAAGACGGAAAACGACGACCCATGTACATGTCAACTAGATGTTACCAGTAGGTATCATAGGAATCTGATTTAAATCCTGTGTTAACTTACAGGGACATCTGACATGTATCAGTTAGAGGTCATCTGCTATCACCTTTTTCTTCTGACCAATCAAATAAACGCTTAAACATTCTCAAAGCTATTAAAATCGTAAATTTTCAGCCACGAGTATATCGTTTTGAAGGGTAGAACCATGTGTTTGCACATGCTTGTCATGCAAAATCATATTAGATAAGCGATTTAATTCTTTCGGGTAAAATATGACCGCTTTTTGGTTTTCCCAGGGTTATGAAATATTACCCCTTTACTGGTGCATGTCAAATGTTTCTGAAAGTTAACACCGGAATCTAATCAGATTGGTATCCGAGCTATAAAAAAAGAGGGTTAATGCTTCTTAAAGTGACATTTCACATCTATTTCATTTTTTAAAAGTATGTTTTGGTGCAAAGATTGTTTATTCTAATGCGTAGAAATACCATCAGTTTTTTGAAGTTGTTATTTATTAGCGAAAAATACCCCTTTAAATTTGAGACAGAAATGACAAATTCTATATAAATCTGAACTGTTGTCCACAACAATTTGTTTAATTATAGCACAAAAAATATATATTTCTCGTAAACGGTTAAATATTTTGGCTCGAAATTTTCAGATGAAATAAAAGCAAAATTTACGTAAAAATTATTGTGAAATGTCACTTTAAAATGCATTATTTTTCATCAAATTCTATATTATGGGTAGGCCTACTCATAAATATAAATCGTCTCGTCCAGACATTGCATCACTATGCCTAATCGATTTTTTACAATATCTATCAAATTCATAAAGCCAGGACAAAAGCATGTCAAAATGTGCAGGCCTGTCTGAATTTCTATGTCCTGTGTTTAGTTTTAGCGTGACTGGTCACAATTGTCAAGACCTTACAAGCCACAAGGGTATTTTTTCCTGATTCGTGTTCATTCTTTGTAGCTTCAAGACCTCCTTCGACATCGCAATCGACATCAACATCCACTTCTGCGTCAACTCTAACAACGACAACAAAAACAACAACTCCAACAACAACAATTCAGTCTACTGATGCTACTACTGCCAATGATCAGACAAGTACTGCAAGAACTACTACTACACAGCCGACCCTGAGTACGTTAAAGAGACATTTCTTAGATATTTTCTAATATTTTTTACTTTTATTTTTATCTGAAAAAGTTTATTTTCTTATGAAAATTCTGAAAATTCAATGCCAAAGAATTGCGCCGTTTGCGAGGAATATATTTGAGCCAGGATCTGGAAAAACGTCCCTTCAGGATTTTGAGCCCAACATAGATCCAGATCAGCCTGTGCATACGCACAGTCTGATCAGGATCCATGTTGTTCTCAAATAGCTTCTTCGTGACCTGTAGTAACTTAAAGAGAGAAACATGGATGCATTTTGGACTGCATTTGACAACAGGCTGATCTTCAAACTCAACTTTTTAAAAATGCTATAAGGGACGTTTGTCCAGATCCAGGCTCATTTCTTTCTTACAATCAAACTAATTGTTTTTTTACCACAGTTCAGATGTAAATGTAATTTGTCATTTCCGTCTCAACTGTAGGGGCGTTTTTTGACTTATCAGCAACAATTTTAAAAGAAAACTGATATCATTTAAACCCATTAGAATAGAATGTCTTGGCTCCAAGACATACTTAAAAAATGAAAAGGAAATAATAAATCATTATGTCTCTAACACTTCTACTTATTTCTTTCGACCATGTGATTTCGGAATCTCCATAATCAATCAATCAATTAAGAGGAACAGACAAAAAGCGAGAAAAGACAACATAAAACTCATTTTGATTATGACTTTATCTTCTCCGTATAATACATGTATACAAAAGTTTTATCGACATAGCATAAGTCGAATATCTGGTAAGGACGAAGTGCAAGTCTCATCCTGTCATCATCAATGTACAGTGGACACTCGTTATGTCGACATCGGATAAGTCGAAATTTCGCTTAAGTCGAAGTTCAAATCTGGTCCCGTCCTCATCTATTGACATAATTTTTTCAAAACAAAAAAAATTCGAACTGAATAAAGCCACTGAAATATTGTAGGAAAAGGATAGAAATTGCTCGACACGAGCAATTTCTTTCCTTTTCATACTATATTTCAATAATATTCGTAGAGCCTTGATAAGTCCAAAAACGGTCAAATATCAAATATCTCGAAGCCGAACAAAATCGGATGAGTCGAACTCCGGATAAGTTGAGGTATTTGAACGACCCCTCCGACTTCGACACAACGAGTGTCGACTGTATATCAAAATTTAAAATTAAATTATTTCTAAATAAATAATGCTGTTGAATTTTGATCTGCACAACGCACTGTGTTAAGAACATTTAATTCAGTGAAAGATTCATAATTTTTCTTGCTTTCCATTATAAACAGAGTATACGTGTAGTAAATTCGGCGTTATCCAGGCCGTTGCTCAAGGTGAACCAGCGAGGGATACAAATAGTAATGGTTGTGGTTCGGCTGTGGGTTCGAGCCTTGGAGAAACCAATGAAAACCTAGTTATGACATTTTGCAACACACCGACCCCGCAGAATTGGCACAGAGGCGTAAAGGTACACAGCGATAATAAGTTTTGAAAAACTTTCCTTTTTTTTTCGTTAGTGTTCGATTTACATGTTCTCCAACGATACCTTATTTGAATGATTTTTTTAAAAGAACAAATCGAGGGCTTGGTGCAAAATCATTGTAACTACATTTCGTAAAATTTTACAGGGGAGGGAAAAAACTTATTGACTTTCTCAAAGTTAAAGAGGAAAAATGTTTTTATAATTCTAAATATCTTTTTCAGTGTACATAATTAAAACCTAATTTTAGAACACATGGTGTATTCCTTCCGTAAGATTCAGAATATACAAAAAAGTAAATTTCTGAAAAATATGTAGTTACAATAATTTTGCACTGAGCCCTCGAAATACTGGTAGATCTAGTCTGAGAGAGCCTTGAGACAAATGAGCAAAGTAGCATCCTTATTTAGTAATTGTAAATCGATTCACAATCGTTGTGTCGATGGCTAAAACTTCATAACGTTAGTTACTTGTAGTATTTAAAATTACAAATTCATTTGATATATTAACGCTTTCCCAAAGAAGACCTGGTTTTGACGTCCCTAATAGTTGAGACTTAGGAAAACATTGAATCAAAAGAAGAAAGTGCTGATAACCAGCACTTTCTCCATTTGCGTCAATATTTCTAAGCTCTGTTGTATATAAATCAAACCTTGATTAACATATATTTTGTCGGCTGCGTCATCATGACGTCATTTGTATAAAGTATGGAGCATGCGGAACAACGCGGTTTATGAATTATGGAGTGTTCGGAACAACTCGGTCAAATCTCTTTTATATTGTTTGTACAGAGTTGACCTAGGGGTTCCGCACGAAGTATAGGGTAATGACGCCTCCCATTGAGCGTCTTAAAAATCTTGCTCTAAAGAACGCTTTATCCTAAAATATCTTAAGGAATCTCAAGATATCTCGAGAAATCTCGCTCTAAAGAACGCACCTCTGGTCTGTATGTCTCTGTAGGTTTTGGACAACTGTGACACGATACCCGACTATACGCCTATCGCCGCATTCTCGTCAGATGTTTACAGTCCAGTGGGTTCGAGTTCTGGTATATTTATAGGCTGTGAGACGGACGGGTTTAAGGTAGTACACCCCTAATGAGATTGGCGCGACGTCGGAATTATCCGGGAGACGTCTAAAAAATTCGGCGGTGGAACGTTCCACCGCCGAATGTTTTCGACGTCGCCCGAATAGGCTCGGATACAAAAAGATTGTTAAACGACGTCGCACGAATAGTTCCGACGTCACGTGAATCTCATTAGGGGTGGTATACCTTATGGTAGGAGTGGTTTTATTGTCAGTGTTTTATTTTTTCCAGAAAAGTGACGCCTATAGACGCACAAAAGTGTTAAGAATGTGAAAATTATTGAGGAAAATGGAGAAACTTCTTACAACTTTAATTATAGTCTTAACAAGAACCACGTTGTTCTCCATTAAACGAAGGCATTGAGAAATCTATGCAATAAAATGTATATGCTGTGCACCTTTTCGTTATCTTAGCCGTATGCGTAATTGTGTATGCCTGTTTACGTAACTGCACACAAAACTTTGTCCAGTTACAAGTTATGTATTTATTTTCAGATTATTTTACAATCCTGCAATGCAGCCCCTAAAATACAACATTATAACAGTTCTGGAGTATTCTTGTATGATCCAAACAACTACTACGTGATCGTGTAATTCATTCGTTTGAAGTTTTCATGTACCCTTTCCCAACGATAAAATTAAATTTGTGAAATAAATAGTGTATAAATTCAAAAGGTCCTGAGAACAACAGAATTGGCGTTGTTAAAGAAATGATGCGTGATAGTTTGAGCCAAGAAAAAAATGAGGTTAAAGAATGATGGTTGTCAGCATTCTCTTCTTTTATGGCAAAGTTTTCCCAGGACCTTTCTATCATATGTATGAATGTCTTGATCAGATAATGTTTAGTTGGAATATGTTGTTGTTATTTATTTAGATTAAAAGAAGTCAATAATGAAGATAATTTCGCGTTTTTGTTCTAATAATATTTCGCTATCAAAATAGTAACGCCTTATTTTGGTATTTTCCCCTCGATTCAATGTCTCCACTGAGATTCAAACCCTAGGCTTAGTTGTGCCTTAGACACGACTCGGAATCACGTGACACAACAATTACAGAAAATCGCCAATTATTATGTTTAAAATACTTGACCGATTTGAATTCGATATTAAGCAGGGTAGGCAGGGAAAAGCTAGTGGTTTCCTGATTGCAAAGGTTTCTTTTGAAAATTAGCTACTAAAAAGTCATTGACGGAAAACTGTTTCTTTATCGGGTAATTCCCGATCCGGTACATCCGCCTAATTCCTAGCATTTCCCACCTTCTTTGCTTCAAGCTTCTTGCGAATTCTCCAAGTGTTAACAAACTTAGTAATGATGTTCTAAAATTGTTGTGTCACATGATTCTACGTCGCGTTACCCATTTTTGTATGAAGTCGTTTGTACAGATTTGCAGCAGCTTCAAAATCGTTAAAACACTTTCCCAAAAAATGACAAATTTAACAATAATTTTGCTATTTAAGCAAACCCTGGCGTAGACATTTTTCTTCGTAAAATGAAAAGAACCCATCTTTAAATTACTTCATTTCGTCGGTGTTCTTACAAAACATCGTATCTTAAGCTTTCTACAGCTAGCGATACGAGGTTTTGAAATAATACCAACGATATTCTTTTGAGGAAAAGATTTGTACAAGGAAATATTTTGTAACAAATGAGGAAAACTCGTAAAGGGGGAATATTTACCCTTTCGTTCATTTTGTATTTTCACATGAACAATCAAAATACCCCTTTCCAAAACGACAAAATTTAGACTTGACAAATATGCAAAATTATGCAGATGGCAAAATGTATCTTAATTAAAATAGAATTGATTGTTTGATAAAGCAGCACAGAAAATGTTTAAGCGATAGTGGCTGTTAGCATCTTTTCCTTTTGTCTCCATGCATACTTTAAGCTTCTTTTTATTACGTCGCCCCTTTTACAATGACGAATCGTCTTCTCAATAAGAAGGAAAATTGTTGCTGAACACATCATTAAATGCTAGTGTTGGTTATTCTTATACTGAAATGGAGCACTACGGACGCGCTATTATGTTTTTATTGACAGTCTTAGTCGTTATACAGCATGTTTCAGCACAGAATGTAACCAACACAGGTTCGGAATTCGACACGACACCCACTGCAAACGCAAGTGATCCACCTGATAGAAAAGTGAAACTTTGTGATGACGAATAGCATAGAAACGAGCCTCCAGTAGGTCCAATTACAACTTCATGGCTTGATACGGGCAAGACGGTGGATATTGATAACGGTAATGACATGTACAATGGAACTGAGGTAAATGATAATGAAATTGGGGGCAGATATAAATCATATAATGACGACAAGCATAGAAACGAGCCTCCAGTAGGTCTAACAACAACTCCGGGGCTTGATATCAGCAAAACCGTGGATATCGATAATGACATGTACAATGGAACTGAGGTAAATGATAATGAAAATGGAGGCAGAGATAATGACGACAAGCATAGAAACGAGCCTCCAGTAGGTCCAACAACGACTCCGGGGCTTGATATCAGCAAAACCGTGGATATCGATAATGACATGTACAATGGAACTGAGGTAAATGATAATGAAAATGGAGGCAGAGATAATGACGACAAGCATAGAAACGAGCCTCCAGTAGGTCTAACAACAACTCCGGGGCTTGATATCAGCAAGACCGTGGATATCGATAATGTCAGGTACAATGGAACTGAGGTAAATGATAATGAAAATGGAGGCAGAGATAATGACGACAAGCACAGAAACGAGCCTCCAGTAGGTCTAACAACAACTCCGGGGCTTGATATCAGCAAGACCGTGGATATTGATAACGGTAATGACATGTACAATGGAACTGAGGTAAATGATAATTAAATTGGGGACAGAGATAATGACGACAAGCATAGAAACGAGCCGCCAGCAGGTCCGACTACAACTCCGGGGCTTGATATCAGCAAGACGGTGGATATTGATAACGGTAATGACATGTACAATGGAACTGAAGTAAATGATAATGAAATTGGGGGCAGATATAAATCATATAATGACGAAAAGCACAGAAACGAGCCTCCAGTAGGTCTAACAACAACTCCGGGGCTTGATATCAGCAAGACCGTGGATATTGATAACGGTAATGACATGTACAATGGAACTGAGGTAAATGATAATGGAATCGGAAGCAGAGAAAAGGGGAACCAGTTTGCTAATAATTCAACGATCCATTGTGATATCGAATCAAGTGGGAACGAATATGAAGACAAGATCATGACCTAAGATGTACACCATAATGAAGAGGAAGTTGATAGCGAAGACAAAATAAATGTGACCCGTCACACTAAAAGGGACCTTATCGGAAGTGTAAAAAATATCGACCCTAGTCAGTCTGCGCAGTCCGCGCATCCAGACTAGGGCCGACACTTTTCACTTTTATGTATTTTTTTTTTTTTATTCTGGAAATTTACCCTATCTTACTATATGTTCATTTTTCGCAAACGGGACCTGATTGACATGTGGTGGGTCTGACAAGTTTGTCAAAATTTGGATTTGTGGAGTTCGGATAAGGTCCCTTTTAGCGTGACGGGTCACAAATGGCAAACATGGTGAAGTGGATGACACCAAGCATCATTCTGACCACAAGAAAGCAAATGCAAATGAGCGGGGATCTGGAAAAACGTCCCTTATAGCATTTTTAAAAATTGAGTTTGAAGATCAACATGTTGTTAAATACAGTCCAATATGCATCCATTCTGCTCTCTTTAAGTTACTTCAGATCACGAAGAAGCTATTAGAGAACAACGTGGATCCTGATCAGACTGTGCGTATGCACAGGCTGATCTGGATCTATGTTGGGCTCAAAAGCCTTAAGGGACGTTTTTCCAGATACTGGCTCAAATGATCCTAAAACGGACGGCTTCAAAGAAAGTGGCCTGGGTGAGATAATTTTGCTTACACAGTATATTTATTTACGGCGTTAGAGCCAGCTTAACATTGTACGTCTCTTACAGAGTAATATGAAAATGAAGAAAATCTTGTAAGGCAGGATTATCCGCCTTCTACAAGGTGTTCAAATACAACATCTTTTACGTGAACACGTTTGCATTTCGCAGGACTTAAATTCGACATTTCCAAATAGTATTTTTTTTTTTTTTTTTTTTTTTGTTTTTTTTTTTTGTTTTTTTTTGTTGTTGTTGTTGTTTTTTGTTTTTTTGTTTTTTTTTTTTTTTGTTTTTTGTTGTTGTTGTTTTTTTTTTTTTTTTTTTTTTTTTTTTTTTTTTTTTTTTTTTTTTTTTTTTGGGGGGGGGGGGGGGGGGCTAATCGACCTGAATCTTTGTCAAACAATCTTCAATTCACCAATCATTCAGAGTTTTTTTGTTTTTTTTTTTTTTTTTTAAATCTGGCAGTATTTAAATTTTATTTCTATTTAACAAAACGTTAATACGTTTTTTTTTTTTTTTTTTTTTGCCATACCGATGTCCTAAAAAACACTAAATACAATTATGCATGACTTAGGCGTTTGGTAATTTCCTATACTTGATTTTTGTTTTAAACATGGTGTAGGTCATCGGTAAGACAATAAATACGCCTTAAATGGTTTGATGAAACTGGCCCCTTGTCTCGTTTCATAAAGGTTTCAACAAATTGTAGATTTATATTAGTACATCGTCTTTTATAACCCAGGACTTGGTGTTAGTACAAACCTTAAAATCCCTTCCAATACCGAATATTTTCTTCACGTAACTTTTGTCTATTTTAGTATTGAAGCTATTCCAGATTGCCGCCATTACAGCTGGAATCTGCCTACTGCTTTTGTTATTAAACTTTATCCACTTGGTCTTCGTTGTGAAGCTGTTCGGAAAAAGGTAAATGATATTTGTAGTCGTTGTTGTTGCATTTGTTGTCGGTTTTTTTTTTTTTTTTTTTTTTTTTTTTTTTTTTTTTTTTTTTTTTTTTTTTTTTTTTTTTTATGTTTTTTACATTTGTTTTGACACATCTACTACTTCTACTAGTACACATACATAATATAAAGTTACCATTTCTTACGATGGTAGCCATCTTTGTATGAAATGTTTGTCTTTCTTGATGTTCTATAACTTTGAACTTTTGATGCTTTATAAAGTATTATACATTTTCAAAAGCAAGAAAGTTCAACACACATGTTGTTCCGAGTCTCTGAGTACTTTTTCTACGCATAGTTAAAATTTTCAAAAGGATGCTTTACTACAATCCATAATAATATAATTGAGCCAAGATCTGGAAAAACGTCCCTTATAGCATTTGAGAACAACATGGTTCCAGGTCAGCCTGCGTATACACGCAGCCTGACCAGGAACCATAGTGTTTTCTCCAATAGCTTTCTCATGGTCTGTATCAACCATTTAAGGGTAACATGGATGCTGGCTAGACTGCATCTAGGCACAGATTGATCTTGAAACATGGCTGTCTCAAATGCTATAAGGGCCGTTTTTCCAGATCCTGGCTCAATTGTTATTTTGTTATTTTGAAGGCGCGAAAATACTGTCGCTACGACATATCACGACATTCCAAAAATTGTGGTGACAAAAGATGGCCCTTCCATGCAAACATTCATAGATCTAGAGAATGAGGAAACAAACATACACGAATCTACTACCAACATAGAGACGGGACAGTCAGAAACGATGGTGGAAGAAATGATGGACTTTACTACCCCAAACACGGAAATTGCGACGGAGTCATCCCAGTTGACAACGAAAACAATACCGACAGAACCCGAGCTAAACACGGAAATTCCCGGTGACAATGAAGGGACAGTAAATAACGAAATAGTTGAGAAAGAAGATGCCAGAAATGAGAGTAGGGGCAACCGAGAAATCCATCATTCTTAAGCCAACTGAACCAACAACGGAAAATTCTGAATCTTGAGAAAGACGGCGGACCAACGATAAATACCGCAACAGCTGATAGCGATGATCATAAAGAGTGTGGAGCAACCGTAAAGTCAACTGAAAGGACAATGGAAAGTCAAACTGATGAAGATGTCTGGATGGCAGAAGCAGAAGCAGAAGATCTGGAAGATTTTCCTCCTCTGCCGACAACAATCATATAAAACAATTAAGTAAAAAATAAGGCCGATCGGTGCGAAACCATTTTAGTTGGATAATAATTTAGCAAAGAATTGGAAAAAAAACTCGTATTGCATTTTGCGAACAACATGGTTCAAGGTCAGACGACGAGGACCCACGTTGTTCGCCAATTAATGGCTTTTCCATGACCCGTACATAGCAATTATCAGAGAACATCATCGGTCCTGATCTGCCCACACTGATGTCAGTTAAATAGGGAACGATTTTATCCAGTTAACTGTGACGTAATTTCGGACAAACAACGATATTTCGTAAGCGTTGATATAAAATCTCGTAACTACGGATTGATTCCAGTTAAACTCAGTCTATTATTATTACAAAATTCATTGCCATTTTAAACTTCACCTGATAATAGAGTTACTGGCGACCAACCAAAAGGGCTGTATAAAGGATCCCTCACATTTAAGGTAGAATACCCGTAATGTGGCCATTTTGAAATTCATAAAACATCATTTTGAAATCTGAATTCATAAAACTAAAACATCATTCAACATTTTTTGGTTGTTTTCGAGCGTCGTCGTTATGTATCCAAACTTATTCGGGCGCGGTCGTAAACATTCGGCGGTGGAAAAATCCACCGCCAAATGTTTTCGACGTTGTCCGAATAATTCCGATGTCGCGCGAATCTCATTAGGGGTAGACTACCTTAACAAAGCTTTGGCGTTTTCCCACCTTCTCTGGTTCAAACAATTTTTTTTCAATCAGTAAAAAAAATAACAGAATTATTTAAAAAAAAAATATCGAAAAAGTTGTATCAAGTGATTCCCTGTCGTTAATTCTTTAAAATGGGAAGTGCTAAAAAGATATGAAACAGCGAGTTATTTGTGGGAACTTTGTATTAGTGCTATTTTGTAAAACATATTCAACAAACAAAAATAATGCAATATAATTACGTAGAAAAGAAATGTTCATAATAATTTATCTATTCATATAAACCAAGAGACAAATAACATATTGAAACACATACATACACTTTTTGACGCTTCTCGAGAAAAGGCGAATGAAGGCATAAAACGTTGATTGTGGCAATCAATTTTATCCACAATGGTTTCTGCACACAAAAAACGAAATACTCGTACATCTTTTCATTCGCTTTAATACGTCATCTGGAACCTCTGTGAATTTGGACATATCTTATTTTTGTCGTAAGTATTTTTGTCGTCCATGTTATTATTTTCATGCATTCATTTGAACAATAATTCCTCTTCAACTCGTAAGTTTGCGCAGATGACACGTAAACTACAAATATTTAATGGACCATTTCCAAAAATCCCTAATATTTGGCTTCCACATTAGATAAATTATTTGGAAAACGTTGAAAGAAAAGAAGACCCCATTTTCTCCTTATCCATAAGTATTTTCTAGAACGTTTGTTATATTTCTATCATTAACATTAAATAAGTCATCAGACCCAGGGTTGAACACTAAATCTCAACATTGCCTAGTCTTCATGCCCCTAGTAAAAGCAGACTTTAAACAAGAGGACCATGATGGTCCTTAATCGCTCACCTGAATCAAATTGATAACTATGACCCACATATTTATTCAATCAATTAGTAGTGACCTTAAGACTGAAAACAAACTTATGGTTACCAATATTGTGTCCAAGTTTTGTCTTGATTGGTCACTATTTGTGGTTATTGGAGAAAAAAGACATATGTAACTCAGTAAGGCCCTTTTCCAGTGATATCTATCAGAACATTTCCATTTGTGATAGAGATCATCCTTGTAAAATTTCGTGAAGATTGGACCAAATTGTAGCCCTTAGAGTTCTGACAAGGATTTTGTAATTTAGGCCCCTTTTCCCATGACATCCAACAGAACATTTTCATATTCGATAGGGTTCATCCTTGTGACTTAGGCAAAGATTCTGATAAAGTTTCTCGAAGATTATGTAGCAAAAATTGTAGCCTCTACATTGCTAACAGGATTTTGTCAGTTAGGCCCCTTTTTCCCTTAACATCATACAGATTGTTCCTATTTTCAATAGGATTCATCTTAATGACCAGAAAAACGTTCTGACTAAGCTTCAGGAAAATTGGACAAAAATCGTGGCCTTGGGTGTGCTAACAAGGATTCTATCATTAAGGCCCCTTTTCTTGTGACATCCAACGTAACATTCCTATTTTCAATAGGGTTCATCATTGTGACTAGACAAACATTCTGAAAAAGTTTGATGAAGATTAGGACACAAATGTGGCCTCTAACGTGTTAACAAGGATTTCGTCATTAAGGCCCCTTTTCCCGTGATATCAGACGGAATGTTCCCATTTTCAGTAGGATTCATTTTTAAAACAAGTCACACATTCTGACAAAGTTTCAGGAAGATTGGACCAAAATTGTGGCCTCTAGAGTGCTAACAAGGATTTTGTCTTAAAGGCCCCTTTTCCCGTGATATCAAACAGAATGTTCCCATTTTCAATAAGGTTCATCCATATGACAAACAAAACATTCTGATTAAGTTTCAGGAAGATTGAACTAGAATTGTGGCCTCTGGAGTGCTAACAAGGATTTTGTCTTTAAGGCCCCTTTTCCCGTGATATCAGACGGAATGTTCCCATTTTCGATAAGGTTCATCCATATGACAAGACAAATGTTCTGACTAAGTTTCAGGAAGATTGGACCAAAATTGTGACCTCTAGAGTGCTAACAAGGATTTTGTCTTTAAAACCCCTTTCCCGTGATATCAGACAGAATGTTCCCATTTTCGATAGGTTTCATCCTTATGACAAGACAAACATTCTGACTAAGTTTCAGGAAGATTGGGCTAAAATTGTGGCCTCTAGAGTTCTAAAGAAATAATTGTTGACGACACACGACAGACGACAGACGACGGACATTCAATGATCACAAAAGCCCACCTTTGAGCACGCTGTGCTCATGTGAGCTAAAAATGGAATTGAAAGTTATTAACAACTTTTTCATTTTTCCTCGATATTTTCTGTACTGCATGCACTTTTTAAAAAAAAAAAAGAGGCCCAGAGGGCCTTATCGGTCACCTGAATCAAATGAGCAGACACAGTTAAGGAAAATGTTAAAAGTTAACTAATAGCGCACCCCCCAGCACCACCATTTCTTGACAGTTTTTTTTCTCTTGTACAAACTTATTTAAAGACTCAAATACCAAATGTGAATTCAATCCAACAATAGAACATTTCTTAATATGTACCCTATTTACCCCCTTTTGGCCCCTTTTGGGGCCTCAAAGGGAGATAACTCCATGATTTGTATAAATCTGGAGCGGCTTCCCAATGGGATGCTTCCTGCCAAGTTTGGTAGAAATCTGTCACAAAAAAATGTAGAAAATGTTCAAAGTTTAGTAATAATGCGAACCCCTCCCATCCCCGATCCCCAGCACGACCATTTATTGACAGATTTTTTCTCTTGTACAAACTTTGTAGTCCTTGCCCTAAAGACTTTAACTTCCAAATGTGTATTCAATGCAACAGCCGGTTCATGAGAAGAAGATTTTTTAAGATGTACCCTATTAACCCCCTTTTTGGCCCTTTATGGGACCTCAAAGGGAGATAATTCCATGATTTGTACAAAATCTGAAGCGGCTTTCTATTTTAGGATGCTTCCTGCCAAGTTTGGTTGAAATCCGTCCAATGGTTCTTAATAAGAAGTCGAAAATGTTAAGTTAACTAATAACGCGACCCCCCTCACATCCCCCATCCCCAGCACGGCCATTTCTGGACGGATTTTTTTCTCTTGTACAAACTTTGTTGTCCTTACCCTAAAGACTCTAAATACCAAATGTGAATCCAATCCAACAGCCGGTTCATGAGAAGAAGATTTTTTAAGATGTACCCTATTTAACCTCTTTTAGGCCCCTTATGGGGCCCCAAAGGGAGATAACTCCACGATTTGTACAAATCTGAAGCGGCTTCCCATGGGGATGCTCCCTGCCAAGTTTGGTTGTAATCCGTCCAAGGGTTCTCAAGAAGAAGTCAAAAATGTTAAGTTAACTAATAACGCGACCCCCCCTCACATCCCCCATCCCCAGCACGGCCATTTCTGGATGGATTTTTTTCTCTTGTACAAACTTTGTTGTCCTTGCCCTAAAGACTCTAAATTCCAAATGTGAATCCAATCCAACAGCCGGTTCATGAGAAGAAGGTTTTTTTAAGATGTACCCTATTTAACCCCTTTTAGGCCCCTTATGGGGCCCCAAAGGGAGATAACTCCATGATTCATACAAATCTGAAGCGGCTTCCCATGGGGATGCTCCCTGCCAAATTTGGTTGTAATCCGTCCAGTGGTTCTCAAGAAGAAGTCGAAAATGTTAAAAGTTAACGGACGACGGACGACGGACGACGCACGACGCACGACGACAGACAAAACACGGTCGCAATAGGTCACCATGACCTTCGGTCAGGTGACCTAAAAAGTCATCCTTTCTATCAATGACGTCAAAATTATGTCATGTTTATGTACGGGCTAAACGTTAGGTATCACACCATCTGAATTGTTTATCGTGTTACATTGTCTAATTTCTAACGACGTGTAGATTTTTTCACGAACTATTCCAATAAATATAAACGTCAACGGGTTAAACGTTGGGTATCACACCGTCCGCATTGTTTATAGTATTACGTTGTTTAATTTCTGATGACGTGTACATTTCCGGTATTTCTCCGTGTCTTCCGTTTGTTACAGCATTTAACGTGTATGACGTATCGTTGTTCTCTTTCTTACGTGACGTGGAAACGTCCATTACGCAGAAAATCTGAAAACAAAAAACACAGAAGACGAAGTATAATTATTTTGAATAACGATGGTGGCGTTGGTTGGAAAAAATTGTTGAGAAAGAAGAAATTGCTTGTTAGAAGCAATTTCTTCATTTTCCACAATGTTTTCCAAAGCCTTTTTTCGTGAAGCGTTATTATAGGAATGGGATAGATATAGAAGAAAATGATAAAGTACAAGTAATTTGCATTTCTCCTTTTTCCTCGTACTAGGCTTTCCAACGTTCTCTTTGCAAGAGGTGTCAAAATAAACCGGATCTAAGCTAGCTTTGAATTTTGATCAGAGATATGTCAATAAGTTGGCTTACACGAACAGTGTGCTAATTTTCGGTGAACATAAACGATTTGCCCCACAAGGTTGACCCAGTAGCGGATCCACAAGGGGTTCGTGGGGTTCAAACGAACCCCTCTGTAGCTCGATTATTTCATTTTCGTGTAGAATTTCAGTCAAACTTGTGTAATATTAGGAAAACGAATTCCATTTTTGTATTTGAACCCCATTTACAGAAATCCTGGGACCGCTGCAGGACCAATATAACCTTTCACGTTATGTTTACTGTCGTGTAATTTTTCCACATGAAGCCTTTTACGCATGCACAAGCTAAGACTGCCCTGCGTTCAGTAGACAAACTGTTAGCTAACGTTCCCAACATTCGCAACTTCTTTCACCCAAATTTCACAGAATTGACCGAGTATTCCGCATGAAACGGCTAACAGTTAGCTAACGTTTTGTCTTACTGAACGCAGGGCTGGTTACCGACTCTGGTAGCAAGAAGCAGTTTCAGGGTAAGTAATAACCAGCCTAAACTCGTACATGCCCTTTATGGGCTCTCGGATGAATAATGGTACGGAAAATAACGGTTATTTCTTTTATGTTTTTGAATTTTCATATGTTTGCGTTCTCAACCATTTAAATGGGGGTCCATTTTAACCCTTTCCCAATCAAAAAGTGTTTTTCACGTATTTGATATAATCGGCTTGGGAAAACATTGAGTTACATGAAGGAAATGCTGATAATCAGCATTTTCTCCTTTTGTCTCAATGTTTTCAGTGCCATAATATTCACAAATGCTACTTTAAGTAACATCCAGTTTGTCCTCTGCAACAGTTTTCAAATTGGGTCATCCCAAAATGTTGCCTTTTGGGAAAGGTTTAAAGATGCCAAATGTGTTGTCGCTACTCAACGAAAACCTCGTTACTGCGGCTTGATTTAGCTGCAGTTACGAGGTTTTCGTCGAAAAGAAGCCATTTCTTAGATCCTCACCATGAACACTGCAACAACGGCTCCAATAACTCCGCCCCCTATGACGTCAGTCACGTGATGCCTGTGATCAGTGACACGTGATATGCTGACGTTAATTTTTATACCAACACAAAACACGATCGCTTGTATCAATTAACGTCTCTTTTCAACGAAAACCTCGTAACTGCAGCTTGTTTTAGCTGCAGTTATGAGGTTTTTGTTGAAAAGCATCGATATATCAGATCCTTACCATGAACACTGCAACAACAGCTCCAATAACTCCGCCCCCTATGACGTCAGTCACGTGATGCCTGTGATCCGTGACACGTGATATGCTGACGTAGATTCCAACACAAAACACAACCGCTTGTATCAATGGTGGAATGAGTTTAAATTGACGCCATATGAAACGTCTTTGTAGAATGACCTGTAATACGAGGAAAGCTATTCCATTACCTATGGAAGCATATTTGTGCCACAACTTAATCTTAATATAACGTGAAAATAATGGAGAATTTGGCAAAAAAAAACTTTTTCGCGAAAACAGATAAATTTTCATGAAAAAAAAAACAATTATCTTAACACGAATTTATTCCTGTTAGTGCTCTAAACTGCCAAAACTTAAAGATAAAATAATATTCTTTTCAGATAACTTTTCAAGAAAACTTAAAATTTCGCGAAAGATGCCAGTTATCTAAAAATAGATCCCTGCTTCCATCTGGTTTGATTATTTAAACAGCTAAAATCTAATTGTGAATTTGAAATATTGCTTCAGCATTGATTTTTATGGTCTTTCTGGTCAGAAAGCATTGGGAAATGAAGAAATTGTCACAATGTTTTCCAACGCCTTAATCTTGTGCGTCAATAAGTGGGAATCAAAACATCAAGAGAAAAGGAGAAAACAATGGTCTCTGGAATTCCTCTTAACCCATTACCACACAGAGACTCTTTTTGACTCCCAATAAGATACTGTCTTTGAAAAACATCATGGAAAATGAAGAAATTGCTTGTGAGTAGCAATTTCTTCATTTCCTACAATGTTTTCTACCACAAAAGACAAAAAATGCAAAACTTCATTCACTTGAAATTGTCGTCTGCAACATCTCTGATTTTGGACCACCCTAAAATTTTGCCGTTTGGTAATGGGTTAACCCTTTCCCAAATAGCCCAAATAGACCAACCAGTCCAATTGGAAAGCTGCTGGAGATGACAAAATTGGTATTAATAAAGGTTGAACTTGTGTACAATATACCATGGAAAATATTGAGGCAAAAGGAGAAAATGCTGATTATCAGCATTTTCTTCTTTAGCCTCAATGTTTTCCGAAGCCCTTTCTGTTAGGGACGTCAAAACCCGGTCTTGTTATACCCCCACCTACGAAGTAGAGGGGGGTATACTGGTTTCACCATGTCTGTCTGTCTGTCCATCCGTCCGTCCATCCGTCCGTAGACTTTTTCGTTTCCGTGCTCTAACTCAAGAACTGGTTGACCTGGGATCATCAAACTTCACACAGTTGTTGCCCTTGACCCAAGGAGGTGCCCTATTGTTTTTGGGTCAAAAAGGTCAAAGGTCAAGGTCACAATCGGACTTTGTTAAAAATCCGAAAAAAATTCGTTTCCGTGCTCTAACTCGAGAACCGCGGTTGACTTAGGATCATCATACTTCACACAGTTGTTGCCCTTGACCCAAGGAGGTGCCCTATTGTTTTTGAAATCCTCTAATATTTTCATGAAAAAGTTATCTGTTTTCGAGAAAAGAAATCTGTTTTCGTGAAATCCCCCATTATTTTCATGAAAACTTTATCTTTATGTTGTGGCAGTTTAGAGCATTAACAGGAATGAATTCGTGTTAAGATAAAAAAAATCGTGAAAATTTATCTGTTTTCGCGAAAAAAATATCTTTTTTTTTTTAGAAATCCTACATTATTTTCACGATAAATATTGAGTGGTTAAGTTGTGGCACAAATATGCTTCCATAATTACCAGACGTCATGATTAGGCCTATATACTGGTCAAAAAACAAAAGTGTTACATACGACAATTTCGAGTGCTTGATATTTTACATGTTTGATCTCTCAATGTAGAAAACCTTGTGGGAAATGACGAAATTTCTTGCCACATAAGAAGAAAATGCTAACAATCAACGTTTTCTTCTATATCATATCTAGCCTAAATATTATCGGTGATACAGATAGGAGACTAGGCTCCCCAACTAGCACCTTCACGGTGCTCTGTGTTATCAGTCCCACATATCAGTCGGTTTCAGTCAAATGGAGCCTAGTCCAGGGACTGGATATATTGTACACATGCATATCATATTCGTGTGAAAGTTCTGGGGTATCACTTACCAAGAGAAACACAGCACCGTACGCAGATATTGAGGCATGACCGGATGGAAAAGATTTTCTGCAATTAAAATGTACAACACAATCAAACAAGAGTGCCTGAAAGGCACTGATATCGCTCACCTGAGTTCTTCGTGTATTTGATTGTGTACAATATAGGTTTTGTTGTAAACAAATATATATGTCAGTATTATGTCATATTAAATTATTGTAAACTAGAATATCACTGAAAGTGATCATACCCCCAAATAGCACTGTTTTTGTTCATTTTGAGAAGTACATTTCATTTGAACTGTGATCTGATCAATTGGGAAAAAGAGCAAACAAAAAATCAACAGACCAAACAACACATGTAAATGTTGCGAAAAATACCAATTTTCAACAAAAGGACATAACTCATTTAACAAGATGTGTTTGTGAAACACAAATGCCCCCGAAATGGCCATTTTTCTAAAATAATCAGTTTTCGTGGAGTAAAGGGTTATTAAGGGTTAAGGGATGACCTTGAGGAATTGCATGGAACAGATAGATATCATTGAAAGGAAGTTGCATACCAAATTTGAGCTTTGTATGTCAAATACTTTTGGAGAAAAGGCAAAGGTTAAGTTTTCGGAGTAAAAGGTTAAGTTTTTATAGAGTAAATGGTTAATAAGGGTTAAGGGATGACCTTGAGGAAGGTCAAATTGCATGGAACAGATAGATGTCATTGAAAGGAAGTTGTATACCAAATTTGATCTTTGTATGTCAAATACTTTTGGAGAAAAGGCAAAGGTTAAGTTTTCGGACAGACGGACGGACAGACGGACAGACGGACGGACAGACAGACAGACGGACACAAGTAAAACAATATGCCCCCGATCTCTCGGTACGGGGGCATAAAAATCAACAAGCCCCACCCTGCCATGCCTACATTTTTTCAATTGATCAAAAATTCTCAACCATATATTGAAGACAGTCACTCAAGGTACATTCCTGTAAGGTTTGGTTCAACTTAGCCCTATAATTACTTTTTTAAAGAATTTTCTCATGAATTTGTTAAGTCCCATAAGCCCTGCCCCGCCAAGACCACATTTGTTGACGAATAAAAAATTCTCGAACAGATATTGTAATGAGTCACCCCAATGATCATTTCTGCCAAGTTTGGTAACGAATTGTCTGGTGGTTAAGGAGAAGAAGATTTTGGAAGAATTATCTAACGATTTCTTGAAGTCTGGTAAGCCCCACCCTGTAAGCCGATGTTTTTCACCCAATCAGAAATTCATGAATATGTGTTGAATACAGTCTCTCAAGGGACATTCCCGCTACGTTTGGTTCAAATTGGCTGAATAATTGATTTTTAAAGATTTTTCACATGATTTCTCCTAGTCCGATAAGCCCCGCCCTGCCACGCCCACAATTTTTGACAAATCAAAAATTCACAAACAACTTTTGAAAAGGGTCACCCAAGGAACATTCCTTTCAAGTTTGGTAATAATTAGCCCAGTGGTTAAGGAGGAGAAGATTTTTGAATAATTATCTTTCGATTTCTCGAAGTCTGATAAGCCCTGGCCTGCCACGCCCACAATTTTTTACGAATCAAATATTCATGAGCATGTGTTGAAAACAGTCACTCAAGGGACATTTCTGCCAAGCTTGGTTCAAATTGGCCTGATAATTTATTTTTAAAGATTTTTCACACGATTTCTCTAAGTCCGATATGCCCCGCCCTGCCACACCCACAATTTTTGACAAATCAAAAATTCACGAACAAGTTGTGAAAAGAGTCACCCAATAAACATTTTGCCAAGTTTGGAAAGAATTGGCCAAGTGGTTGAGGAGGAGAAGATTTTTGAAGAATTACCTAAAGATTCCTTTTAGTCTGATAAGCCCCGCCCTGCCACGCCCACAATTTTTGACAAATCAAAAATTTACGAACAAGTTTTGAAAAGGGTCACCCAAAGAACATTTCTGCCAAGTTTGGAAAGAATTGGCCCAGTGGTTGAGGAGGAGAAGAATTTTGAAGAATTTCCTAATGATTTCTTTAAGTCTGATAAGCCCCGCCCTGCCACGCCCACAATTTTTGACGAATCAAAAATTCACGAACAAGAGTTGAAAAGGGTCACGCAAAGAACATTTCTGCCAAGTTTGGAAAGAATTGGCCCAGTGGTTGAGGAGGAGAAGATGTTTAAAGCAATTGTTGACGACGACCGACGCACGACGCACGACGCACGGCGCACGACGCACGCCGGACACAGGGCGATCACAAAAGCTCACCTTGAGCATGTTGCTCAGGTGAGCTAAAAATGACTACATACTTTTAAACTAGTCCGTCGTAATAAGATTCACGTGATGTCAGAATTGATCCGGGCAATGTCGTAAACATTCGGCGGCGGAACGTTTTAACTGCTCAATGTTTACGACGTTGCCCAAATAGGTTCTGATACGTAACGAATGTTTAAGCTGTCGCATGAAAAATTCGACTTCACGTGAATCCCATTATGCTTGAACTTTAATTACATCACTTTAATGCCAAATACATACTGAGATTTCCCCTTCCATACTCCGATTACGGCATTTTGGCTCATATTTACAAAGTTTACCTAGTAAGTAAACAGGATAATCAAGTATTCAAGAATTATCATATATATTGGTCAACCTATACAAGTAGATCATTTCTGTTCACGGAAAATCGATTAAAGTTAATTTAGTCCTTCTAAATCAATTCTACATGCATTAACTATTTATATTAGCATTTGGGGAAAACTAGACTTTGATAGATAGTGAAAACTTAGTACCAGCGCTTATACATTTTGGCCCTTAATAATGGAATGCACAACACAACAATTGAAAATTTTTGATTGTCAATGTGTTTTTCTGATCTAACTTAAAATCGAGCATTGTCGCAAAGTATGCGATATTGGGTTGATCCATGTATACTCCGTCGGGCTTGGCGCCGACGGAGTATACCTGGGACAACTCCGCCCTTTGTTTCCCGCTTTCGCGAGAATCACGATTTTCACGGACTGGCGGGAAACAAGGGGTATATAAGCTGGTAGGCAGCCATTTTGATTATAGTTCATGCTAGAGTATTTTGCTGAGCTTTCAGGATCGTTACAATAAATCAATTAAACAAAATCAATGTTAAGGATTAAACAAAATAAAGGAATTGATTTGTACGATATAACAACGTCTCAAGTGTTACTTATTTCACAAGAATACAATCCAGTGTGGTAGTTTTTTACGTGGACCAAAATAAAATAAACGCTGCCACATTGTTTGGCGCCGGAACCCGGGACTTACAACTACAAAAGTGTCTTTATTCCACGTGAACAAAAATGGAGGTTAACTTGAGTTACCTAAAGGGTGTTCGTACAAGATATCGGAATACCTTAGAAAGGGCAATTCAAGATGGAGAAAATATCCTGTCTTGTGATGTAAGTTTGTTTGAGAGTGATGAGCAAATAAATAAAATTTGTGTGTGTTCTCAAAAAATAAAGACATACATCGACAAACTTGAAGTTCAAACGGAAAAGGTTGTTTGTTCTATTGACGAGTCAGATTCTGACTATCTAGAATTGGTGCTTGAGGAGGATTCTGTGTTACAAAGTGAAGCTATGGATTGTCACTTAAAACTTCAACAACTAAAGGAGTCGTTAATGTCTAAAAAATTAAAGGAAGAAGTGACAAGCCATCCGACGGAGCAAGTGAATGCCGAACATTTGCTCCAGATAAACAAAGAACTTCAGCACATGTTATATGCTCAGATGGAGCAACAAACCACTCTTTTTGAGAAACAAAGTCTCAAGGACAAAGAGGCTTCTTCAGCAGTTAGGTTACCAAAACTGGATATATCTCCGTTTAGTGGTGACAAATTAAAGTGGTTGGAGTTTTGGGATTCCTTCACATCATCGATTCACGAAAACAAGAAATTATCGGATATAGAGAAGTTCACTTATTTGCGCAGTAAATTGAACGGAGAGGCACTCCGGTCAATTTCAGGGATCCATTTATCGGGTGCAAATTACCTGGTAGCTATCGAAACACTCAAGGAACGTTTTGGAAATTCCCAAGAAGTGATTGATCTTCACTATAACGAGCTTATCAATCTGAAATCTGTTGATAATACTACAAAAAATCTGAGATCTTTCAAAGACAATATTGATTGGCATCTAAGGAGCTTGGAGGTTTTAGATCAGAATGTTAACAAGGCAGTGTTCGTGTCAATAGTTAAGTCAAAACTTCCTAAAGAAGTACTCTTCCAACTTGAACTGAAGAATGGCACTGACGGTAAGTGGACTATTCAGAAATTACGCGAGAACTTGTCTTCTTACATAATCGCTAGAGAAAGATCGCAGACAGACAATTCTCAAAACGCAGAAAAACGTGAGTAGATCTAATAAATGTAATGATCAGCCAAAGAAGAAACCTAAAGCTTCATACAATAACAACAAACCATCTGTGTCATCAAGTGAAGCTCTAGTGGCCAATACAAATATTGGCAATAGAAGGAGCTACTATAATCTCTGTAGATATTGTGAAATGGAACATTGGAGTGATGAGTGTCCTACCTACACAACAATTGATGAACGCAAACGTCGTATTCAAGGGAGCTGTTACAAATGCCTAAAAGTTGGACACATGGCAAAAAAGTGTAAAAGCAACAAGACTTGTGTTCATTGTGGAGAGGTGGATTCCCGTCATAGGAGTTTATGTCCTAAGAAATTTGGGACTGTCTCATCTGCTCAGTTACCGCAGGAATCTTGTTTAGCGCCAGAACAAAATACAACTGAAAAGGCTCTAATATCCTCAGGAGAAATGGTGTTGATGCAAACAGCATTGACCGAAGTGAAAAATCCCCATTCAGCATTCAAACGGGAAGTGAGAATATTGCTGGATTCTGGGTCTCAAAGAACCTATATCACTGAAGACCTTGCAAGAAAATTAGGATTAAAAAGTGATAAAGAGGAGCAAATTAAACTAGTGACATTTGGTAGTGATCGACCGACAATTCTAAAGACAAAGGTTGTGAAAATACTCTTAAAACTGAACAATGGATCTCTAATGGAATTGAGTGCTAATGTGGTTCCAGTCATCAGCGGTACTGTTAGTAGAAAGGCAGTGAAAGTTCCGAGCCAATCTCAGTTAGAACATTTATTAAACGGAGTAAAGTTATCTGACACTCTTCCAAAGGTAAATGAATCAAGTACAGTGGAGCTGTTGATTGGCAATGATTACTACCTTGACATCATCTTGTCGCAAAAGATGGAAGTACAGCCAGGACTGTATCTCTTGGCATCGAAGTTAGGCTGGATTCTTACTGGTCGCACACGGGACTCTGAAAGGGACATTGACGGTACCAGTATGCTTATTCTAACACATGGGACTAATATAACAAAAACAAATGTATATTCAGATTTGGACCCAGTGCTAGAAAAGAAACCAGACATTGAAGATTTTTGGAACATAGAATCGATTGGAGTGAAGGATAACGTATGCGATTCGGAAGATGAAATCGCAAGTAATGAGTTTAAGAGAACTTTAAAGTTTGAGAATGGCAGATATCAAGTCACGTGGCCCTGGAAAAGCAAGGACCCTGAACTTCCAAGAAATCGAGAACTAGCGGTAGGTAGGCTAAGATCAGTGGTCTCGAAACTTAAGAACAAACCCGAAGTGCTAAAACAATACAATACAGTCATAGAAGATCAATTAGAGAAGGGTGTCATTGAGAAGGTAGAAAGTGAGAAAACTGATGGCCCGATACATTACCTACCTCACCATGCTGTCATAAACCCAACAAAACCAACAACAAAGCTACGTGTGGTATATGACGCATCTGCAAAAGCAAATGAAAACATGCAAAGTTTGAATGAATGTTTGTATAGGGGGTCAGTAATGTTGCATGATCTGTGTGGTATACTTATGCGATTCAGGTTGAGTAAGATCGCGCTAGTGGCTGACATCGAAAAGGCATTTCTACAAGTTGGCCTGCAACAAAGTGAACGTGACGTGACGCGATTTGTCTGGTTAAAGGACCATAATATACCGACACTTGATGGTGGTAATATTCAAGATTATAGATTCTGTAGAGTACCCTTTGGTGTGATTTCAAGCCCCTTTCTGCTCGGAGGTGTTATCGATTCACATCTTGATTCCTACCAATCGGAGTTTTGTGACTCTCTCAAACAAAACATTTACGTTGACAACTTGATCACAGGTGTTGATTCTAACATGGATGCTTTCAAATTCTACACAACATCAAAGCAGATATTTAGTGAAGCTTCCATGAACTTGCGCGAGTGGATATCAAATGAAGAAAATGTCAACGAATTCATCCCGATGTACGATAGAGCCCAGGATTGTGTGAACAAAGTGCTAGGACTTTCTTGGGACAGTCAAAGAGACACGCTGTCTTATTTATAAGGCCTCTCACAGCCAACATATCCCTTGAACCAACAAAACGTAACATTCTGAAGACTGTCGCACAGGTCTTTGATCCACTGGGCCTCTTTGCTCCGGTGTTGCTCCGTGGGAAACTCCTACTACAAGAGCTCTGGATAAACCAAGTCGGTTGGGATGACAAGTTGTCCAATGAAATTGTGATGAAATGGAATATTATCAGAAGTGATATTGAAAGGATATCTGAGTATGAACTGTCTCGCTATATTGGAAATAGTGCAGATGACAACAAAGACGTTAACACACAATATATCCTTCATTGCTTTTGTGATGCTTCAAAACATGCATATACATGCTCCTTGTATCTACAGCAGGTACGTGATGATACAAGTTGTGTGAATCTTGTGTTCTCAAAAACAAGACTAGCTCCGATAAAAGGAATGACAATACCCCGGCTAGAATTAATGGCAGTGTTGATTGGTGTTAGGTGTGTTAAATTTGTCAAATCACAACTTGGTATGGAATTCAAGAAAGTGTACTTGTGGTCTGACTCTCAGTGTGTACTAAAATGGATTGAGTCAAACAAGTCTCTATCTGTGTTTGTCCAAAACCGTGTTAAGGAAATAAAGGATCAAGATTTCATCACATACCAGTACATCCAAACACATGAAAGTCCGGCGGATGTTGCGTCACGCGGAGCAACAGTCCAGCAATTATGTGGTGACGAAAATTGGTGGCATGGTCCAAAGTTGCTGGAAGAATCAGAATCGCATTGGCCAAGCCATGAAAACAAAGACAGTGATGACGAGAAAGCAAAATATGAGTCTGAAATTCGGGCGAATAAAGGGTCTAGGAAAGAACAAACAGAAATTAGTCATCAAGTGTCCGTTTCGGAGAAAAGTAACGAAATGTGCATTGATATCAACAAATACTCGTCATTTACAAAGCTGATAAGAGTTACGGCCCTTGTTTTGCGTTTCATTCGTAAACTGAAGAAACAAAAGGTTGAATCAGAGCATTTAACCTCAGATGAACTACAAAGAAGTGAAGATATTTGGATTCAAAACATTCAACATAAACGCTTTTCCGAGGTATTCGAAGCTATCTCGAAAAACAAACCACATAACTTACAAAAGCAACTGGGGATATTCGTTGACGAAAAAGGAATTCTAAGGTGTAAGGGTAGACTTGAATTATCTTGTCTAAGTGAAGGTGCAAGACAGCCTATCCTTTTACCCGCAAGAGACCCATTCACAAGTTTACTGATAAATAAAACTCACGAAGCATTGTTTCATAGTGGAGTGTCTCAAACACTTAGTAGTGTAAGAATGAAGTATTAGGTTCTTCAAGGTCGTTCCGCTGTTCGTTCGGTATTACGTCAATGCCACGTGTGCCGACGTCATGAAGGTGGGCCATACAAACTACCCAAATTTTCGCCGTTACCAAGTAATCGTGTGACGGAGTCAACGGCGTTTTCCCGAACAGGCGTCGATTACTTTGGACCAATTTATGTCAAATCCCACGAAGGACCAACAAAGGTTTGGGTATGTTTGTTTACTTGCCTATTAACAGGAGCAGTTCATTTAGAGTTGGTACAGGATATGACGTCAGCGGAGTTTTTGATGTGCTTAAAACGATTCATAAGCCAGAGAGGTGCCCCAGTTGAGATCTTAAGTGACAATGCAAAACAATTCAAGGCAGCCGATACGTGCCTGACGTCTGTGTGGAAAAGTGTAAAATATTCCCCGGATGTCCAAAACTACATATCAAGTTCAAGGATTAAATGGACCTTCACTGTTGAAATGGCCCCTTGGATGGGTGGGACTTATGAACGACTGGTTGGTGTTGTCAAGCGAAATTTGCGTAAGGCCTTAGGAAAAAAGCTGTTTTCGTTCATCCAGCTGCAAACCCTACTTAAGGAGATCGAAGCAGTTGTCAATAGTAGACCCTTAGCATACGTTGGAGACGACATAAATTCCACCATAACACTAACGCCAGCTCATTTCTTGACATTGAATCCGAGAACAGGCATTCCAGAAAGTGAGGACTCCGACGGTTCTAAGGATCCTGATTATACCACATCCAATAATCCAGCAAATCAACTACTTAGAATTTGGAAAAAGGGACAAATTATACTAAATTCCTTTTGGCGTTTATGGAGAAATGAGTATCTCACAAGTCTGAGAGAAAGAACTCAGTTGCATTTCAAACATTCACGTAACGCGCTGATCGAACGTCCGAAAGTAGGTGACGTAGTGCTAATAAAGGATGAAAGCCCTAGAGGTTGCTGGAGAATGGGTAAAATCACGGAGATAAGACAAAGCAAAGATGGTGAGGTTCGGTCTGCTAGGGTGTTACTCGCCTCGGGCCGATTGCTTAGTAGACCGATCAATTTACTCTATCCAATTGAAACTTCGTGTGAAAATGAATTGTGTGAAAAAGGTGACAAAATGCAGTATGAGAGTACACGATGCGAGAAAAGACCGAAACGTCAATCGGCCATCACAGCCGAAACAAATATCAGAAGAATGTTGTGTGGTAAAGGAGTAAACATTGACTAATAGCAACGAATTTGTGCTAAAAACAGACTGTTTATCTGATAAAATCGTTCCCTATTATACAAATTTTCAACGGAGCAAGGATTTTTGTCAGCGGAGCAGTCAAGTCAATCATGCAAACAAAAGGGATTTTGCACGTGCGGATTTGTGAGCGAGTATGCCGACGGAGCAAACAATCTGCAGGTATACTCACAACAATTACGACTCGGTTTGCACGTGCAATAATCAGTGTCAAATGTGAACGATTTCTCTCAAAACAAAGTCAACGGTCAGTCAAACAACAAGCAAAATTATCGTAGTTATAACTCATCGGCTATAAAGTGGTAGTTGTATACAAACACTTTACGCCTTGTTGTTGATAAATGGCCCAACACAAACACTTCCTCTTTTGGGAATAAAATAATTAGGACATTAATTCGCTCGTATAGCTTACGATAAATGGTTTGGTAAATGTTAAAACTAAGTATTTGGTTTTTAGTGGCTGTATACAACTCTACTTTTATAACCGATGAGTTATACGACAAATTATCAAAATGGGCTATAAATGTGATACGTGTTCTAAAGAGTACAAATACAAAAGGAACTTAAGAAGACACATTGCCGACAAACATTCGCTCGTGGAATACTGGAGATGTACTGAGCAAGGATGCTCAACGAAATTTGTCAGAAGGAGTTATTTGTCGAGGCATTTAGTGTTTAGTCATAGTTTTACAGTCTCGGACGCTCGGGAAAAAGCGATATCAGCACGCAGGGGTAATATTTTGCCGTCGAATCCATACTATGATGATGTTAGTGAGGACGAAACAATCCTAGATTTATTGCGGGAAAGGGAGAACACTACACATGACGAGGACTATGTGTCTATGTTCAACCTGGAGTTATTCAGCAACCACAACGATACCGACGATGCCGTCGTCGACGAAAACAACAACAACGACGCCGACGATGACGTCGACTGTAACAACATCTATGCCGAAGATATCAAAAACAACAACAACAATGTCGACGATAGCTACAACAACAACGATGCCGCCGATAGCTACAACAACGACAACGATGTCGACGATAGCTACAACAACAACGATGCCGCCGATAGCTACAACAACGACAACGATGTCGACGATATTGCCGGCGATAGCTACAACAACAACAACAACAACAAAAACATGGATTTAATTAGTGTGTGTGATGGAACTGGTGTACAAACAAATACGACTGGGATTCCCGGCTGTGTATATAGTGACATTTCAGACAATGACGAAGACAATAAACAGATACAAACATGTGAAACAAACAACACTAACAGTGAAAGGGCATTGGAGCCATCATACGCACAAACAATCACTCAGACATACATATAGTCCATTTGACGCTGCTATATGCCCATATGACAACCTTGCAATGTCGAGTACAATGAAGTTTTATTTTTTCTTTGCATTGTATATGTGCCCTAGAGCAGATATAGCTTGGTTGCCAGAATGGCAACCTTGGGCAACTTCCACAATTCGCAAAAATCCAAGATGGCCGCCAAACGTAGCTCGAAAAATCAACTTTTTGTCAAATAGTCTAAAATTGATGCGAAAAATGCCTAATTACAGGTTCTTTGGTGTGCTGAATCCAAATCCATTGATAAATATAACATTTAAATAACACAACTATGCTATAATAGAGATGGCTGCCGGACGCCATCTTGAAAATCACATTTTTTTGCGTTATTTTACTTGGCTCATAGAATTCATGTATTTAGACACACTTGATAAGGTACATCTACTTTATTTCTTAAATTCGCTTTTTGATTAATCTGGTGTACATAAAATTCCGGCATGGCCGCCAGACGTCCTATTGAAAATGATAGGTGGCTTAATTCACGTATTACTATGTATTTCTACTTGTAGAAAATGCGGCTAAAATGTTATATTTGTGTATCATTCCCTCTTTTCATTTAATAACCCATTTTTATATTTATTTGCATTTTACATTGATCAAAAGTGTTTCAATTGGGAAATGGCCACCAGATGGCATATTGAAAGTGACAATAAATACTGGTACTAAATAATAGAGATTTACGGATTAGTACGAAATGGAATACGAATACGAAACCGAAATGAATTGTAGGGGGGAGGGGGCATCTCAAAATACTTGACGATGGTTCCCCTACTTCTGCGTTGAGTGAACGTGTCTAAATTCGAAGGTGGTGGGTTCAAATCCTACGTTATATTCTTTTCTTTTTTTCTTTCTAAGTACCGGTATACCCTTTTGATAATGGGTAGCATTGAAAAATATATACTAACACGCACTTCAAAGGCAAATATTTGTTTGATTTTGCATATCACGTTGTATATCATTGAAAGAAACGAAATTTGAACAGTCGACAATGGAATCGTATACAAACTGTAGATGACATAATGTTCAGCAAAACACTCAGGTACAGAAGAAGGGTTAGACTTCACGTCACGGACGGGTGTCTTTTAAAGCATATTAAGTCAGAAGAGTGTTATCCACCTTTTGTGTTAGTTACGGAAATACGACGAGTTCTGTCTTCCATGATGTTTGACTCTGCCCTAAACCACGGCCGACGCTCGACAGAAAAGTGTCGACTTCGATAACCCGTGAGTAGCGCTCCATATGCATCGGCAGACCTATGTCCGTCCTTTGTTTTTACATGTGTGAAGCGTTATTCATTACTGACGAAATCTGTCTGCTGGCGGGATTAGCCATCCTCGATGTTCCTGACGCAATTATAACCGACGATCTGATAAGTACGTGCGTTTATGGCCGAACTACTCTAAGCCAGTCTGGACACTGATTGGACAGTAACATTTCCCGATAGTTACGGCTGCCGTTTAGGTTACTGAAAATGATCGGTTCCGCGAGAGGTGATATGTGCGAATTTTATATCCTGAGCCTGAGTAGTAACTCTGCTGTTGTTGCGTCGAAGAAAGGCAATCGTTCTGAAAATGGGAACAACTCATGCATGACAGAAAAGGGCGAGTTTAGATAAAGAATACTTAGAATTTATTGCTGGTAACAAAGTCGATTTGAAATCGTTATGTGTCTGAACTTTTGCCATAATATATGTAAGGTTTACAAAACACAGTAAAAATATGACACCACACTTTGGGCCTTTCCAAAGACCGATCATCTGGCTTGAATACCGAATTCAGACAATTCGAGTAAAATGTCTAAATATTCATCGTGTCTAAAATCTTTGCCGTATATACATTTTGTAAACTTTTTAGTAACGCCAATTACTATCGGTAGTAGGCAATGAGTTCGAGTTGCACGTGCAGCGTCAAATTCATGGATTTGAGCACCGGCTCCGAAGATCAGTGAAGCATGGCACAAATAAACAAGTTAATGACATATTGATTTAAAGCTTGCATTGGGATTCATCTTAGAAGAACTAAATCACGGTGGGGATTGTGCATGATGGGATGGATAACGACTACCGACAATAGGGAACGATTTTATCAAGTAAACCGTGACGTAATTTCGGACAAATAAATAGTATTTCGTTGGTGTTGTTATAAAATCTCGTAACTACGGCTTGAATCAAACCGTAGTTACGAGATGTTATAACAACACCGACGGTTTATCAAAACATAACGGTTTAACTCAGTCTATTTTTTGCACAAAATTTGATGCCAACTCGCCTCGCTTCAGGTAAGACATTTTGCAATAACTCTGTTATTTCTGTATCAATTCTCAAGCGGTTTGCTGCATGTACCCCGCCTTATCGAGCTCTTTCATCGGATGTATGATATATTAGATAACTCATGATACTTTTTCCAAAATATTGTCCCAACCGACCAGAAAGCGAAATGGTAACGACTACGGCCAAATTAACCACGCTTCAGGTAAGAATTTGTGCAATAACTTTCTTATTTCTGCGTCAATTTTCATGCGGTTTGTTGCATGTAATCCGTCTTACTGAGCCCTTTTCTCAGATGTATTATTTATCTGGAACTTCCCTGTACTTTTCTCAAAAACCGATCCCAACCGACTAGCAAAAAGGGCCTGATTTTTTTGTCGTTTTTTCTGGTCGGTTGGGATCAATTTTTGGACAAAGTACAAAGATTCTACAAACAAGTCATGTATCCGAGGAAAGAGCTCACTAATGCGGGGTACATGCAACAAACCGCTTGAAAATTGGAGCAGAAATAAGAAAATTATTGCACAATTTCTTACCTGAAGCGAGGCAAAATTTGTCCGTATACTCCATATTCGTTATCCATCCCATCATGCACAATCCCCACCGTGTAAATGGCAATGAATTGTGCGCTAAAAAAGAATTGGTATACGGTGGTGTTTCGATAAACCGTCTGAGTTTTTTTTTATATATATAAAATCTCGTAACTACCGCTTGAATCCAGCCGTAGTTTCGAGATTTTATAACAACATCCACAAAATACTGTTGTTTGTCCCGAAATTACGTCACGGTTACCCGATAAAAGCGTTTCCTATTGAAAATTATTACAAAAGAACATTAAGAGAGAAGCAATTGCTTACAACAAACATTTTCTCCTTTTCTCCTTTTCTCTAAATATTTACTTGACTATTAAATACAATATTTTGGCATTTGACTAGATTTTTAAGACGTCTGCAACACCTTCTGATTTGGACTATCATAAACTGTTGCCAATCGGACATGTGCATCTCCCCCGTGTCTTGATACTACAAAAAGTGCTGCGTGACCAAAAAACAATATGGCACCTCCTTAATACAATTATAACACCTTTGTAAAGTTTCATGGACCTAGGTCAAACGATTCTTGAGTTAGTGCACGGAAAAAAGGTTTTAAGACGCACGGATGGATTGATGGACGGGCGGAAGGACAAATTCACCCTTTCGAAAGAGAAAAAAATATTAGGGCCGTTTAATTTGAAAGCTGCTACAGACAACTGACTGGGTGTTGATAGATATAGCATTTGCCGTAATCAGTATTTTATTCTTTCGTGCCGATTTTTTTCTGTGCTTTTTCCATTAGGGACGTCGAAATTGTCTTTCATGTATTCATCAGCATTTCATTATTTTGTCCCAATTTTGTTCCATGCGTTTTTCTATTAGAGACGTCAAATCCAGATTTTTTTTCAAGTGAAAATTTGACAGTGTGCGAAAAAGTTGATTTTACATAGAATTGCATAGAGGCAAATATGAGTGGCCTGCCACCATATTCTAATTATCCTGATACATCCCCTTGATTTCATTTCCATTTCCATTTCGTACTCCATTTCGTACTAATTCGTAAATCCCTATTACAAAGGGAAATAATTACCATGTACTTTATTTTGGTATTTCAATTCTTACAAATCCCAGATTTCTTCAAAACGTTATATTACTCTATTGTAAACATTTCTATAAATCTAAGAGTTTTGGAACATTTTCGAAACTTTTACAGATGATATGACTAAAACAGTTTTATTATTTCAAAAGACGACCATCACCTCTGTGTAATGATATACACAGTTCTGACATTGAATAATAAAAGTTGCCAGTGTGGGTTAAAGTACCATTATGAATTTATATCATTAATTATATGGCTTCTTCCTAATTTTGAAGAAGTGATCCTATGATCTACATCCAAATATAGAATGTAAACATCACCCAAATCGCAAATAGAATGTTTGCTCGTGAAGCAGAATTTTGTAACTTTCATTTCAGAGTTCTTACATGTTAATCTTACACACAGATCCAATCTACGAAATGTGTGTAGCTTAAGAGGAATTATCATGTACAGTCAACATTGAATGTAGATACCATGTATGTGATCATTCCGCACCATTACAATATACTGAATTAATAGAATTAAAAAAAATAATAAACGAAAAAAGCCATGTTTGATTAAACTGTTTATACTGGTTCATAGTTGGTCTTGAAGATATACTGTTTACAAGAAACTTTACTCCATGAAAAAGACAAAAACAATAAATTAAGAATGTTGAAATTAACAAGCATTTGATAACCTGGGTAAGATATCACCAAAAGCATTAATTTTAAAGAAAGAGTATGCAAATGTTTCCCTACCTACAAGACATCTATATAAATTCACAGAAAAACCCTGTCCATTTTTTCATTGTATCGGGATTCCTTATACTAAAGGTTGTCCATTCACATTTATTGGGAATAGAACAGAAATGGCAAGATACAACTCAACTTGATTAAAATTGAACGATTTTACATTCTCTGATTCCGATGCACTTCTGCATCTGATTCTGCCTTTCAAATCACATCAAATGTACATGTACATGTATTTGTATAATTTACTAGAATATTAATTGCTCGTATGACATTTCAATAATTTTCCAAAAGTATTTTTCTTTTGTCAGACACCATGTTTCGGACAATTTCTTCAACAATGTTTGAATTTTAAACAGTGCATTCATTGCAAATACAATGTCAATTCAGTTATTACCAGAATTGATCTAAATCTATACTCTCACTGTTTTAAGGCCCATTTTATACATCAACTATGTATTGTGTATACTTATAGTCTTCAAGCAATAAGTCTTTATGATTCTTTTGAATAAGATATACCATGTATCAGCAAGAAGAAAACAACAGCAAATTAAAACTAACGGAATGAGACGCAGTTCTCTCATTGAATCATGTAAATTGGTAATGATTCTTATTCTTGTTTACAGACCCATTATAAGAAATGGCTTAGTCAGAAAGTCTAAAAAATGACATTCATGTACTTCATGCATACGCATACATTGATTTCTCAAAATGAAATAATAATATGCTAAAATCCACCATTGGCTTAAATATAAATATGAGTAAGTATATTTATACACTTTTCAAAATGTGAGATTACTCAAATTAGTATAATTTTCTCTTTAAAGGCCTCATGATAAGTCTTCACAGATCATGTATTGTTTAAGTTTCGTTATTCGGGTAAACAAGCTGAAACAGAATTGGACAACTTTCTTGCAATTATATACATGCACATCTACTCCATGCTATTGGAGCAATCTAGGGCTACCGTAAAATCGTTCATGGCTGTAGTATGACAAGACTAAGCATTACATTATGCATGGCACTCAAAGGGTTGTAGTGTTTGCCATGATCATTTGGGTTTTTATTCATAAATTTTAAATTGTAAAGGTATGAAAGCTGAAAAGATCAGCTCCCACAGGAACTTTAGCCCATCAATCACGGTTGTTCTATTACGACTCCTTTAGATACTCCCAAGGAAAATAATTTCTAAAATATAAATATTGAAACACTTTTAATGATATGTCTTCTCCTAGTATGACAGTCACCTTTAATTTCTATATAATATCCATTTACATGTATTTATATGATTTATGTAATTATGTAGATGAAATGCTTAGAACTGTACTGAAACTGAAATATTGCAAAATGCCAAAGATGTTTATCTTTAGTCAGCAGCAACAACTGAAACTTTACATTTCAACATGGTAACTGGTGGCCATAATTGAATAAAATCACAGTAACATACAGACATGTCTCAAGCCTACTGCTCAGACATCACCTTCATTTAACAATAATTATAACAACTGGTAGCCTATGTATAACATTCTATATATTCATCTAGTTCTAGTCCTATAGTTACATAATTGTGTATCAGAATCTGATTTTCCAAAGCAAAAGACTTCAAACCATGATAACAATACCCCAAAACAGCACCTAACAATATGTTATTTGAATTTTCCACTAAGTGCACTTATAAACAAAACTTTTAGAGTCATTAAATTGAAGAAATTAACACAGGTTAATTGATGTTATATCATTGTTGGCAAAGAGCAGATTTTTAAGCAATTAATGTCCTACTTCGAAAAACTGTCTGAAAATTTGCTCTTTATGCCAAGATGGCAACTGGTTGCCATATCTGTTACTATCATTTATATGAGAACAGTAACGAAATATGTAATATCCAAATATAGTCCAAATGTGTTATAAATAAGTAAAGAGATTTAATAACACGTAGATATTGTAAATTGGCAGCAATTTGTACCAGTATTTCAACCAATAATTATTTACAATAAGGCATGTTGCTGCCATTTCTCAATTTTATTTATACAAGGTTGGTATAAAACAGAAAAGAAGAAATGAAAATAAGAAGAAATGAGAAGTAAAGTAAATTTGACTTACCAAGTATTCTGTAAAGGCACCTTTTAAAGACCGTATAAAAACTAACATAGATAAAATGTGATTTTCAAGATGGCATCCAGCAGCCATCTCTAATTTAGTACTTTTCTGATATCCATATGCTATATTTATCATAAGATTTGAATTCAGCATACCCCAAACCCCCAAAATAGACATTTTTCGCATCAATTTAGGACAATTTGATAAAAAGTTTATTTTTCCAGCTGCGTTTGGCGGCCATCTTGGATTTTTGCGAATTGTGGGAGTTGCCCAAGGTTGCCATTCTGGCAACCAAGCCAGATCTGCTCTAGAACACCTATATAATGCAAAGAAAAAATAAAACTTCATTGTACTCGACATTGCAAGGTTCCGAAAATTTCAAATGGACTAATACTACGAGCGACAAGGACACTCTATTATGTTGGGGATGAAATAATTGCTAGTGACTGTTCCGTTGATCAGGATTATTTTGAGAATTATTATTGATATGTATTTTTGCTTTCCCATATCTTTTCGCCGGGAGTGTCGCAAAGTATGCGATATTGGGTTGATCCATGTATACTCTGTCGGGCTTGGCGCCGACGGAGTATACCTGGGACAACTCCGCCCTTTGTTTCCCGCTTTCGCGAGAATCACGATTTTCACGGACTGGCGGGAAACAAGGGGTATATAAGCTGGTAGGCAGCCATTTTAATTATAGTTCATGCTAGAGTATTTTGCTGAGCTTTCAGGATCGTTACAATAAATCAATTAAACAAAATCAATGTTAAGGATTAAACAAAATAAAGGAATTGATTTGTACGATATAACAACGTCTCAAGTGTTATTTATTTCACAAGAATACAACCCAGTGTGGTAGTTTTTTACGTGGACCAAAATAAAATAAACGCTGCCACAAGCATATGTCCATTCAAAGTTCTACTGTTAAATTCATGCACGTTAGTAGGTACATTCGCGGTGGATAATCACGTGAAACAATGATTTCAGAAAATCTTCAATAATTTTGTAAATACTGGTCCGATTTGAATTCGGTTTGAAGCAGAGAATGTGGACAGACGTCATGCATTAGATGGACGTGGTTGATTTTTGAAAAATCAACTGATAAAAAAGTTATTGAAGATAAACCAAAATTTTGGTTTATCTTCAATAGCTTTTTATCAGTTGATTTTTCAAAAATCCAACACGTCCAGCTTATTCCTGGTATTGTCCCACATTCTCTGCTTCAAACCGAATTCAAATTGGTCATGTGTTAAAAAAGATATTGCCGATTGTCGGAAATTCTGAGTCACGTGATTATACACCGTGACATTCGGCGTTGTGTTTATGAAACGTATTTGCGAACATGATCAGCAAATGCCTACATGTGAGCATAGCTTGATCCGGATTTGCATAGCTATTTATCAGTTCATGTAGACGAGTACATGAACATAATGTCTTGATCAATCGGTAAATGTATGAATGCGCAAGATTATGTAGATGAACGTTTTTTTTTTTTTTCTAAAACATAAGAAAGACAGAAATGTTTACTCGACATAACCTTTTGAAAAGGACAAACGATGTAGCAAATAAATCACAAATACTTTACCTTGCGTCTAATAACATTTTGGCATCAGTATTATTACAAAAGTCTGCTGGTGGAATAATGTAACCTAGGCTACAGTTTATCTTGCTATAGTTCGCCTCACATACATCCAAGTAATTCGGTCGCAATCTGCCAGCAAGTAGTTTCAGCACTTCCGTTATTAAAATAGTTCCGGTCCCACCAGCAAGGAAAGTGCCGATAACACTGAAATAGATATGTTGGAAAATGTTTTGAAAATATGTAGAAATAATTAACGTTTATTTTCATTCTTGTGTGAGAGTGGAGTTTACCACATTACAGTTTAGTAAAAGAAACATAAAATTTTGATACCAGGTATCGCAAGTGTTTGTTCTTTACATGCCGATCTTTGTTCAGTGCACAATCATTACCCATTCGTTTACATTGTCAAAATGAAATTATGCTGCATACTAATATTAATATGACAAAATCTTTCTAGATTTAAAAATGATTATAAAAACAAATTTCAACAAATCATACATTTGTCCAACAGAAGCCCATGTCAACCATTCAAACACGTAAAAGATAAATTCAAGAAATATCGTATGAATTTGCCAACCTGCAAAAATAATAACTTTAAATTTATCAAATATACCACGGATGTTTGCATATCTATTTATCTTTAACCCTTTCACAAACGACGAATTTTTAGGGTGGTCCAATTCAAAAGCTGCTTGAAGACTTCAAAATGAATGTTGATTATGATTAAATTTATGTATGATATAGCAAAGAAAACATAGAGACAAAAGGTGAAACTGCTGGTTATCAGCAGTTTCTTCTTTTGCCTCGATGTTTTTCCAAGCATATTCAATAAGGGATGTCAAAACCAGGTCTTGTTTGGGAAAGGGTTCAATCTTTGAAGGGTGCATGTAGTGAATTATATTGAATTAACGAGTATGTGTACGATCAAGGGGCGAAATAAGACTAACAAAAGTAACATACCGATATAGACTAACTATAAATCTGAACAGTTTACTCCCTTCTCCTTTTGATGATTTCTTGTTCGTTAATGCGTGGATAAACTCCAAAACAAACATCTGGAAAACAAAGAGTTTAATAATGATCTCGGACCGAAACGACAACATAAAAATTAAGCCAGATTGGAAACTCTTGAAGACGACTAAATGCAGATTAATCTGAACCGAACATATTGGCTATCAACAGAGGTGCGTTCTTTAGAGCAAGATTTCTTGAGATTTCTTAATATGTTTTAGGATAAAGCGTTCTTTAGAACAAGATTTTTAAGACGATCACTGGGAGGCGCCATTACCCTATACTTCGTGCGGAACCCCTCGGTCAACTCTGTACAAACAATATAAAAGAGATATGACCGAGTTGTTCCGAACACTCCATAATTCATAAACCGCGGTGTTCCGAATGCCCCATCATGACGTCATTTGTATAAATACACCCAAATACACTTCCAATTTGTTACTAAAAATAGTAACACTTTTTGATGCCAGATCGAGGCTCTGACCCAAATGTGAGTAAAGCATCCAACGTACAATGGAAATGAACGGAGGAAAGAAGAAGTTTAAGAGGAATCACACACCGTTTAGTGATGATTCCTCTGTGAATCTCGACGGGATAGCATTGACTGACTTCCATTTATGGCCTTTATCGGCTATTAAGTCATTTTTGACCCTCCGAAAAAGTAGTATCCTCGGATCTTTCGAGGACCTAGCCGCAAGGTTAAACTGTCATATTCACGTTACAAACCCCCTTCCCCAACAAAAAAGTACGAAACATGCAATTTTCAGTGTGAAGATGGTTATGTTAGTGCCGAAGGTTTATGAAGAAAGATAATTCATTATGGTAGATCAATTTGATAATAAAAACATAGCTGTTAAAGCCCATTTCCCAAACGACAAAATATTTAGACTTTTCAAGTTTGACAGCGGCTTAACCCTTTCCTAAACGGCACCTGATTCAATTTGGAAGCTCTTGCAGATAACAGAATGGGTATCATGAAAGTAGGTTTTTTTAAGTGCAAGGGCGGATCTAGAGTGGGGGGGGTGGGTGGGGTCGGGATGTCCGCACTCCCCTCCCCCGGAATCAGCCATAAATTGAATGTTGACTATATAATTAAAGCGTCAATATATAATTTAACACATTTAAGTCATCATTTGGGCGTGGACCCCCACCCCCCCCCCCCCCGGCAATTGGGCTTGGACCCCCATGAAAAATATAGTAATATAGTAACGAAAACCTTGAGGCAAAAGGAGAAAATGCTGATTAAAAGTAATTCATTATTTTGCCCCTTGAAATGATTTTTGAAACAATCTCTGTAAGACAGTCAAAGACGGATCTAAAAGGGGGTCGGGGGTCCGGCCCCCGCCTTGAATAGGTCGAAAATCGAATTTTGACTACACAGCGTTAGTATGGTATCTAACATTACAAAATTCACAAATTTAAAGACATCTTTTGGGCTAGACCTCACCCCCACCCCTTGAAAAAAAATCCTGGATCCGCCCTTGACAGTCAAAACATTAACATTTCTTGTTTGGTAAAAGTTTAAAACATTTTTCTTTTCATTTCTTTTTTTTTTTAATTTAACGCCTCTCAACAATATTTCAGCAATAAGTTAATTTATAATTGTCCACGCTCCGCGGCTGGGAATCCATCCTGTGACCTGTCCATTATTGGCTCTAATCTAGAGCACAAACACATGCAAAATATTACCGCTCACACTTGGACAGTACTAAGGAGCTCACTTGCTCCTGCAAAATTCTTTTTATATGGTTTTCAAAAGCAGTAGCTCATCCTGAACTTGCATGGTGGTAATGGGCGATGGAGACAGGGTACGAATGATTACAAGCAAAAAAATCTCTTTTTTTCAATCAAAGTTGCAAAAATATTCCTGTAACTGAAAACTCTAATAATTAACGCAAATGACTGTATAAAATATTCTTAATACTTAGGCAGAATAAATGAAAATTGCTCGCGCGAAAATAACGACTCGCACAATGAATTATATAGTAAAAAGACCACGTGACCTTTTGTTTGCTCACTTCATGCGCAGGTCACGGTTAAAAATTTGGAACTGTATCAGGGTGTATATGGAGCATTCGGAACAGCTCGGTCAAAGTCTCGGTCTTAAAAACGCTTTATCCAAAACTCCTTAAGAAATCTTAAAAAAATCTCGCTCTAAAGAACGCGCCTCAGGCCTTTTAGCAAAGAAAGTTATTTCTGTTAGCCTTCTAAGTAGGTTCATTACTTCAATATGACCACAGATTTGAAATCATATATCTAGTTTGTCGTATTCTATCTCAAATGGAATAAATAGATCGAACTCCAAGGCCAAGGTAATCAGGTCTAAAAACGTGTCCCTTTGTGATAATTTTGGCAAGAGGTATCTATGTAGGATTTATCATGGTATTTTTATGTGCAATCGAAGCCGATGACATGTACGGCGTCGACGCTGACGACACTAAGACTGAAGCATTATCTACATTATATAAATATGTTGTCGTCCGTGTGTATTAAAATTACTACTTACAACAAAAGCGGGTAATATAACGCTGATAATTATAACCATAGCATCGCTGACTGTATCCGGTTTGTAGGGATATTGTATGGTTTGATCGTCACAGAAGAAACCGTCCGTCACAGAAAATACCGGAATATTCTAGTTCCGGCACAAGAAGGTTTAAAATGTAATCAATACTTACAACAAAAGCGGGTAATATAACGCTAATAATTATAACCATAGCATCGCTGACTGTGTCCGGTTTGTAGGGGTACTGTATAGTTTGGTCGTCACAGAAGAAACCTCGCTCGACAGGTTCTAGTTCTGTCAGATTGTAAGCAAGTACGATGGATCCCACCGAAACTGTGAAATAAAAGAGCCACGTCACTTATTCGCCAAACAAAGTTGCTCTATGAAAAGAAATAAGCAAAATGTTGTGTACTGTATATGGTCAATAGAGCTAAAGTTTATAAACGTTTTACTGTACGGTTTGGACATCAGTTTTTACACCGTGTACAATCACGTGACTCAGAATTTCCGATAATCTCCAATATCTTTTTTAATACTTGACCAATTTGAATTCGGGTTGAAGCAGGGAAGGTAGAAACATATAAGGAATGAGCTGGACGTGGTAGATTTTTGAAAAATCAACTGATAAAAAAGTTATTGAAGATAAACCAATTTTTTTGTTTATCTTCAATAACTTTTTTATCAGTTGATTTTTCAAAAATCAACCACGTCCGTCTAATACGTGACGTCTGTCCACATTGTCTGCTTCAAACCGAATTCAAAGTAAATATTGAGGCAAAAGGAGAAACTGCTGGTTATCAGCAGTTTCTTCTTTTGTCTCATTTTTTTACCTAGCCTTTTCTAATAGGGACGTCAAAACCAGGTCTTGTTTGGGAAATGGTTAATGCAGTCCGTCCCTTAATAGGTTCACGCGACGTCGTCGTCGTAATTTCTTGAGCGACGTTGTTAACATTTGCCTTTGGAAATTGCCCATTTTCTCGTTACGGGTCCATATAGATCGGATACATTACGAATGTAAAACGACATCACTGGCTTTAGCCTATTAGGAAAGCATAGAGACAACAGATGAAAATGCTGATAGCCAGCTTTTTTTATCAACATTTTCATAGCTATATTGTACACAACGCCATTCTCAAACAACAGCATTTTGTCATCTGCAATTGCTTTCAAAATTGTCCAGTTTAAAGTGTTTATGTACAAGCTAACCTGCCACGTATATTGTGAAATCAATAATTACGCTTAATACCGTCACTGAACGTTTTGACGTCATGAAGAATTCCGACGTCTCCTGAATCTCATTATGGTTGCACTACCTTAATATAAGCACACTTACCTACTATTCACACTGTGAAGTCAGTAATGACGTTTAGTACCATTAATTTGACGTCATGAAAATTCCGACGTCGCGTGAATCTCATTAGGGCTGGACTACCTTAATGTAAAAGCACTTACCATCCACCAATATTGTAAGGTCAACGATGACGTTGAGTACCGTCAACGTCTTTTTTGAAAAAAAATCTGACGTTGCGTGAATTTAATTAGGGGTGGACTACCTTAATGTAAGCAAACGTACCTGCAAATCATATTGTAAAGTCAACAATGACGGTGAGTAATGTCAATATCCTTTTAGACGCCATGAAAAACTCCTACGTCGCATAAATCTCATCAGGGGTGGACTACCTTTCTCGTGACGTCGGAGTTATTCGGGCGACGTCGTAAACATTTGGCGGTGGAACGTTCCAAATAGGTTTGGAAACGCAACGAATGTTTAAGGACGTTGAACGAAATATACCGACGTCTCCTGGAGCTTATTAGGGGTGAAATAACTTAATGTAAAACACTTACCTGCCACCCATATTGTAAAGTCAACAATGACGCTGAGTACCGTCAACGTCCTTTTTGACGTCATCGTGTTATTGACATCTACCTGGTTCTCACCCCTGAAAACAGAAGAAAAATGAAAAGTTAGGAAATATACAATCCTTATGCAATTATTGTCGTTGGGCCAGATACATAGTTTCTGAGTTTTTCTTGGGCGTTTATAAAGATTTATGAGCCCGTAATTAACAATGACAAAACGAAACAAAACCTATCAAAGTTTTAACTTTAAGCCTAAAACAATTTTGATCTTTTATTATTTTTTTTATTTTTTTTTTTTTTTCAAAAAGAGATGATTTATTAAATGATTGCCCACAATATAAGAACAATCATGTACTGAATCAATGTAGTAGAATAAAAAACAAACTCACACCAAACAATCAATTAATCCTCCGGAATGTCTGTACCAAGACTTGATTTGTTTCAAAATGTTTTACAGAAAAGAGAAGAAAACATGGCCCCTCATACTCTATTAAACTAGTTTTTCGTAACTATCTTTTGCATCAGTATAGTTGTCAGTGAAGCATGGTGACGTTTATAAACTTTCATGTTCATCCATGTGTAACAAAACGATGTAAATATCGAGAAAAATAATGTTTTATTTATGGTAGTCCACCCCATCCTCGGAAACCCAGTGGCCATAGCTACGCTTCATGTAGCGTAGCTATGGCCACTGGTTTTCCGAGGATGAGTCCATCCCTACTACTTACGTATACATCCGAACCTATTCAAGCGACGTCATAAAAAATAGGCGGTGAAGAACGTTCCGCCGTCGATTTTTACCACGTCGCCAGAATAGTTCCAACTACGCCTGAATCTCATAAGGGGTTGACTACCTTAATACTTTCCCAAATGAGGGTGGTCCAAATTGAATGGCCACTGCAAGCGTCAAAGTAGAGTTTTTTAAATACATATAGGACTTGTGTAAAATATACATGGAAAATATTGATACGAAAGGAGAAAACGCTAATAATCAGCATTTTCTTCTTTTGTCTCGGTGTTTTTCTTAGTTTTCTCTGTTAAGGACGTCAAACCAGTTCTTATTTGGGAAAAGTTTAAAAAAAAAACAAAAGTGGTGGCTATCGATTTTAAGTCCTCCATTGATCAAGATCAGCGTGCCGTCGTAAAGTGAGGTTACGAGACGTGCTACTATAGTTTCCGCATTATCTGTACGCATCTTTTACATAGCATTAAGGGGGGAATGCTCCAGTTTCCTAATTTTTTCCTAATGATAGAATTTATTTACATTTTGTATGTTGAAATTACATGTTATTACCAGTTGAAAAATAAAATAAAAATGTATGGTCAGCGATCTGAATTTTATAGGCATTCGTATCACATACCCCTACATCGAAAAAATGCTCAATTTCTTGCACCTGTCCAAGGTCACTAAAATGCTAATAAAATGATGTATATTCATCGTTTAGTCCCGAAAACGGATTTAAAGTAACGTCTTATATTTAATAAAAACAGAAAACCCAAAATATGTGCTATTATAAACGCGTAAATGTATGAAACAGCATGCTCGCGTGTTCGGTTAGATCAACAAAGCTGGAGTTTTTTATGTCAAAATTTGCATATTTTTGGAAATATTTCAAGTTCTACATAATAGAATTTGATAAAACTCCCTCATTGTATTAAGCAACATGTCCTGGTAATAATTCAAAAAGAAAATGTATAGGTCAGCGCACTTATTAGTGAATTAAAGCAATTTTTATCAGCTGTACATGAATAAAATGACGCAAAACCGTGGTAACTGCATACACACTTACGACTGTCTTGCTCTAAATAATCTATTTCCATCCTGAGGAAATCAGTTTCGCATAATAAATACACTTTTATTGTCGAAAATGGTAACTTGTAATGATGTGTTATATTATTGAATTTATGGTAGCGAAACATATCGGTACGAACGATTTAATTTATTACCGTAATGACCGAGTGTTCCGAAAAACTGGAGCATTCCCCCTTAAGGTAAGACCTGGGTAATGCACTTCCGTTATAATCGTTATATTTTGTCTTATTCCGTGACGTCCGTAAGTCCGAACATTTCTAAAGTACTGTTAGACGCAATATCGCCTGTTTTCGTAACAACGGTAACAATTGAGCATGCTCAGATTTGCGGGAAATATTCTAAGCAATTTTTGTGAAAATGTTTCTGAATTGTATGAAGATTAGGCAAAAAAAAGTCAAAAATTCAAAATTTGAGAGAAATAAATATTACTTCCCTTGAAATTGTCTATTCGCACCATATATACTTAGTTCAATAACTGGTCACATAGTCCATTACCTAGGTCTTTCCTTAAGGAACTTTCAGATTATTCTTTATTTTGTTACAAAGGACAGGCTAGTCTGGATTCAAGCTGGTCTCAAATGCCATATAGATCATTCTCTTACATTACATGTGTACATTTTAAGCCTCTTCCCCCCTTTGCTAAACTTTCCAAAACATTAAAGTAGGGTCTCAAGGGATGCAAGACAATCTTAGGGTACAGGATACACACGATTTAAGTCTACTTTACTATAGTTCATCCTTTAAGAAACCATTTTCGAGTTCTGGAAAGTATCGTAAAGGGGTCAGAGCTTTTTTAAAAGGAGTAACATTGAACATTGTCCTGCGCAATTTTGCTTCTATTCAAGAAAATATCTGTAGGCATATTTTTGTTGTTTATGAAATGTTGAACGAAATATGATAACGAATTTTTAACAATAAAGAATGGGGTTTTATTGCCAACATTTTGTAATATAAAATGATTCGTATCGGTTTGAAATATAAATATCTATAACCCTATTCAAAATTGGTCCTAGTTTTGAGTTGAATAGAGGAAAATTGGAGAAAACATTGAGAGAGAAAATGTTGATAAGTAACATAACCCATTTCCACTAGCAACATTCAACTATGACTAGTCTTTGCTTTTATTATTTGGGATAGGATTAATCTCTTGAAACTACTTCAACTACAGTTGTTATTTAACACTTTCCCCAAACAAAACCTGCTTTTGACGTCTCTAAAGTGAAGAGATTGTGCAAAAAATGAGGCAAAAGAAGAAAATGCTGGTAACCAGCATTTTCTCCTTTTGTCCCAATATTTTCTGTGCTATTTTGTACACAAAAACGCAATACCTTTATCAGCATCCATTGTGACGTCTGTGGCAGTTTTCAAATTGGAGTAATCTAACATTTTGCCGTTTGGAAAAGGGTTCAGCATTTGTATGCTTCGTGGGAAAATCGATATAAGTACTGGTAATAAAATCCGTACTCTCAGACATTATACTCTCTAAACCCTTAAGGTGTGTCAGTGGTAGCAGTTTCAGGTTGGGATACATATGCGGATCCAGGGGTTGGGCCCGAGGCCTGGTCCCCTCTCAAATTTGAAAAAAATGCTGATCAAAATGTTTTCAAATGAATTTTTCATGCGCCAATACAGTTGGGGCCCTCTGGTAAACACGAGTCCCTCTGGGGAAAATGTGTGGATCCGCGCATGGGCTGCAGCTGTTACTATTGGAGGAAGACCAGGGAAGTATTGAGATGAAAGAAGACAATAATGAATTTTGAAAACTAGCGTTTTCTCCTTTTTCTCAACACTTTCCATGTAGGTTTACAAGACGTACACTAAATTAGTATGCAGCCGTCTACAGCCACTTTCAAAATAATTTAATACAACCAGAGTAAGATGTTGTCATAAAGGAAAGTGTTTTGTGTGATACTGAACTACAGATTAAAAGAAGGAGTAATGGATGTTCAAAGTGCAATATTTCATTTATTTACTCGTATCATCAAATCCTTTGTCCTTTTCAATGAGACGATTCAAATGAGTATCCACTACATATGGTTTGGATTTGAAAAAAATGCAATGATATCAATCCCTTTTATACTGTATGTTAAACTGTAGGATATGATAATACAATAGCTGAAATTCCTATTCTTTTACATAGTCTTTTAACCATTTCCAAAACATTTAAAGCAGTATTTTGTTTTGACGCCACTGGTAGTGGAAATTGTTAAAACGTTATATTAAGGCAAAGAAGAAAAAAGCTGATAACCAGTATGGCCGCTCACCTTTTTCCTCGATAGTTCATGTGTTATAGTGTGCACAAATTATGTATGTCTGGGCAACAGATGAAAAGGAGTAATGGTTTTCCAAAATGCAAACCATCATTTCAAAGCCTATTGCGTTTGTTTTAATAAGAATCGTCTTTTTCGTACGTTTCAAAAGAATACCCACAATGTAGGTCAGGATTTAAAATAAAAACAAAGTACATAATTATGTACGCCTTTAACCCCTCTCATCTGTTAATCGTGTAGAACAGCAAAGGAAATCTGCTTTGTGTAAGGCTTTAAACCTTTCCCAAAGAAGACCTGGTTTTGACGTCCATAATAAAAAAGCATGTGAAAACAATTAGGCAAAAGAAGAAAATGCCGATGATCAGCATTTTCTCCTTTTGTCTCAATATTTTCGGTGCTAAAATGTATACTTATTATACTATATTGATATCATAGCCTACATTTTGTTGTCTGAAGCTTTGTTGTCTGCAACACCTTTAAAATTGGAACACCCTATTTTTTCCCATCTGCTTAAATAGGTTAAAAAAAAATAGAAGGTCCCTATCTTAATATCAAAGTAGGTTAAAAATAGTAGGCCTACCTGTGGGTATGATCCGATATGAAAATAGATTTTATTATACTTAACATACTAGAAAATTAGAGCTACACGTCAACACAAAAATGGTATTTAATTTAGAGACCCTAGCGTTCACAAATCATGTCTAAAATTAGACGTCGTGGCATAATTTTATTGGAAAATCCAACCAAGGGAAGTAACTGTATGGATTGTTACCATTGAGCAAAGTGTAGTTACTTCTCTTAGTTTGAACCAAGTTATCTTTCGCCGATTTGGTCCCGAAATTTTCATCTGAATACTTTTACTGCAGTGTTAGTGTTAGACATGTGTCACTCTTTTAGATTGAAATTTTAGAGTGATATAGAAACTACAATGACTTTTAAATGTGAGAGGTTATGGTAAACAAAGACTTACATAGGCAATGTTTTCGTGAAAACGAAGCATTCCGCGTTAACTTTACAGAACTTTGTAAAATTTTAAAATATTGGATAACAACTTTAAGAACTCTACTACTTTACACACGTGCATTTTTCCAAAATTATCACAAAAATGCCCGTTTATTGTTAGCCCTTTCCAAATCGTAATACGGACTACAAGAAAAAAACTCAATAGGGCTAAACGTACATGTAGTTGGAAATGATGAAAACACCGGAGAGTGATGTCTGCGATAATGGATCTATATCGTACTTTATATTCCTAAACACTCTCACCATTCAGCGTACGAAATAGAAAATATTGAAGGAAAATGAGATAGTGTTGGTTACTTTGTTACTGTGTCAGCATTTTTTGTAAATGTTTTATGTACCCTCTATTGGATTGTTCCATTTTGTTTAACAGCGAATTCTAGATTAAAAATGCCCCCTTTATTCGCCAAGATCAATAAAAGCAAATTATCATCGTATATCACGTTATCAATGTTTTTATCTGTTTTAGTAAACATTTGACGCAGGTTAACCCTTTCCAAAATGTTGGGATGATCCAATTTGAAAGTTCTAGCAAACAACTAAATTGTTGCAGGTTGTTTGATATATTATTTATTGTTCATAGCTGAGAAACTAATGAGGCAAATGGAGCAAATTCAGGTACTCATAAACAGCTTTTTTTTTATTTTCCCCATTGTTTTCTCAACCCGTTTCTTTTGGCGAAGTGATAGCCAGCTCTTGTTTGGGAAAGGGTTAAACTATGTTTCATAGATATTCATACATTATCGTCGCTTTTCTACTAAAACCTCTTAATTACAGATTGTTTAAAGCTGTAGTTACAAGGTTTTTAAAGAGAAGCCAAGACATGTACATAGATCTATTGACAGTGAGTCATGCATATTTTAGGGAAAAAAAACGTTAACGCAGATCTATAGATCCTGGGACAAGTTTTAAGAAATCTCGTATAGTAAGACGTATTTAATCAAGCCGTAGTCACGAGATTTTATAACAACACCCACAATATACTATTACTTGTCCGAAATTACGTCAAAGTTTATTAGTTAAAATCATTCCACACGTAATCAACTTAAACGTACATGTACCATAGGACAAAAATACGTTCTTAATGCTTAAAACTACCCCACCTGTTCCTTCAATGTGTTCCAATGACTTTTCTAATAGGGATGTCAACACCAGGCCCCGGTTTCTCGAAACTTAAGTAATTTCTCATGCTCGAATCTGAGCACCGTGCTCAAATCGCACGAAATCCACGTGAACTTCAATCGAATACCCTTCTACGTTGGAGAGTATCCCTTTGAAGTTGAGCATGTTCTCGTGAGAATATACTTAAGTTTTTTTCGAGAAACCGGGGGCCAGGCCTTATTTGTGAGAGGGTTAAGATAAAAGAAATGTCAATCCTACCTTCCGCTGCAATGTTTATCCAATAAGGGACTAGCTGACAGTTTTGTCATGTTCATAAATGACAATCTATTATCAATCTATATGATATAGTAGTAATTCAACCTTGACATCATGTATTATTGTATCTATACTGACAGACAAAAGAAAGCAGGTACTTGGTTGTAGGAAAATATTGTACACTTTTTTAAGCAAAATTATATCATGATTATACATGTAGCATCAAAATTTACAAAAATGTGTTAGATGGTTTGTAACATCAGATTGATATTTGACAATATCGTCGCTTTTCAACGTAAATCTCGTAACTACAGCTTAAAGTGACATTTCACAATTATTTTTACATAAATTTTACTTTTATTCTATCTGAAAGAGCATCTTTCCTTATGGAAATTCTGAAAATTTCAAGTCAAAATATTGATTACGAGAAATGTATATTTTTGTGCTAAAATTAGACAAATTGTTGTGGACGGACAACAGTTCAGATTTATATAGAATTTTCTCATGTCTGTCTAAACTTTAAAGGCACATTTTTCGCTTATAAATAACAACTTAAAAAAACTGATAGCATTTCTACGAATTAGAATAAACAATCTTTGCATCAAGACATACTTTTGAAAAATGAAATAAATGTGAAATGTCACTTTAACATAAGCTGCAGTTACGAGATTTTCGTTGAAAAACAGTGATATAGTAAACAGAAGTTTGCTTTACGCGTAAGTAATAGAGGTCGCAATATTAAAGTTAAAAGCTAGATCTAGTAGCATTTCGTTCAAGTAGGGTTTCAATTCCGACTGATTTCATAGGGCCTTACGACAAATCTACGCCGGGCTACAGGTAAAAGAAACCCATATAAAATTGCCACGTCATTTTTCTTTAACAAAAAAGTGCACAGTATTTTCAGATAACCAAATAGGATCTTTCTTTTGCCTGTCAGTATTCGTATTTCAGCTCATCTACATCGTAAAATTGGTTCTGTCACGGAAAATTGTTGTGTCAATGTCTGGTGACTAGCATTTCTCACTCCTCCTCCCCCAATCTTTACTAGTATTCTGTGAAATTACCAATACTTCGTCGCAATGCCTTTACAATAAATGTCCTATATCGTATGTACGTGTATATGGAATAAGCGAAATTTGATATATAGATTTAGACTTAAGTCCAGACTTTGGTCCTGTTTTAGCATTCAATTGTACTTTACATGTACATTATACAAATATTCGACAAGAATGTACGTTGATTAACCCTTTCTTTAAAGGGATCCATGATTGTCGAGCATACAAACAGAATATTGAAGAAATATTCTATACATTGGTCAACCTATAGTATACAGGCCCGTAGGAAGCAATTTCATATTGGGTGGGCTCAAGCCCCTTTGTCTGAATATTAGGGGGCTAAATTGAATTTTCCCTAAATTTTCAATAAAATAAAGAAAACTTGGTATTTTACTCAACTTGGGGGGAGGGGGGTAATCCCCCCTAGCCCCCTGTTCCTACAGGCCTGGATGCATATGCGTAGATCATATCTGTCGAAAGAAAATTCGAATGTAGTTTGTTTAGACCTTCGAAATCAAGTCTGTGTCTAACTTTACGTACCCGCACATTCACCTGATGTCGGAATTATTCGGACGAAGTCGTAAACATTCGGCGCTAGAACGTTCAATCGACGAATATTTACGTCGTCGCCCGAATAGATTCGGATATATACAACGAATATTAACGACGTCGCACGAAAGATTTCGACGTCGCGTTAACCCAATCTGGGATGGACTACTTTTATAAATTCTGGTTCTTGTGTCCATTACATGAACAATTTTCGAAATCAGCAATAACAATGCAGTTTCGCCTACAGCTGTTTTGAATAGGGATATAATTGAGCCAGAATCTGGAAAAGGGTCCCTTATATAGTATCATAGAAAGTCTTGTTTCACGACCAGGCTGTGCATAAAAGCAGTCTGACCGGGATCCATGTTTCTGTCTCACAGTTGCTAAAGGTCACGAAGAATCTACTGGAGACTAACATGGTTCATGATCAGACTGCGTGTATACGGAGGCTGGTCTTGAACCATGTTTGACTAAAAAGCCTTAAAGGACCTTGTTCCAGATCCTTGTGAGTATATCGCTGCTTTTCTTCAAAAACCTCGTATCTGCAGCTTAAAACAAGCTGCAGATGCGAGGTTTTTGCAGAAAAGCGACGATATAGTGCTAAGATGAATTGATTTATACCAGCAGTTTTATAACTACTGATAACGCAGTTATTGAGTTAATGCAGTTTCTCCCTTTGTCTCAAGACTTTTTTAGCTATAGGCCTATCGTACTAAAAAAAATATCTATTTTCTCGTCTGTAACGTTTTTTTTTTTTTTCAGATCCGAGCAGTATAAACTTTTATAGTTCGGGAAAATGCTTAACAATTTCCTTAACAAGACCTGTTTTGACATCCGTGATAGAAATGGCTTAGAAAAACATTTCGGCAAAAAAGGATAATATTCTTGTGATCAGCATCTTCTCCTTTTCCGTCAATATTTTCTATGCTATGACATATACATTTTATTCCTTTGATATTAATATTTTTGTTGTCTCCATTATAAAATCTAGTAACTACGGCTTAAATCAAGCCGTAGTTACGAGATTTTATAACAGCACATACGAAATACTTTTGTTTGTCCGAAAGTACGTCACATATAATTGAAAAAATCGTTCCCTATCGGACTGGTGTAAAATTTTGCCGTTTGGGAAAAAGCAAAATCGTAAATTTTACTTACACTAGGCTTTCGTTCTCCGTTATGTGTTCAAGTTCCATTGATTTTGAGATTTAAATTTCACAAATTTTCACGAAAAATTGACGAGTTTTCTCTTCACGAAATACCGTTGGAATTCACTAAAATATTGGTTTTCCATTGTCGTTGTTATTTATTGTGATTAAACACACTGGTCTAATCGGATTTGTGGAAAAATAAAGATGAGAGAATTCCTTTTTGGATTTTCTTTTTTTCGGTCGATCATGAAAACAAAGGCCAACGTGAATATCTTTCTGTTAAGGATTACAACCCATCATTAACTACAAAACACTTCGTGCCTCTTCGGATGTTATCCGTATCAACGGAGATTGACGAGGACATCCTCATCAATATCCTTTGCGACGGATGACGCGCGGATATTAACGAGTATATCTCTCGTTAATATTCGTTGTCACAGAAGACGCCCGAAGATACTCGAATGGTGGCGTGTAATCCTTAAAAAGACACATTTTACGGACTGTGTCAGAATTACGGAACCTAGTCAGGCTGCAAAGTATGAGCTCGTCAAAGATTTTGGTTTTTGTTTTGTTTTGTTTTCGCTTACCCTTTCCAAAATAGCTGAAATGGATTGTTTTACTTTGAAAGCTGCTGCAGACGACAAAATTGATATTGGAAAGACAGGATTTTGTACAAAAATGCAATGAAAATATCGAGACAAAAGAAGAAAATGCTGATTATCAGCATTTTCTTCTATTGTATCCATGTTTTCCAAAGCCTTTTTCTGTTAGGGGCGTCATAATCATGTATTGTTTGGGGAAAGAGTTAATAAAGTCGTTAACAAATTTCTTTATTTGGCTTGGTGAGGTATAAGCTGTGAAGGGGTTCGAGCATACATCCGTTTTCTACTATTACATAAGTTGTCTGTTTTCTTTCAAACCCCCATCCCCCACCCACTCCAAATGGATGGTCGACCCTTTTCTCACTTCCAAGAAGGCCAGTTTTAGCTTGGCAGGTCACATTTCATTTTGACTTGACGCGTAGTCTAGTATTATCGATTCGCACATATATACTCAAATAGAACAATTTAATCATTTTTTTCAAAAACGAAATGTTCCGATTTGACATTATTTGACTAATTTTCGGATATTTTGACGGTTTTCAGTCAAAAGCTGGATTTCCCCTTCCGAATAAATGCTGGTAATAGGGAACCAAAAGACAGAACAAACTGGCGGACAGACGCGCAACATAGTGGGAAAATTAGCCTACGCTCCTACAAGTTAAGCCTACATGTAATCATAAACAAAAATGTGAAGTTTTGGTCTGTTTTGCCGGAAATAAAAGCGGACACGAACGACAAAACAATTTGTATCAAAATAATTAAGAACATGTGCATTTTAGAACACAGACATTTTTATACGGTCGAAAGATCGCGACGAAGTCGCGATCTTTTGATCGCCTATAGGTTACACGTACGAGTATAGGGAATAAAAGCACAAAATTACCGTTTTAGTCAATTTCAATATTTCATTTCTCAAACCCTAGGAGACTTTTTTTCGGCCATCTTGAAATTTTAGTTTTATGATGCCCACTGGAGCTCAACTTCCGGCAGCAGACTGGACTCGATTTCCACACAAAGGCACTCCGTAAATTTCACCAAACACGAAAGTCAGTCACCAGTGTTCAAATTCTAAATCAAATTCCTTATTTCCAAAATTCAATAGTATTTAAGTTACGCTATATGTAAAATATACTCGTTCTTACTGTTTACAACACAAACAGAAAATTCTTTACACAGATCTATATGCTTGATGACGTAATATAAAGTTGTGGTAAACGTCACGCGGACTGGGCGCGGGAGATTTCGTATGACGTAAATGTACATTCCATAGTAAAATAGGGAACGATTTTACCGAATTAAATCTGACGTAATTTCGGCCTAACAATACCTTTTCGTATGCGTTGTTATAAAATCTCCTAACTACGGCTTGATTCAAGCCGTTGTTACGAGATTTTAAGACAACACCGGCGGTTTATCACGATACCTAACAAACAACCAAGTCTATTTTTAAAGCACAGAATTCTTTGCCATTGACCCAGATTCGTTCATGGATTTTTTCAACCGTGAAGTCTTTACCCTTCCGTATTTCGATACAAGGGCCATTCTACAGAAATTGGGAAAAACGTGTCCCACAACTTTGAAATTGAATTAATAGACAATTACATGCAATATGATTCTGGAAAATTGACCTATATACGCATCATCCAATTCTACATACTTTGAAATGAAACAAAAACATTTTTGCTTTCATTTAGATGCTTTTTTTGATGAAGATATGTCAGTGAGTGGCATAAAACCCTATGTCCCAACCTCCAATTACGCTGATCAAGGCACTGTTTTCTTGTCTTAAACATTAAAGAAACCGTAAAATAAATATTGTCTTAAAAAGAGCGAATAAAAAGGCATGAATAGCATATAAAATAAGTGTCAATTTCTGTAAGTTTGTTGATTTTTTCATGCTTTGAAAGTTGTCCCATTGTTTTCAGTTCACTACCGTCACGCGAACCGAAATTGAAAATAAAACACACTTTGCATGTGATTTAAGCAATGAATTTAAAAGTAATATGTAGACATAGTACTTGGCCTTGTCATGGCGAAAAAACATCCCAAAAATTTTGTGTGATAACTGAGAAAATAGAATTTGAATGCAAAATTTTTCACCCGTATACTTTTGCGTGTTCACTACCGTAACGCCATTTATGATGTGAATACACACAAGTAAAGGACAGTTTTCACCATCACAAGAATCAGTAAACGGTCCAGTTTCCAATGACTATAACAGTTGTCCAAGTAAAAGGCTGCTAATCCTTGAAATCGGCGAATTTTCGATGGATTTTCACTACCGTAACGTTCACTACCGTAACGATAATCTTCACTACCGTAACATTTTCTTATCGTTACGGAAGAGAACTCTTTGTTACGGAAGTGAAATTGCAAGACAAAACCAGATATAATTCTGGTTCTGTAATTGTCAGAGTTCTGGGACTTGATCTGTAACATTGTTTTGTGATCCAACACACATTTGCAAAGTTTCAAAACAATGACATCAGGGGTTGTTGAGATACAAACTTCGTTACGGTAGTGAATTCTTCGTTACCGTAGTAAAATTGGAAGTAGAAAAGGGACATAACTCTGTTGAAACAAATGGTAGAGTTATGGAACTTAGTACAAAACTTTGTGTGATCGTCTCATACATATGATTGCACAATTTCAAAGCAAGACTTCCATTGGTCAATGAGAAAACTGCACATAAAGTCTGAGCTATTTTTGAAATAAAAATGGACAATAACTTAATAAGTAAGGGTCTCTGATTATTGGTTCTTGTTTACTGCATTTCTCCGATATGCAACCTACAAAATGCAAGAAATTTCAAGTTGCTATCATGTATAATTTAGGAGATATGGCTCAACGATTTTAGTGTTACGGTAAGGAATGTAGTGTTACGGTAGTGAAAAAGTAGCAACATACATTTTTGACATGTTTAGAACAGCAAAACAAAGAGAATATGCATGATTTAACTGTTTTTTGAAGAGTAAGTAGGATGTCTACAACATGATTTTTCATGTGACTTTGTGGCATAGTTTTTTCAGACACTCTGTCCAGTTTTATTCACATCTCAAATTTTTGAATTTTGATATTTCATTCCCTACCGTAACACCAACTTCCCTACCGTAACACTGTGACAATTGAGGTTTAACAGTAAAGCTGTCATTCACATATAGGAGTAAATACATTCAATGAAAAATACAAATTGTGCCTATTCAGACTGCAAAATGATTTTTGAAATCTGTGGATGACTGAATTTGTAGTGTCTCTCTCAATTATCAATATAAGTAGTTTTCGCCGGTATTGGAAAAAACAAAGACTTATTTCTAAAGGAAAAATACAAGAAACACCAGTGCATCGAAATTATGTTTAAATAAAAAACGTTCTAATAGTATGCAAAAGCTACATGTTAATCGGATCACAGAAAGGGAAATTGTGCCACTTTATAAATTCGTTACGGTAGTGAAAAATTGATGTCGGTCGCAAAGTTCAAACTAAAATATCTGCGTAAGTAAGTGAATGTTATCTTTGCAAATTGCAGGAATGGGTTCCAGGAAGTTTATTGAAGGTAGTAATATAAAAATAATATACTAGGTTAAAAGCTGAATTTGAAGTTTTTGCGACTCCAATTTGCCCAATTTTTGTAGAATGGCCCACTGAAGTTTTGGGATTTTTTTACAATGCAATACACGGCTGTAGTTTTCCTCCAGGTTGGCGGAAAAGAAGCAATTTAAGACGACATGTGATAATTGATAAAACCGCATGAGTTTGACCCTTACCCCAAAACAGAAATTAATGAACAGTTGAAAGGAGTTTAAGACTTCTATATTTGTGTCTGAAAATTTGATTTCCTAACGGAAAATATAAGCTAGGTCTACCACATGAAATGGTGAGACGAAAATGTTGATTATCAGTAGATCTAGATTCTATTTTCTTCTTTTTCCTCAATGTTTCCCTAAACCTTTTTTTCTGTAACATCAGTGGTTATTTCGGAAAGGGTTAAAGATATAAAAACTAGAGTTAAAGCTGCTATATTTTCCAAATTTAAATTAGATCTGCGGGGATCTTTTTTTGTGGGCGAGATTTTTGAAAATTCTCGTATCATTATGCCAGAAATCTCATTCAAAATGGCTAAATGAGAGAAAAATCACACTGATCTATATTTTTGACAAAGGATTTGGTACTACAATTTGCATTTGAAAACTAGTGGCGAATCCAGGATTTCTGTGAAAGATGTTCGAATATACAAGTGTAAATATTGGGTGCGTTCAGGGTTCTCCCATCGGTAACCGAGTGTATTTACCGTCGGCTACCGATGGTACCATCGGTAGCCGATGGCACCGTCGGCAACCAACGAACTCTGAACGAAAATTGTACCGATCGGTAAAAAAAGGCGGATAATTAATTACCAATAGCGTATTCTCCCCGCAGAGTGATCGTTCGTTTTCAAAAAATATGAATGAAAAGATATTTTCAGAAATAAATGGCTAAATAAAATAACTGTAGCTTCAACTATTACAATAAATTCTATAAGGAACGGTTAGAATGCTATTCGCTTGCTATTGAAGAAAATATATGATTAGGATCGCCGTAGTTGGATTGTTATCCACCATCTTACTGTAATGAAAACGAGGCTACCGATGCTACCCGACTTGTCTACTGTCGGGACAATTGGTTACCAACAAAATATCCATCGGTATGCCGACGGTTACCGATGGCTACCGATGGTTACCAACGGCACCGATGGCTACCGATGGGAGAACCCTGAACGCACCCATTGTAAGGGATTCGTTTTCCTATCATTAATTTATACAAATTTCGGACTGAATTTCTGTATAAATATTCATGAAAAAGTCAGGCTTCAGAGTGGCGTTCGTTTGAACCCTCTGAGCCCCCTCTGGATCTGCCACTGAAAACTTTCTCAAAAGTATCATCCTAATTAATCCCTATGTGCAGATAAAATTGTAATCAAGTTTGACAGTCTGCTCCTGGTGTCAATAGACTTTTTCTTGAAATAGGAAAGTTTCAAACTTTGTCTGTGATGGTTAAGATCTTGCAGGTGTGTCACACCTGCAAAATTGTAAACAAAGCATTCAAAATTTATTGAAGATTAATAGTGTTTTTCCTTGTTTAAATATACCTGTAAAATTTGTGAAGATGTGCCATTATTATTATTATTATTATTATTAATATTATTATATATTATTGTTGTTGTTGTTGTTACTATTATTATCATTAGGCCTATTATCATTATTATTATTATATTGTGTTTATAATGTCAATGACGACAGAACTAATTAATATTTTTAAGGTGTTGGGCTCAATTCCCAGTCCGGATTTCATCATTCGATACAAGAAGTTGTAATAAATTTATAAATAATGCCTAACATGTAGGTAGTGAGTACCATAGGAAACAAGAGTTGTCCGCGGACAACATAGCTCGCCTACACGAGAGCTTGCCACAAAAAAGGGAGTTCAAGATCACTATGTCATGGTCTCAAGGTCAAGGTCATGACATGAGGTTTCCATATCATGTGAAATATCAAGGCTCTATCTGTAATAGAGCATGAGATATAGGCCAGGTTAAAGTTTTTTTAAAAGTAGGTCAAACTCCAAGGTTAAGGTCACTAGGTCAAAGGTCATGGTCCCAAATGAAAGTTCTTGGCAGGAGATATCCATGTGTGAGGTGTCAAGGCTGTATCTCTAATAGTGCCTGAGATATAGACCAGGTTAAAGTTTTTGAAGAAGCGACGCTGACGCCGACACTAGGGCTGTGACATTAGCTCCCCGGACATAAAGTCCCGGCTCGCTTAAAATAATTCCATTAGCCTACGTAGATAGATCGGTGTTCTTCCCAGCAAAATAAGCTGTAGAAGCCCCAATATACCACTGGTACTTAAATATAATGCATAGACTACCTTCCAAAGTTCAAAACTTCCACCTGTCACAAAAAAGTGTGAATTTGAGGTGACCAATTTTATCTAATGTTTTAACTGATAACTAATGCATTTTGAAAAAAAAAAACCAATAACAGAGATTGTATGCATGATCATTTGCATTAACACTTTATGTTTGAGGTCAACAAAAAGGTGTCACTCCTGTACCTTTTTGACTAATTACATGGCCACAGGAGTCTACTGATTCTTAAATCTGGGGATTCTAACTGCTTTTTTACACTATGCTTGTGCAGCTTGTATCTTAGGCTTTCCATACAAAACATAGAAGGCTGCCTGCAAAAAATGAGGGTTCACAATTCCATCTGGCCTAGGGGGTAAAAAACCCCTCAGGTATTTATGAAAAGCCTGAATTTATGAATAAAAAGGCCCACCTTGGTCCTTTGGTGTCCAAGGTCCATCCCAAAAGTTTTGTTGGGCTATACATGGCTTAGAACTTTCATTCTTAATCAGGTAAATGGCTCTGCTTTTGGCAAATAGCCTGCAAACACAAATCTACCCATCAAATTCTCTATGTCCCCCTACACTTTTTAGATGTGCCAATCTACAAAGCTACTGGCTTGACAACAAGTAGATCCGCTGACAGTGCACTTGTGCACATCAATTCGGCCATTCTCAATTAGAACTTACACCCCTTAAATTTGCTTGTCGCCACCCATTATCTTCTATCTACAATGATTGTATGGCGTTAAGTTGTTTTATTTTAAGAAAGTGGGCGTTCTCCACCAGTAACAACCAGTAATAGTTTGCCTAAGAGCAAACGTTTTCTCTAAAATATCATTCAAAGTTGTGAAAATGACAGGTTCGTTACTGTCGCTGTCCATTTTGTCAAAAGTAGGTGTAGTTTTCAATGACTTTTTATCATTGAATTCCAAAAGGTTTGGTACCATTTTGTGGAGAAATGACTCACGTGTATGGAAATATAAATCAGACGTGTATCACTACATGTTTTATGTCCAGTGTTTGGAGATAATTGCGTGTCGCCGAATCGTATAAAAGGTTCGTAATAAAACAAAAACAGTGGCCCAGGAAAAATCGTTTCATCATTTAACAACTTTCGATTCATGATTTCGTATAAAAATGACCACACAATGATATGAGAGTGTGGTTGTGCAGACCTTCTTCGCCATTTTTTAATTATGAAAGAAAAATGTAGCGTTTTTTCGTGGTTCGAATTAAGAATGAAAGGTTCGTGAAGGCTATGTAGAGTTTTCTAATCGATCTTTATAATACAAACGCTGTTTATTTACTCGATCCCGTCATATACTTCTTATCGGATTGAAAATAACACATTCTGTGACACTATATATAAAATTATTGCATTTGAAGCATGCTGAAAAAAGGTTCGTGATGAAAGGTTCGTGCAATGATTTCCACAAACAGCTTTAATGCCTGTCACACTACAATAATAACGCGACTGTGAACAAGTACATGGGTACATTGTGTCATAAATTGATATGTGGCGTAATTAAAGTCCAAAATAACAGCTTCAATAAGACAATATTCGGTGTTTAAACAGTTCTGGGAATAATTAGAAAAGTTGGCCTTAATTTGTTTCTATAAATTATGCACAGTTTTCTTAGTTACATACTGTTTTATTAGTTGTGTCGCTTGCACGGAAAATGGTATACTTACAAAATCTGCCAAAACTCATTATGGGACATCTGCTTGAAATAAAGTAAATGTTCGTGAACATTATAACGAACCTTTCTTGTTCTTTTATGTTGAAAAAAATATATATATATACTGAATGTTACAGCACAAAACTGTCATTGTAGATTGATATTTTGATACCGTTTTGTGTGAAAAGACAAAACAACAAATACATTTATCTAATACACCGAAAACAAGTAATGGGTTGATTACCTGTTAACGATTTTAACCATTACTGATTTTCCCCATTGACATAGATGGTGGTAAAATGGAGAAAAAACGATTCAATGCATCGCTTTCCAGTGGACAAATGATGCAAACATATTATGGCTGAGATTTAAGGTCATAAAGACAATAGGAAAGAAGAATTCCAGAGCAACAGGAAGATCGCTGACAGCTTTCAGACTGATAGAAGATATCACTTTGGTCCATACCATGTTTTCTGCTAGAAGTTCTCGTCGGAAATGTTTTAACTTTCATTTGCCCACGTCACAAAACATTTGGTAAACTGCGTGCAGCATTTACACAAAACTAAGTAAAAGTATTCATGTACGATTTGTTTTGAAGTTAAGTGACTATCTTTGGGCTTAATCATGTTTAATGTTTCTATTTGTTAAAATGTCTAGTTTACGCCTCAGGGTTCCTTTTTTGGAAATGTATTGGTGCTAAAATTATTTTTTTCCTGGAAATAAGTTTGTCCAATCCGTGAATATAACTATCCCATATAGGCTTAATTGTAACGTAGCTGTTTCCATGTGAGAATACAGGTTGAATTCTGTATGTATTTAAGTTTAACGCAAATAGTGAAAGGTTCGTGATGTCACATAGATGCTTTATTGTCTAATAATACGAATTCCCAAGTGCTTATTTAGCATTTACATCACATTTCATAAACGAGTCAGATGGTTACGGTTAGAATGAAATATTGCATCGGTAGTCTAACATATCGATATAAATGTTATGACGATCGGTAATATATATTCAATCACGATTTGTTGTATATTTGATCGTTCACTTTTGAGACAACATTTTAAATGGCCGTTTCGGCGTGATTTAACTCGAAATTCATATCCTCATTGTTGAAATCGGTGTCTCGCACATCATACTATGTGTTTCAATTAATATCCAAATCAATCCCATTGATCTTTAGTTAGTAAACGCCTGTCATAAAGCTTCAAGTACGAAGTCACGAACATTTCTGGCGTTAAAAGTTGACAAATGGGTACTAGTATTTAAACTAACATCATGAACAAACGAAATAATTGATGTTCAAAAGAATTTCTGAATGTCTTCATGAATATTGTGGAATTATGAAAAGACCAAATGTTTTACATTTTGTAAGACTTCATTTTTCTCGAAAAATTTCTGGAAGCTGTAAGTTCTAATTGAGAACGGCCGAATTATCTGAACTAGTGGTCTGTTATTCAGCCTGTGCTTTTCAACATTTTTCCTCTTCGCATACAGAAAGTCAGAAACATTGTTAGAAAAGAATAATTTATACTGAAAACCATTTGGCTGGCTACAACTCTGAATCACTCTGGAATTATAATGTGTAGACAACATCCTCACATTATTTTGTGGAGAACCCTGTAGGTAGATTACACATACTTCTATTTAGTTCAATAGTCCGGATTGCAGTTGCTTTGACATTTAAAATATCGCAAATGTATGTAATAGAAGGAGATGAATAATATCGCAGCTCGACCAGTATTTTGACTCGGGATCTAAGGAATACGGTTACCGGTCCCGCAGTCTTACAACTGAGATACTGAACCTTTTTCTTCTTCCGGATAAAGTACAGGGCTCACTCTGGAGCATCAAGACCATGTGTCTTTATTGCCAAATTATATAATTGTCGCCATCCAAATACCTGTATCCGACCAAATGAGTCTATAATTGACTTTCAACACCTAATACTTCTTTACTTTACTAAATACCTCAATAAAGGACTCGTATTAGGTGCTGCGAGTCAAATTATAGACCCCTTTGTATCCAACAAAACTTAGTCTACAGATCTGATCTAAATGTATAATTTTTCTTTAGTATGAAAATCTGCTTTCTTTCGACCGTATTTAGGCTTTGCCTATTTTCATATTAGAAAATGAGTAATTGCTAATTATAGGTAATTTCTTCTTTTCTCTCAATGTTTACTGAAACCATTTCTATGCCTACTAGGGAAGTCAAAACTAGGCCATGAATGAGTCCGGGAAAGGATTTTAGAAGTAGGCCTAGGGCCTAACACTTTCAATATTCTTGAAGCTTAACACATTTAAGAACGGAAAATTTTATGCTATAATTATAGATGGCAAAATGATTTTTTGTTAAAGATGAAACAGATTTGTAAAGGTAGGCTAGATGTCTACTAGAATGAGAAAATATGGAGACAGAAGCAGACATGCTGGTTAGCAGCATTTTCTTCTTTTGCCTCAATATTTTCCTGTTTTTGTGGGGTCGGGGGCATGGGAACGTCAAAACAAGATCTCGTCCGAGAGAGGGTCTGAAAGCAAAAGAACATCCAACAAAAATAAACCCGTTGAAATAAAATAGAAGCCCTCCAGTCTATGTCTTTTGGCTACCCAGACTATATTTGGAAACAACAACAACAAAAAATGTCAGCGCCCTTGGTTAGACAATAAATCAAACGTTTTTATCACTCCAGAAATATCGAGAAAGATGAAGTTGGTAAGAAATATGTTTTAATTGACAAGAAGAATATTTAGTTTTAAAATAGCCACCGGAACGATTGTATTTTACTTTCTACCATGTTTATGTCGTTTCGTACCCGAGTCGTATCGCCCTAGTCACAATTTTATCTAGAGAATTGACTTCAACTTGTCTGTCTGCTGTGCGGTACCCCTGCTGTGTACCATTCCCAAACAGTTATGTTGACAAGTTTGTGGCTTGTGTATACATATTTGGATATATGCAGAAAGAGGTCAAGGAAAATTAAAAATGTTGATTTTCAGCATCAAAATCAGAACTCCATTTTCAGACTTCCCGAAATTCGTCAGTCTTTCAGGCATATGAAATTCAATAATTTTTTCAGTCAGACGGATGCTTTTTGGCTCTGTCAGTGTCAGCAGGGTTTTCCATGACGCACAAATCATGCGTCATTGTCGCAATTTCAATACAAATGACCCCTTAGAAATTTACTTGAGGGACATTAATGACCTTTCCACGTTTTTTACCCTCGCCAAATCTGATCATCTCAGAGGACACTGTTTAAAACTCGACAAACCCAGAGCAAAGAAGTCCCTTCGTTTAAACTCTTTTACATCTAAAAAAGTTGACGTTTTCAAGAGTAAACTGGATAATCTATGGATACAGAAACGTTTTGATATCTCAAATGTGTACTAACTACTATCAAAACAAGCTCAACCGGATTTGAGAAAAGAAAACCCACATATTAGAAGGGGATGACAAGCCGTAAGGGGTTAACAAGTTCCCCATAAGACAAAAGGTAGGTAAATCATCAAAAATTTGGAAAGACATGGAGAAAATTCTCATTTTGCTTCAAGATTAGATGTAAATTTTGTTATTTCTAAGAATTTTCGGTCTTGTAAGAAAAAAGATAGGTCCGGTAAATAATTTCTTTTACCAGACTGAATGTCCAGTTAACATTCTGCAACTTTCGGAATGACTGCTCTTAGATAATTGGACGTAGCTATTTTCATCAGAGCAATGTCCCATTCAAAAACAAAAGAAAAGTCTGACACAAGTTATGTCCCTTGTTCATTGTCCCATTGTTTAATTATCTTAAATGCTATTGAATTCTTTTAATGTGTACTAGAAACTGGAAAGTTAAAATAATATGTTTCTTATTTCAGATAAGTTTATCCAACAACCCAAGTAAGCCATGCTTTATCCTGCACTTCAAGGGTGTCACACTGATGTTAGACTGTGGGCTGGATGTCACTCAGCTTGTAAACTTCTTACCCCTCCCACTTATAGCAGGGTAAGTAAATAAGGGTGTCACACTGATGTTAGACTGTGGGCTGGATGTCACGCAGCTTGTAAACTTCTTACCCCTCCCACTTATAGCAGGGTAAGTAAATAAGGGTGTCACACTGATGTTAGACTGTGGGCTGGATGTCACTCAGCTTGTAAACTTCTTACCCCTCCCACTTATAGCTGGGTAAGTAAACAAGGGTGTCACACTGATGTTAGACTGTGGGCTGGATGTCACGCAGCTTGTAAACTTCTTACCCCTCCCACTTATAGCAGGGTAAGTAAACAAGGGTGTCACCTTGATGTTAGACTGTGGACTAGGTGTCACTCAGCTTGTTAACTTCTTACCCCTCCCACTTATAGCTGGGTAAGGAAACAAGGGTGTGACACTGATGTTAGACTATGGACTAGGTGTCACTCAGCTTGTAAACTTCTTACCCCTCCCACTTATAGCAGGGTAAGTAAACAAGGGTGTGACACTGATGTTAGACTATGGACTAGGTGTCACTCAGCTTGTAAACATCTTACCCCTCCCACTGATAGCTGGGTAAGTAAACAAGGGTGTGACACTGATGTTAGACTGTGGGCTGGATGTCACTCAGCTTGTAAACTTCTTACCCCTCCCACTTATAGCTGGGTAAGTAAACAAGGGTGTGACACTGATGTTAGACTGTGGACTAGATATCACTCAGCTTGTTAACTTCTTACCCCTCCCACTGATAGCAGGGTAAGTAAACAAGGGTGTCACACTAATGTAAATTATGTTAGACTGTGGACTAGATATCACTCAGCTTGTTAACTTCTTACCCCTCCCACTGATAGCAGGGTAAGTAAACAAGGGTGTCACTTTGATGTTAGACTGTGGGCTGGATGTCACTCAGCTTGTTATCTCTTACCCCTCCCACTTATAGCAGGGTAAGTAAACAAGGGTGTCACACTGATGTTAGACTGTGGACTAGGTGTCACTCAGCTTGTCAACTTCTTACCCCTCCCACTTATAGCAGGGTAAGTAAACAAGGGTGTCACACTAATGTAAATTATGTTAGACTGTGGGCTGGATGTCACTCAGCTTGTTAACTTCTTACCCCTCCCACTTATAGCAGGGTAAGTAAACAAGGGTGTCACACTGATGTTAGACTGTGGACTAGGTGTCACTCAGCTTGTCAACTTCTTACCCCTCCCACTTATAGCTGGGTAAGTAAACAAGGGTGTCACCTTGATGTTAGACTGTGGGCTGGATGTCACTCAGCTTGTAAACTTCTTACCCCTCCCACTGATAGCTGGGTAAGTAAACAAGGGTGTCACCTTGATGTTAGACTGTGGGCTGGATGTCACTCAGCTTGTAAACTTCTTACCCCTCCCACTTATAGCAGGGTAAGTAAACAAGGGTGTCACACTGATGTTAGACTGTGGACTAGGTGTCACTCAGCTTGTTAACTTCTTACCCCTCCCACTTATAGCAGGGTAAGTAAACAAGGGTGTCACCTTGATGTTAGACTGTGGGCTGGATGTCACTCAGCTTGTTAACTTCTTACCCCTCCCACTGATAGCTGGGTAAGTAAACAAGGGTGTCACACTGATGTAAATTATGTTAGACTGTGGGCTGGATGTCACTCAGCTTGTTAACTTCTTACCCCTCCCACTTATAGCAGGGTAAGTAAACAAGGCTGTTACCTTGATGTTAGACTGTGGACTAGGTGTCACTCAGCTTGTTAACTTCTTACCCCTCCCACTGATTGCAGGGTAAGTAAATAAGGGTGTCACCTTGATGTTAGACTGTGGGCTGGATGTCACTCAGCTTGTTAACTTCTTACCCCTCCCACTTATAGCAGGGTAAGTAAACAAGGGTGTCACCTTGATGTTAGACTGTGGACTAGGTGTCACTCAGCTTGTTAACTTCTTACCCCTCCCACTTATAGCTGGGTAAGGAAACAAGGGTGTGACACTGATGTTAGACTATGGACTAGGTGTCACTCAGCTTGTAAACTTCTTACCCCTCCCACTTATAGCAGGGTAAGTAAACAAGGGTGTGACACTGATGTTAGACTATGGACTAGGTGTCACTCAGCTTGTAAACATCTTACCCCTCCCACTGATAGCTGGGTAAGTAAACAAGGGTGTGACACTGATGTTAGACTATGGACTAGGTGTCACTCAGCTTGTAAACATCTTACCCCTCCCACTTATAGCAGGGTAAGTAAACAAGGGTGTGACACTGATGTTAGACTATGGACTAGGTGTCACTCAGCTTGTAAACTTCTTACCCCTCCCACTTATAGCAGGGTAAGTAAACAAGGGTGTGACACTGATGTTAGACTATGGACTAGGTGTCACTCAGCTTGTAAACATCTTACCCCTCCCACTTATAGCAGGGTAAGTAAACAAGGGTGTTACACTGATGTTAGACTGTGGACTAGGTGTCACTCAGCTTGTAAACTTCTTACCCCTCCCACTGATAGCTGGGTAAGTAAACAAGGGTGTGACACTGATGTTAGACTGTGGGCTGGATGTCACTCAGCTTGTAAACTTCTTACCCCTCCCACTTATAGCTGGGTAAGTAAACAAGGGTGTCACACTGATGTTAGACTGTGGACTAGATATCACTCAGCTTGTTAACTTCTTACCCCTCCCACTGATAGCAGGGTAAGTAAACAAGGGTGTCACACTAATGTAAATTATGTTAGACTGTGGACTAGATATCACTCAGCTTGTTAACTTCTTACCCCTCCCACTTATAGCTGGGTAAGTAAACAAGGGTTTGACACTGATGTTAGACTGTGGACTAGATATCACTCAGCTTGTTAACTTCTTACCCCTCCCACTGATAGCAGGGTAAGTAAACAAGGGTGTCACACTAATGTAAATTATGTTAGACTGTGGACTAGATATCACTCAGCTTGTTAACTTCTTACCCCTCCCACTGATAGCAGGGTAAGTAAACAAGGGTGTCACTTTGATGTTAGACTGTGGGCTGGATGTCACTCAGCTTGTTATCTCTTACCCCTCCCACTTATAGCAGGGTAAGTAAACAAGGGTGTCACACTGATGTTAGACTGTGGACTAGGTGTCACTCAGCTTGTCAACTTCTTACCCCTCCCACTTATAGCAGGGTAAGTAAACAAGGGTGTCACACTAATGTAAATTATGTTAGACTGTGGGCTGGATGTCACTCAGCTTGTTAACTTCTTACCCCTCCCACTTATAGCAGGGTAAGTAAACAAGGCTGTTACCTTGATGTTAGACTGTGGACTAGGTGTCACTCAGCTTGTTAACTTCTTACCCCTCCCACTGATTGCAGGATAAGTAAATAAGGGTGTCACACTGATGTTAGACTGTGGGCTGGATGTCACTCAGCTTGTTAACTTCTTACCCCTCCCACTGATTGCAGGGTAAGTAAATAAGGGTGTCACACTGATGTTAGACTGTGGGCTGGATGTCACTCAGCTTGTTAACTTCTTACCCCTCCCACTTATAGCAGGGTAAGTAAACAAGGGTGTCACCTTGATGTTAGACTGTGGGCTGGATGTCACTCAGCTTGTTAACTTCTTACCCCTCCCACTTATAGCAGGGTAAGTAAACAAGGGTGTCACACTGATGTTAGACTGTGGACTAGGTTTCACTCAGCTTGTAAACTTCTTACCCCTCCCACTTATAGCATGGTAAGTAAACAAGGGTGTCACACTGATGTTAGACTGTGGACTGGATGTCACTCAGCTGGTCAACTTCTTACCCCTCCCACTGATAGCAGGGTAAGTAAACAAGGGTGTCACACTGATGTTAGACTGTGGACTAGGTGTCACTCAGCTTGTAAACTTCTTACCCCTCCCACTTATAGCAGGGTAAGTAAACAAGGGTGTCACCTTGATGTTAGACTGTGGGCTGGATGTCACTCAGCTGGTCAACTTCTTACCCCTCCCACTTATAGCAGGGTAAGTAAACAAGGGTGTCACCTTGATGTTAGACTGTGGGCTGGATGTCACTCAGCTGGTCAACTTCTTACCCCTCCCACTGATAGCAGGGTAAGTAAACAAGGGTGTCACCTTGATGTTAGACTGTGGGCTGGATGTCACTCAGCTTGTAAACTTCTTACCCCTCCCACTTATAGCAGGGTAAGTAAACAAGGGTGTGACACTGATGTTAGACTATGGACTAGGTGTCACTCAGCTTGTAAACTTCTTACCCCTCCCACTTATAGCTGGGTAAGTAAACAAGGGTGTCACCTTGATGTTAGACTGTGGACTAGGTGTCACTCAGCTTGTCAACTTCTTACCCCTCCCACTTATAGCAGGGTAAGTAAACAAGGGTGTGACACTGATGTTAGACTGTGGGCTGGATGTCACTCAGCTTGTTAACTTCTTACCCCTCCCACTTATAGCTGGGTAAGTAAACAAGGGTGTCACCTTGATGTTAGACTGTGGGCTGGATGTCACTCAGCTGGTCAACTTCTTACCCCTCCCACTTATAGCAGGGTAAGTAAATAAGGGTGTCACACTGATGTTAGACTGTGGGCTGGATGTCACTCAGCTTGTTAACTTCTTACCCCTCCCACTTATAGCAGGGTAAGTAAACAAGGGTGTCACACTGATGATAGACTGTGGGCTGGATGTCACTCAGCTTGTTAACTTCTTACCCCTCCCACTTATAGCATGGTAAGTAAACAAGGGTGTCACACTGATGTTAGACTGTGGGCTGGATGTCACTCAGCTTGTTAACTTCTTACCCCTCCCACTTATAGCAGGGTAAGTAAACAAGGGTGTCACACTGATGTTAGACTGTGGACTAGGTGTCACTCAGCTTGTAAACTTCTTACCCCTCCCACTGATAGCTGGGTAAGTAAACAAGGGTGTCACACTAATGTAAATTATGTTAGACTGTGGACTAGGTGTCACTCAGCTTGTAAACTTCTTACCCCTCCCACTTATAGCAGGGTAAGTAAACAAGGGTGTGACACTGATGTTAGACTGTGGACTAGGTGTCACTCAGCTTGTAAACTTCTTACCCCTCCCACTTATAGCAGGGTAAGTAAACAAGGGTGTCACACTGATGTTAGACTGTGGGCTGGATGTCACTCAGCTTGTTAACTTCTTACCCCTCCCACTTATAGCTGGGTAAGTAAACAAGGGTGTCACCTTGATGTTAGACTGTGGACTAGGTGTCACTCAGCTTGTCAACTTCTTACCCCTCCCACTTATAACAGGGTAAGTAAACAAGGGTGTCACACTGATGTTAGACTGTGGACTAGGTGTCACTCAGCTTGTAAACTTCTTACCCCTCCCACTTATAGCAGGGTAAGTAAACAAGGGTGTCACACTGATGTTAGACTGTGGGCTGGATGTCACTCAGCTTGTAAACTTCTTACCCCTCCCACTTATAGCTGGGTAAGTAAACAAGGGTGTCACACTGATGTTAGACTGTGGACTAGGTGTCACTCAGCTTGTAAACTTCTTACCCCTCCCACTTATAGCAGGGTAAGTAAACAAGGGTGTCACCTTGATGTTAGACTGTGGGCTGGATGTCACTCAGCTGGTCAACTTCTTACCCCTCCCACTTATAGCAGGGTAAGTAAACAAGGGTGTCACCTTGATGTTAGACTGTGGGCTGGATGTCACTCAGCTGGTCAACTTCTTACCCCTCCCACTGATAGCAGGGTAAGTAAACAAGGGTGTGACACTGATGTTAGACTGTGGGCTGGATGTCACTCAGCTTGTAAACTTCTTGCCCCTCCCACTTATAGCTGGGTAAGTAAACAAGGGTGTCACACTGATGTTAGACTGGACTAGGTGTCACTCAGCTTGTAAACTTCTTACCCCTCCCACTTATAGCAGGGTAAGTAAACAAGTGTGTCACACTGATGTTAGACTGTGGGCTGGATGTCACTCAGCTTGTAAACTTCTTACCCCTCCCATTGATAGCTGGGTAAGTAAACAAGGGTGTCACACTGATGTTAGACTGTGGGCTGGATGTCACTCAGCTTGTTAACTTCTTACCCCTCCCACTTATAGCTGGGTAAGTAAACAAGGGTGTCACCTTGATGTTAGACTGTGGACTAGGTGTCACTCAGCTTGTCAACTTCTTACCCCTCCCACTTATAGCAGGGTAAGTAAACAAGGGTGTCACACTGATGTTAGACTGTGGACTAGGTGTCACTCAGCTTGTAAACTTCTTACCCCTCCCACTTATAGCAGGGTAAGTAAACAAGGGTGTCACACTGATGTTAGACTGTGGGCTGGATGTCACTCAGCTGGTCAACTTCTTACCCCTCCCACTGATAGCAGGGTAAGTAAACAAGGGTGTCACACTGATGTTAGACTGTGGGCTGGATGTCACTCAGCTGGTCAACTTCTTACCCCTCCCACTTATAGCAGGGTAAGTAAACAAGGGTGTCACACTGATGTTAGACTGTGGGCTGGATGTCACTCAGCTGGTCAACTTCTTACCCCTCCCACTTATAGCAGGGTAAGTAAACAAGGGTGTCACACTGATGTTAGACTGTGGGCTGGATGTCACTCAGCTTGTAAACTTCTTACCCCTCCCACTTATAGCAGGGTAAGTAAACAAGGGTGTCACACTGATGTTAGACTGTGGGCTGGATGTCACTCAGCTTGTTAACTTCTTACCCCTCCCACTTATAGCAGGGTAAGTAAACAAGGGTGTCACCTTGATGTTAGACTGTGGACTAGGTGTCACTCAGCTTGTCAACTTCTTACCCCTCCCACTTATAGCAGGGTAAGTAAACAAGGGTGTCACCTTGATGTTAGACTGTGGGCTGGATATCACTCAGCTTGTAAACTTCTTACCCCTCCCACTTATAGCAGGGTAAGTAAACAAGGGTGTCACACTGATGTTAGACTGTGGGCTGGATGTCACTCAGCTTGTTAACTTCTTACCCCTCCCACTGATAGCTGGGTAAGTAAACAAGGGTGTCACACTAATGTAAATTATGTTAGACTGTGGACTAGGTGTCACTCAGCTTGTAAACTTCTTACCCCTCCCACTTATAGCAGGGTAAGTAAACAAGGGTGTGACACTGATGTTAGACTGTGGGCTGGATGTCACTCAGCTTGTTAACTTCTTACCCCTCCCACTTATAGCTGGGTAAGTAAACAAGGGTGTCACCTTGATGTTAGACTGTGGGCTGGATGTCACTCAGCTTGTTAACTTCTTACCCCTCCCACTTATAGCAGGGTAAGTAAACAAGGGTGTCACCTTGATGTTAGACTGTGGACTAGGTGTCACTCAGCTTGTCAACTTCTTACCCCTCCCACTTATAGCAGGGTAAGTAAACAAGGGTGTCACCTTGATGTTAGACTGTGGGCTGGATATCACTCAGCTTGTAAACTTCTTACCCCTCCCACTTATAGCAGGGTAAGTAAACAAGGGTGTCACACTGATGTTAGACTGTGGGCTGGATGTCACTCAGCTTGTTAACTTCTTACCCCTCCCACTGATAGCTGGGTAAGTAAACAAGGGTGTCACACTAATGTAAATTATGTTAGACTGTGGACTAGGTGTCACTTAGCTTGTAAACTTCTTACCCCTCCCACTTATAGCAGGGTAAGTAAACAAGGGTGTGACACTGATGTTAGACTGTGGGCTGGATGTCACTCAGCTTGTTAACTTCTTACCCCTCCCACTTATAGCTGGGTAAGTAAACAAGGGTGTCACCTTGATGTTAGACTGTGGGCTGGATGTCACTCAGCTGGTCAACTTCTTACCCCTCCCACTTATAGCAGGGTAAGTAAACAAGGGTGTCACACTGATGTTAGACTGTGGGCTGGATGTCACTCAGCTTGTTAACTTCTTACCCCTCCCACTTATAGCAGGGTAAGTAAACAAGGGTGTCACACTGATGTTAGACTGTGGGCTGGATGTCACTCAGCTTGTTAACTTCTTACCCCTCCCACTTTTAGCAGGGTAAGTAAACAAGGGTGTCACACTGATGTTAGACTGTGGGCTGGATGTCACTCAGCTTGTTAACTTCTTACCCCTCCCACTTATAGCAGGGTAAGTAAACAAGGGTGTCACACTGATGTTAGACTGTGGGCTGGATGTCACTCAGCTTGTAAACTTCTTACCCCTCCCACTTATAGCTGGGTAAGTAAACAAGGGTGTCACACTGATGTTAGACTGTGGACTAGGTGTCACTCAGCTTGTAAACTTCTTACCCCTCCCACTTATAGCAGGGTAAGTAAACAAGGGTGTCACCTTGATGTTAGACTGTGGGCTGGATGTCACTCAGCTGGTCAACTTCTTACCCCTCCCACTTATAGCAGGGTAAGTAAACAAGGGTGTCACCTTGATGTTAGACTGTGGGCTGGATGTCACTCAGCTGGTCAACTTCTTACCCCTCCCACTGATAGCAGGGTAAGTAAACAAGGGTGTCACACTGATGTTAGACTGTGGGCTGGATGTCACTCAGCTTGTAAACTTCTTACCCCTCCCACTTATAGCTGGGTAAGTAAACAAGGGTGTCACACTGATGTTAGACTGTGGACTAGGTGTCACTCAGCTTGTAAACTTCTTACCCCTCCCACTTATAGCAGGGTAAGTAAACAAGGGTGTCACACTGATGTTAGACTGTGGGCTGGATGTCACTCAGCTTGTAAACTTCTTACCCCTCCCATTGATAGCTGGGTAAGTAAACAAGGGTGTCACACTGATGTTAGACTGTGGGCTGGATGTCACTCAGCTTGTTAACTTCTTACCCCTCCCACTTATAGCTGGGTAAGTATATTGCGTTTTTATTCACCTGAAAGGGTGTGGCTAAGCCAAAAGGTTATTCGACGAGTTTACTTCTCGATACCTTGGTTAACATAAGGGAAAAACGTGCGGCACGAGCATGAAAACATTTCGAAATTGAAAGACTGTGCGATTGTAAATCGTGTTATTAAAAAACCTCGTAAACACAGCTTGATTCAAGCTGTAGTTACAATAATTTGCAATAACACCGACGATTTACCGCTAATTGAAAACGCTGTTTCTCCTCAATCTTCAATGTAATAACCGTTTACTAGGCTCCGCCCTTTCTCCCGAAAAAAATCAGAATATAAACAAGGGTGTCACCTTGATGTTAGACTGTGGACTAGGTGTCACTCAGCTTGTCAACTTCTTACCCCTCCCACTTATAGCAGGGTAAGTAAACAAGGGTGTCACACTGATGTTAGACTGTGGACTAGGTGTCACTCAGCTTGTAAACTTCTTACCCCTCCCACTTATAGCAGGGTAAGTAAACAAGGGTGTCACACTGATGTTAGACTGTGGGCTGGATGTCACTCAGCTGGTCAACTTCTTACCCCTCCCACTTATAGCAGGGTAAGTAAACAAGGGTGTCACACTGATGTTAGACTGTGGGCTGGATGTCACTCAGCTTGTCAACTTCTTACCCCTCCCACTTATAGCAGGGTAAGTAAACAAGGGTGTCACACTGATGTTAGACTGTGGGCTGGATGTCACTCAGCTTGTTAACTTCTTACCCCTCCCACTTATAGCATGGTAAGTAAACAAGGGTGTCACACTGATGTTAGACTGTGGGCTGGATGTCACTCAGCTTGTTAACTTCTTACCCCTCCCACTTATAGCAGGGTAAGTAAACAAGGGTGTCACACTGATGTTAGACTGTGACCTAGGTGTCACTCAGCTTGTAAACTTCTTACCCCTCCCACTGATAGCTGGGTAAGTAAACAAGGGTGTCACACTAATGTAAATTATGTTAGACTGGACTAGGTGTCACTCAGCTTGTAAACTTCTTACCCCTCCCACTTATAGCAGGGTAAGTAAACAAGGGTGTGACACTGATGTTAGACTGTGGGCTGGATGTCACTCAGCTTGTTAACTTCTTACCCCTCCCACTTATAGCAGGGTAAGTAAACAAGGGTGTCACACTGATGTTAGACTGTGGGCTGGATGTCACTCAGCTTGTTAACTTCTTACCCCTCCCACTTATAGCAGGGTAAGTAAACAAGGGTGTCACACTGATGTTAGACTGTGGGCTGGATGTCACTCAGCTTGTTAACTTCTTACCCCTCCCACTTATAGCTGGGTAAGTAAACAAGGGTGTCACACTGATGTTAGACTGTGGGCTGGATGTCACTCAGCTTGTCAACTTCTTACCCCTCCCACTTATAGCAGGGTAAGTAAATAAGGGTGTGACACTGATGTTAGACTGTGGGCTGGATGTCACTCAGCTTGTTAACTTCTTACCCCTCCCACTTATAGCTGGGTAAGTAAACAAGGGTGTCACACTGATGTTAGACTGTGGACTAGATATCACTCAGCTTGTAAACTTCTTACCCCTCCCACTTATAGCTGGGTAAGTAAATAAGGGTGTTACACTGATGTTAGACTGTGGACTAGGTGTCACTCAGCTTGTTAACTTCTTACCCCTCCCACTTATAGCAGGGTAAGTAAACAAGGGTGTCACACTGATGTTAGACTGTGGACTAGATATCACTCAGCTTGTTAACTTCTTACCCCTCCCACTTATAGCAGGGTAAGTAAATAAGGGTGTCACACTGATGTTAGACTGTGGACTAGGTGTCACTCAGCTTGTAAACTTCTTACCCCTCCCACTTATAGCAGGGTAAGTAAACAAGGGTGTCACACTGATGTTAGACTGTGGACTAGGTGTCACTCAGCTTGTAAACTTCTTACCCCTCCCACTTATAGCAGGGTAAGTAAACAAGGGTGTCACACTGATGTTAGACTGTGGACTAGGTGTCACTCAGCTTGTAAACTTCTTACCCCTCCCACTTATTGCAGGGTAAGTAAATAAACCTTTCCAAAACAAAACCTGGTTTTGACCGACATCCCGAATAGAAAATAATTGGTAAAAACATTGAGGCAAAAGAAGAAAATGCTGATGATCAGCATTTTCTCCTTTTGCCTCTATGTTTTCAGTGCTATATTGTATACAAATCCAACCTTTGAGAACATCCAGTTTATTGTGACATGTCTGTTGCAGCTTTCAAATCAATAAACATAAAATTTTGTTGCTTTGGAAAGGGTAAACAAGAGCAACAGATAAGAGGCAGTAATGACTTTTAACCCTTTCCCAAACAAGACGTCCCTAGTTGTGACGTCCCTAATAGAAAATGCTTGGGAAAACATTGAGACAAAAGAAGAAACTGCTGATAACCAGCAGTTTCTCCTTTTGTCTCAATATTTTCTCTGCTATATTGTACACAAATCCTATCTTTATTCACATATAATTTGTAGTTTGCAACTGCTTTCAAATTGGACCACCCTAATATTTTGTCATTTGGGAAAGGGTTAAAAATGAAATATTTCTCTGAATTTTCATCAAACCATATGTTGTGATTACTCATTATAATCGTCTCAATGAGACGATTTAAATGAGTACAGAACTACCCACAATATTGGATTTTGAATCAAAATAGAAAATATAGAATGTCTTCACACCCTCTTATCTGTTTCTCGGAATTAACTCTTTTCAAAGAATGGCCTTATTTTGCGAGCCTAACTTACAGAAAGGCCTTGGGAAAATAATAAAGAAAGCAACCATCAAAACCAATTATGGAAAGGTTTTGTAAAGGTTTGGATGACTAAATATGTCATTCCGAAAACTAAAGGTGAAACTAAACATAAGTATTTTTGGGGCATTATTGTTTAACAAATACATCTTGTTTTCTTTTATTTGCACAGATCCAAAACGAGCAAGTTACCAGACTGGTTGCTGGCTACAGAAAAGTTTGGGAAGCAAGGAGAAGAATTGGTAAGCTATATAGCTCAGAGTTCTGCTAAGCTTTTGACCCTATATGGCCATTGGCCCATCCAAGCCAAAAATGTGGGGCCACTTTTCCAAAACATGGGGCCACCAATGGTATGAAGATCATTTATTTGGTTCAATTAAAGAACTATGTTTTGTGTTTAAATTAATACACAGAGATTAAATCATTTAGTTCTTGCTAGAATTGTATGACAATCACAGAAAGTCAGCAAGCCATTTCAAGGCATTTGTTTTGGAATTCTTTATGATTTTGATTTCTCACTTGCCGATTCTTCCCTAGTTTTAGAAGGTCCCGGTTGATCGATTTCAGAGTCTGTACCAGTCCGCGCCTTTTTCAGATCTGATTGACCGAAAGAACTGAGAATAAATCTAATATTAGGGGTTTTCTTTCTTGCCATCGGGATTTATAAAAGTGAAACTAGCGATTAGCGAACACACGATGCAGAACGAAATCATAACGTCTCTTCGATCGTTAGTTAAAACTCTATCTATTGGCTCATAATTGGGAAACCCAATTTACAGTAACATCTGAACCAATGAGATTAGCCGAAAGAGAGAAAATTTGGAAGCGGCCGGATGAAAATAAAATACAATACTTCTGGCGATTCGCCTCAATATTGTTTCGTACAAGTGGTGTACAGTTCATGTTTTAAACGCGTCGGCCGGCCCCTTCAACATATTTTTATAGGGCCCTCTGTAATTTTTTTTGCGCCGATCCCGCAATGACGTGTCCTCGGCAGAACTCTGATAGCTGTTTCATAGTGTTTTGTGCAATGCATTGCAACAAGCAAAATCCATTCTTGAACACCATCTGCTATCTGAGTGTCTAGAAGAGGAATGCTAGGATAATGTTGATGCAAAAGAAGACAATGGACCTTTGGCACGGTGGATTATCATGTGATACAACAATTTCAGAAAATCTTCAATAACTTTGTTAATATGGGGCCGATTTGAATTCGGTTTGAAGCAGAGAAGGTGGACAGACGTCACACAGTTGATGGACGAAGTGAATTTTTGAAAAATCAACTGATAAAAAGGTTATTGATGATCAATCAAAATTTTGGTTGATCTTCAATAACTTTTTATCAGTTGAAATTTCAAAACTTTACCATGCTCAGCTCATTCCTGGTATTTTTCCACCTTCTCTGCTTCAAACCGAATTCAAATTGATGAGGTATTAACCCTATCCCAAACAGCAAAATTGTTAACGTGATCCACTTCAAAAAACTGCCACAAATGACTAAATTGAAGTTATTTAAGATAGACTTTGTGTAAAATATGGCATAGAAAATATTGAGACAAAAGGAGAAACTGCTGGTTATCAGCAGTTTCTTCTTTTGTTTCAATTGTTTCCGAAGCCTTTTCTAATAGGGACGTCAAAACCAGGTCTTATTTGGGAAAGGGTTAATAGAAATATCGACAATTTTCTGAAATTCTGAGTCATGTGATTAACCACCGCGCTATGGGGACCAGCATGTTCTTCTGTCTTTGTTTTAGTATACAAATAATATGCTTGTGGAAATATAAATTCAAACACCTGCTTACCAGCATTTTCTCCTTTTTCCCTTAATGTTTTCAATGCTACACTGTAGTATATAAATTTCATCTTAAACAAGGTCATTTTTAGCGAGCCGGGACATTATGTACAGGGAGCTAATGTCATAGCCCTAGTGTCGGCGTCGCATCGGCGTAGCATCTAAGCTGCATCTTCAAAAACTTTAACCTGGCCTATATCTCTGGCACTATTAGAGATACAGCCTTGATACTTCACACAATGACATAGATATCTTCTGCCAAGACCTTTCATTTTGGACCATGACCTTTGTCCTAGTGACCTTGACCTTGGAGTTTGATTTACTTTTAAAAGACTTTAGCCTGGCCTATATCTCATGCACTATTACAGATAGAGCCTTGATATTTCTGCGGACATTTCTTGTTATTATCTACAGTAGCTTTCATATTTGAGGCACCTAAAAGTTCCTTGTTTTGGGAAATTAGTGAACTTTGTATGGAATTGTAAGGTAGAACCTAATCCAATAAACCGATTCCTCATAGAAATATTTCCTTATTTTAAGGCCAAAGAGTTAAAAGAATGTGGTAACAGAGTATTTGTGAATGGAATGATGGAATTCTCAGCACCTGAGGTAGGATTCTGTAAACTATTGTAACCCATTACTAAACAGCAAAAATTTTTACGGTATTCTAAATTGAATGATGTTGCAGACGCCAATTTCAAATGAATGAAATGAATTTTTGGGGTCTTTTGTGGAAGAAAACATTGTAGGAAATGAAGAAATTGCTTGTCACAAGCAATTTCTTCATTTTCCACAATACTTTCTAGCAGTAACACTGAAAAATGTAGCTTTTTATTTACTTGAAATTGTCAGCTGCAACATCTTTTCATTCTGACCATCTAGAATTTTGTTGTCTGGTAATGACAAAATTTTGATCTGATCCAATTTGAAACATGTTGCAGATGACAATTTAAAGTTGGCAAAAGTTTGAAATTCATTCCACTGTGGTTTTGAAAACATTGTGGGAAATGAAGAAATTGCTTGTGACAAGCAATTTCTTCATTTCCCACAATGTTTTCTAAAGCCTTTATCTCGCGGGGTGTCAAAAAGCGTCAACATGTGGGAAGGATAAATTAGGGTTTTCATTAGGAAACACATTAGGAATGTGGTAACAGAGTATTTGTGAATTGGATGATGGAATTCTCAGCACCTGAGGTAGGATGTCTGTAAACTATCTAACCCATTACAAAACAGCAAAATTTTAAGATGGTCCAAATTAAAAGATGTTGCTGGGGCCAATTTCAAATGAATGAAATTAATTTTTGGGGGTCTTTTGTGGAAGAAAACATTGTAGGAAATGAAGAAATTGCTTGTGACAAGCTATTGGTTATTGGTGATCGGTTATTCAAATGTGTTTAAAAGCTATCAGTTTTATTAAGTTGTCGCTGATAAGTGAAAAACAAGCTTTTAAAGTTTTGACAGAAATGACAATAACAATATAATCTAAGCTGCTGTAATTTTAACACAAAAATATATATTTCTCGTTAATGGAGCAAAACTTTGGCTTGAAATTTTCAGAATTTTCATAAGAAAGGGTGTTGAGATGTTAAGCCTCTCTTACAACTGTTGTGCATCCTTATAAGTCTCTTAAGACGCACAATTTATTTGGACTCATGACAGGTTGTAAGAGAGGCTTGTAAATGCTCCTGGCGTTCTAAAATGAATGGTCATAGCGAATTTTCTGGTCCATTCTGTGTCATGTTTGTGTCCACCAAAGAAGTACTTTTAACATGTGTTGCACATGGGTTCAATGCATTACTTTTCCAAAATTTTCAACTCAGGCTGCTAGCAGGAGCATGTCTGACAGGTTGTAAGAGAGGCTTTACTCTTCATATGTTACAGACTAGACTGGTACCCATGTCCCAAGTTGACGCCATTTTGATCTCCAACTCTGCCTGCATGCTGGCTCTACCTTATATAACAGAATACACAGGGTTTAAAGGTGTTGTATACTGCACAGATCCTACAATACAGATTGGCAAGTAAGTTTTGACCCGTTACCAAATGACTAAATTTTAGGGTGATCCATTTTGAAAGCTGCTGCAGACGACAAAAATGATAATAATAAAGACATGATTTGTATAAAATATGGTACAGAAAATATTGAGACAAAAGGAGAAACTGCTGGTCATCAGCAGTTTCTTTTTTTGTTTCAATGTTTTCCCGAGCCTGTTCCATCAAAAACCAGGGGCCCATATTATCAAAGATCTTATGACTACGTTTTTGTATAAACTGTGTAACAAAACATCTGATGGCACGAGAAATGAGATAGGGCCAATCAGTGTTGTTGTTACAAGTGATTACGCAAGAAATAATCATAAGATCGTTGATAATATGGGCCCCAGGTCTTGTGTTGGAAAGGGTTCCATTGGCCAAAGGCCATTTGATTGAATTTTCTTTAATTCATTGAAGAAAGTATTGCTTTGGCAGCAGAAATTAATTGTACAATAAAAAATGTACGTAATTCATTGTTATTTGATATGATATTTTCTTAAGGTATACGACCCATCAATAGAATCATAAAGATATATAACTTACTATGTATATTTTACATCAGCATGGTATCCCGCATCTAATTGCCAATTTTTATCAACTTTGATCGTTTTGTAAGTGAAATTTTGATAATTTTATATCTTGCATCAGGGTCATACAAAATCATGAAATGCCAAACACCCCAAGTGAGCTTTTAAACACAAAAACTGCATGATTAAAAGCAATAAACACAAGTGTTTGCATCTAATCAATAGCTTATATTATCCCCAACGATGGACTAACAAGTAAATAAATAATAACCAGCAACAAAATATTTTTTTTTGCTTTTGTAATACATGGCTACCATACTTTCGACAGGCTTTTCGGACGAATCTGAAACAATAGCCAATTCTAAATAACATTAATTCCAATGATATATCAAAATGCATGGCACAAAAGGAAGATCATAATTTTCCTATGTGTATATTCTTTCAAATAAAGTAAAAGTTAAACAGTTTCGCCGTACACAAGTTTAAAAAAATCACTTTGACTAATACACCCCCTTTTTTACCACCGCCCAATTTCTTAAGGAAAATGGCACTCTTTGTTCATTATACTTAAATAAATTGTTCCATACGAATTTTACAGGCTTTTTATTGTTTGTATTGGAATATTTATATAATAGTAAATGTTACTATTAAAAAAAACATATACCGGTATATAAACAAAAATGTTTATAAAACAAGAGTTGTCAGTGGACAGGATAGCTCAACGAAAAAGTGTTGGATTGTGAAATTTCATAGGATGAAAAGAATAAAAAGTCTACCCAAATAGAAATTTGAAAGGGTAATGAATCTTTACACAGTCTTTATCCTTAATAAGGAATATATACATGTCTGACCGCAAGCATGTGTGCAAAGTTTCAATACTTGAACAATGGTAGAAATAAAAATGTTACAAGGACATAATATCTGCATGTAAATCGTTAGCCAAACATGCCTATGTCGACAATTGTTAAAATGCCCCAGAAATTTGTGTGTCTTAGTGTGAGTTGAGGACGGTAATATCATCACAAGAAACATTTTGAAAAAAATAATAAAGCCAGGAATGTTGTAGAAAGATAGGTCTCTGCCAAAACTAGGTCTTGTTTGGGAAAGGGTTAGGTGAACAAGCAACTTTTGAATATCAGTTTTCTGATGTCATGTTTGAATCATGTTTGCTGCCTTACTAGTAGCTAAAGAGATGGAAAAGACGAGACAGAAACACAAAAATATATAATCAAATAGAAATTCTACAGAGAAAATAATTACAACTGCTTGTATCAGTATTTGCTTCTTTTCTCTCATTGGTTTCTTTTTTCACGCAAACCTAGAGTAGAGAAAGCATCAGTTGGTCTTATCTTGTGTCTAGTTGTTTGGGAAAGGGTGAAACAGAAAGAAATGGCAAAGGTCAAGCTTACCTTTTCCCAAAGAAAAAGCCCAAATTACGGTAAACAAAGTGACAAGTTATGGAACGAAATATTCATGGTGCGAATCAACCTCCAAATAGTGACATATTACGTCAGAGGTACGTAATTCTGATTCAGGGGAGATCACTGGGTGCGCTGTAGTTGTTGATTTTGCAAAGGGAGGTCATTCTAAATGCCAAAATATTTTGATTTTTTAGTCTTTTGTTGTTTAATTTGACGTTTTTATAAATTCATTGGCTGGGATTCAATGTAGAAAGTGCTCGTATAAATTCAAATCTAATGTAGAAGTCTCTTTACAAAAAATGTTTTTAAAAATCTCCGTAAATCCGAACATGCTTGATTATTTCCGTTGTTGCGGAAACAGCCGACATTACACGAATCATTTAGAGCTAATGATGGGTCGTATTCCTTAAAAGATTTTCATCGGAAAAATATGACCATATGCACAGCAGTCTTTACTGGTTATCAACATCTTCCTTTGTCTTAACGTTTTCTTCATGCTTTGTAATAAGGGGATGTCCAACCAGGACTTATTTGCTATTTTAGGGTTACTAGTCAAATTACAAGGTTTTTTATTTTAGACAATTCATGAGAGAGTTGGTTAGTTATGTAGAACGAGTTCCCAGAACAAAACAGTGTAACTTATGGAAGAAAGATGATATCATAAAGTAAGTCTGTATAAAATAACTATTGCAGTTCTGAATTATCTGCCTTTGAATTGAAAATTACCCAATTCACTGATAACTCATTCCCGCATATTAGCCGCATAATGACGCCTTTCGACGCCCGCAAGGTAAAAGCTTTGAAAAACATAGTGGGAAGTTAAGATATTGCTTAAAAATGTGACAAACAAATTCTTCATTTCCCACATTGTTTTCTACCAAGAAAGACCAAAATCTTTAAAATCCTCGCGTTCATTACCCTGCCAATGTCACATTTCTAGATGTGTCAATGTTGTCTTTACTACATCCTCCCTGCCACTCATAAGTGGTTGACTCTTGTGATCGTAAACCCATGGTGTAGATTTGTCACTGCTCGTAGATTTTGTAAAGACTGTTTATCTTTCGTCTGGAATGTGTCCCATTGACATGATATTTGTTGTGTATGCAACATCAACTTTTCTGATTGGTCACTTTCAGGTCACTGCTTATCCCACTATGAAATGCCATCACCCCATTTTTATTGAACAAATGTGACCTTTGACATGCTTTTTGTTGTGTATGTGACAACTTTTGAACTCTCAATCCCACTACGAGATGCCATCAACCAAGTGCTGTGGAAGAAATGTAACACATATAAAGATATAGACTCAGCCCTGTCCAAAGTACAACTTTTGTGATTGGTTAATTTCAGATCACTCCCTATCCCACTTCGAGATGCCATCAATCCAGTATTGTGGAAGAAATGTTACACATATAAAGATATAGACTCAGCCCTGTCTAAAGTTCAAGTGGTTGGCTTTAATGAGAAAAAGGTAGGTTTCAAGCAATTTCTTCATTTCCAACAATCTTTTCTACCCAGAAAGTACTAAAATTGAAAAGTTTGGTTCACTTGATATTCATCTGCAGCACCTTTGACTCTGGACAAGTCTAAAATTTTGCTGTCTGGTAATAGGCAGAGCTCCAGATAATTTTTTGAGGCAAGGAGTTTCTACTCCTCAGAATTTTTTTCAATGCGTATTTCCAGATATTTTTTTGGAGGTAAGGAGTATTTACTCTCTTGTTTAGGAAAGGATTAAAATTAACAGGAGCACCCCACCGGAACGACCCACTTTTATTTTCGGGTTCGAGGACATCTAACCTCAGTATGTTTCCAACCAATAATCTTGGTTTTGATTGGCTGAGTCATATTACACACCCTGATAAGCTATTTTACAGACCAAAACATTATTTTTAATTGTTTGAATTTCCTAGTGTAGGTGTTTTTTCCCGGCGCTCTTTGATCTTGATATGCTAACTCAAGATTTTCAAATGCATTTTCCTTATTTTATGAATGCATATCTGTACGCATTTTTATGATAGCATTTGCATATTCAAGCCGAATCAATGTGTTTTTTATGCAAATACGCATCTTATCTGGAGCTCTGAATAGATTAATTTTCAACAGAACATATTTTAAGCTTTGACAGCATATGCTGTTAGATGTGTACATCAAAGATTGCTCCTCTAGAGGGGATGCCTGTTTTACGAACATCTCTTGTTTCATGTTGCAATTTTTTTATTACAGAACATATTTGGAGCTCTAACAGCATCTGCCTCTAGTTCTGGGTATTCACTAGGAAGTTGTAATTGGTGCATACAGTCAGATTATGAAAAGGTAGAAATATTTTCATTATTATGCCCCCTTTCGAAGAAAATGGGGGTATATTGTTTTGCAAGTGTCGGTCGGTCGGAAGGTCGGTCGGTCGGAAGGTCGGTCGGTCAGTCGGTCCGTAGGTCGGTCGGTCTGTCCGTAGACCAAACCTTGTCCGGAGCATAACTCGAAAAGTGCTGAAGGTAGAATCATGAAACTTCATAGGTGGATAGATCTCATTATGGAGAGGTGCAGTGCACAAGAACCGTAACTCTGCGGATCAAATTTTTTGAGTTATTGCCCTTTGTTGATTTTCAAACTTGATTCTTGTCCGGAGCATAACTCAAAAAGTATGTAAGCTAGAATCATGAAACTTTACAGGTGGATAGATCTCATTATGGAGAGGTGCAGTGCACAAGAACCGTAACTCTGCCAATCAAATTTTTTGAGTTATTGCCCTTTGTTGATTTTCAAACTTGATTCTTGTCCGGAGAATAACTCAATAACTATGTTAGGTAGAATCATGAAACTGTACAGGTGAATAGATCTCATTATGGAGAGGTGCAGTGCACAAGAACCGTAACTCTGCCGATCATATTTTTGGAGTTATTGCCCTTTGTTGATTTTCAAATTTGATTATTGTCCGGAGCATAACTCAAAAAGTATGTAAGGTAGAATCATGAAACTTTACAGGTGGATAGATCTCATTATGGAGAGGTGCAGTGCACAAGAAACGTAACTCTGTCGATCAAATTTTTTGAGTTATTGCCCTTTGTTGATTTTATAACTTGATTCTTGTCCGGAGCACAACTCAAATAATATGTAAGGTAGAATCATGAAACTTTACAGGTGAATAGATTTCATTATGGAGAGGTGCAGTGCACAAGAACCGTAACTCTGCCAATCAAATTTTTGGAGTTGTTGCCCTTTGTTGATTTTTATGCCCCCTTTCGAAGAAAAAGGGGGTATATTGTTTTGCAAGTGTCGGTCGGATGGTCGGTCGGTCGGTCGGTCGGTCGGTCGGTCTGTCCGTAGACCAAATCTTGTCCGGAGCATAACTCGAAAATTATTAAAGGTAGAATCATGAAACTTTACAGGTGGATAGATCTCATTATGGAGAGGTGCAGTGCACAAGAACTGTAACTCTGCCGATCAAATTTTTTGAGTTATTGCCCTTTGTTGATTTTATAACTTGATTCTTGTCCGGAGCATAACTCAAAAAGTATGTAAGGTAGAATCATGAAACTTTACAGGTGGATAGATCTCATTGTGGAGAGGTGCAGTGCACAAGAACCGTAACTCTACCGATCAAAATTTTGGAGTTATTGCCCTTTGTTGATTTTATAACTTGATTCTTGTCCGGAGCATAATTCAAAAAGTATGTAAGGTAGAATCATGAAACTTTACAGGTGGATAGATCTCATTGTGGAGAGGTGCAGTGCACAAGAACAGTAACTCTGCCGATCAACCTTTTGGAGTTATTGCCCTTTGTCGATTTTCAACCTTGATTCTTGTCCGGGGCATAACTCAAAAAGTATGTTAGGTAGAATCATGAAACTTTACATGTGGATAGATCTCATTATGGAGAGGCTCGGTGCACAAGAATTGTAACTCTGCTGATCATATTTTTGTGGAGTTATTGCCCTTTGTTGATTTTCAAACTTGATTCTTGTCCGGAGAATAACTCAAAAACTATGTAAGGTAGAATCATGAAACTTTACAGATTAATAGCTCTTATTATGGAGAGGTGCAGTGCACAAGAACTGTAACTCTGCTGATCATATTTTTGGAGTTATTGCCCTTTGTTGATTTTAAATTTTTATTCTTGTCCGGAGCACAACTCAAAAAGTATGTAAGGTAGAATCATGAAACTTTACATGTGGATAGATGTCATTGTGGAGAGGTGCAGTGCACAAGAACCGTAACTCTTGCGATCAAAATTTTGGAGTTATTACCCTTTGTTGATTTTATAACTTGATTCTTGTCTGGAGCACAACTCTAAAAGTATGTAAGGTAGAATCATGAAACTTTACAGGTTGATAGATTTCATCATGGAGAGGTGCAGTGCACAGAAACCATAACCTTGCCGATGAAATTCTTGGAGTTATTGCTCTTTGTTGAATTTACACTTAATTCTTAAAATTGCCTATATCTCATGTCTTTTTACACATACAGGCTTGGTATCTCACACATAGATACTTCCTATCAACATCGTTCACATTTGACCATGACCTTGGACATTGTGACCTTGGCCTTGGAGTTTGACCTACTTTAAAAAAAATTAAACCGGGCATATAGTTCAAGACCTATTACACATACAGCCTTGATATTTCACACATGGACACCTCCTACCAAGACCTTTCACAATTGACCATGACTTTGGACCTTGTGACCTTGACCCTGGAGTTTGACCTACTTTTTTAAAACTTTAAGCTGGCCGATATATCATGTCCTTTTACACATACAGCCTTCATATTTGACACATGGAAACCACCAACCAAGACCTATCACATATGACTATGACCTTGGACTTTGTGACCCTGACCTTGGACTTTGACCTACTTCTATGATACATTAACCTGGCCTATATTTCATGTCATTTTACACATACAGCCTTGATATTTGACACATGGACACCTACGACCAAGACCTTTCACATTTGACCATGACGTTGGACCTTGTGACCTTGACCTTGGTGTTTGACCTACTTCTATAATACATTAACCTGGCCTATATTTCATGTCATTTTACACATACAGCCTTGATATTTCACACGTGGTCACTTCCAACCCGGACATTTCCATTTTGACCATAACCTTGGACCTTGACCTTGGAGTTTGACATTCTTTTAAAATACTTAAACTAGGCCTATATCTCTTTTCCTGTTACCTATACAGTCTCGATATTTTATTCACATGGACACCTACTACCAAGACCTTTCACATTTTACCATGACCTTGACCTGTGTGACCTTGACCTTTGATTTTTACATACTTTTAGAAATCTTTAACCTAGCCTTTATCTTATATCTTATTACACCTACAGCCTTGATATTTCACACATAGACACCTCCTACCAAGACCTTTCACATTTGACCATGACCTTGAATATTGCAATCTTGACCTTGGAGTTTGACCTACTTAAAAAAAACTTAAACTAGGCATATATAATATCATGTCCTTTTACACCTACAGCCTTGATATTTCATACATGGACACCTCCAACCAAGACCTTTCACATTTGACCATGACCTTGACCTTGGCATTTGGCCTACTTTTAAAAACTTTAACCTGGCCTATATTTCATTTTACTTTTATGTATACAGCCTTGATATTTCACACATAGACACCTCCTACCAAGACCTTTCATATTTGACCATGACCTTGGACCTTGTTAACTTGACCTTGGACTTTGACCTACATCAAATGTAGGCCCTTGAGGGGGCATATATGTTTTACAAACATCTCTTGTTACACTTAATTCTTAACCTTGCCTATATCTCATGTCCTTTTACACATACAGCCTTGATATCTCACACATAGATACCTCCTATCAACATCGTTCACATTTAACCATGACCTTGGACCTTGTGACCTTGACCTTGGTGTTTGACCTACTTTAATAATACATTAACCTGGCCTATATTTCATGTCATATTACATATACAGCCTTGATATTTCACACATGGACACACCTTACCAAGACCTTTCACAATTGACCATGACCTTGGACTTTGTGACCTTGACCTTGGAGTTTGACCTACTTTTGAAAAACTTTAACCTGGCTGATATATCATGTCCTTTTACACATACAGCCTCGATATTTGACACATGGAAACCTCCGACCAAGACCTATCACATACGACTATGACCTTGGACCATGTGGCCTTGACCTTGGAGTTTGACCTACTTTTTAAAAAAATAAACTGGGCCTATATCTTATGTGCTATTACACATACAGCCTTGGTATTTCACACATGGACACATCTTACCAAGACCTTTCACATTTGACCATGACCTTGGACCTTGTGACCTTGACCTTTGACCTACTTTAAAAAAAACTTTAACCTAGCCGATATATCAATTCCTTTTACACAAACAGCCTTGATATTTGACACATGGACAGCTACGACCAAGACCTTTCACATTTGACCATGACCTTGGACCTTGTGACCTTGACCTTGGTGTTTGACCTACTTTAAAAATACATTAACCTGGCCTATATTTCATGTCATTTTACATATACAGCCTTGATATTTCACACATGGTCACTTCCAACCAAGATATTTCACTTTTGACCATGACCTTGGACCTTGACCTTGGAGTTTGACCTACTTAAAAAAAAAACTTAAACTAGGCCTATATCTCATGTCCTGCTACCTATACAGTCTCAATATTTTACAAATGGACACCTCCTACCAAGACCTTTCACATTTGACCATGACCTTGGCCTGTGTGACCTTGACCTTTGATTTTTACATACTTTTAGAAATCTTTAACCTAGCCTTTGTCTTATGTCCTATTACACCTACAGCCTTGATATTTCACACATAGACACCTCCTACCAAGACCTTTCACATTTGACCATGACCTTGACCTTGGCATTTGGCCTACTTTTAAAAACTTTAACCTGGCCTATGTTTCATTTTACTTTTACATATACAGCTTTGATATTTCACACATAGACACCTTTTACCAAGACCTTTCATATTTGACCATGACCTTGGACCTTGTTAACTTGACCTTGGACTTTGACCTACATCAAATGTAGGCCCTTGAGGGGGCATATATGTTTTACAAACATCTCTTTTTTCTTAAATATCTCATCATGCACTTCTCTAGGAGCCTTAATTTATTATTTGTAGCAACTCACATAGAGCACCATTGATCAAGATCTGCATGTTCTCAGGCATAAACTGATCTGGTTCCTTGCCATAAAGGACTTCTTTCCAGATCTTGACACATTTTTAGTGCGACTTTGTAGGGGGATGGGTGGGGGGTTTTTCTGTGGGCTTTTGCGGTCATTGGGCATAATGCTTTGGTTAAGTTTTATCATGCAAGTGTCTTATCTCGATTTCTTTTGATACTATTGCTCTGAAACTTTGCACATGCAAGCCTTCTGTGCCCATAATATCAGCCTCTAAGCAAAGATTTGTTACTCTGACATTTAACTTTGTGAAGTTTAACCCTCTTCAGACAAAGACCTTTTTTCTATCCAGCCTTTGATAATCATACTTTGCTATTACAATTCTTGTGATTTCTTTTTTTCCAGATTTGCTATATATCAGGTTCTTCTACACTTACAACGCATCCTAAGGTAAGACCATCATTCAATTAACCCTTTCCTAAATGATACCTGATTTTACCTTATAGAAAAGGCTTGGGAAAATATTGAAACAAAAAAGAAATTGCTGATGATCAGCAACTTCTCCTTTTGCCTCAATACTTTCTGTACCATTTTGCACACAAATGCTATCTTTATGTGTCGTCTACAACAGCTTTAAAGTTGGATGACGCCAAAATGTTGCCATTTTGGAACGCGTTAATCCTTTCCCAAATGATAAACTTTTAGGGTGGTCCAATTTTAAGATTGCAGCAGATGCTAAAATAATGTTGATAAAGGTAGGATTTATTTACAAAAAAACATAAGAAATATTGAGGCAAAAGGAGAAAATGCTGATTATCAGCATTTTCTTCTTTCGCCACAATGTTTTCCTTAAGCATTTTCTAATGAGGAATTCGAAACCATGGGCCTATATTATCAAATGTTAAGACTTATCTCTCAATTATCCTCTATAAACATCGCTAATAGAAAAAAAAACTTTGAAAAGCATTGAATCAATATTTCTTTGCTATAGTCAAGACATAGAAATATTTATGTTATCTACCAAGCCTCAAAATGAAAAAAATCAAAACTGCCACATGATTGAAAAACTCCATTGCATCCAAGCAGTGTCACCAAAATATGCTCAATGTTGCATGTGGAAAGCGACTTTTGTTTTCTAGTCATATTATATGAACTGCAAATGTTATTTCTTCTAATGAACATTTTTGAGAAAATTACAAATATAAAATATAAAAGAATGATATTTATTGAACATTTTATGAAAAGTGATTCATTTAATTTCAAGTTATTTCCCAAAAGGTAAGTTTGGTGTTAGAAGTGACCCTAGGTGTTAACAGAGCTACAGTTAAGACGGGGTGAAGACATTCTAACTTTATCATTTGAAATCCAAACCCTATGTTGTGGGTACTCAATAGAATCGTCTCGATGAGACGATTCTAATGAGTACCCACAACATAGGTTTTAATGAAGAATTAATGAAATATTTCATTTTGAAATGCTTTCACTGTTCAATGTTTTTAGCTCTGTGTATGTACATGAATTTTCAGCCTATAGACCAAGCACCATTACGTCACAGTGATGTACTCATAATGAGCTGTCTAACACAAACACCGCTAACTAATCCAGATTCCATGATCGGAGAATTCTGTGTAAACGCAGGTAATATACATAAAACATTGTGGCAATTTCTTTATTTCCAACAATATTTCTAGGCTATAGATCAGGAACCATTGCGCCACAGTGATGTACTTATAATGAGTTGTTTAACCCTTTCCCAAACGGCAAACTTGTAGGGTGATCCACTTGAAAACTGCCACAAAAGACTAAACGGAAGTTATTAAAGATAGAATTTGTGTAAAATATATGACATAGAAAATGTTGAGACAAAAGGAGAAACTGCTGGTTATCAGCAGTTTCTTCTTTTGTTTTAATGTTTTCCAAAGCCTTTACAATTAGAGACATCAAAACCAGGTCTTGTTTGGGAAAGGGTTAACACAAACACCTCTAACTAATCCAGATTCAATGATTGGAAAATTCTGCGTAAATGCAGGTAATGTACAGTAAAATGCAATCTAAGGAGAAAAATTAACAGTTAAACTAAACATTGTCATGTTCTCCAAAAGTTTTAAACATATAAACCTTAATTATAGTTACTGTTAGAAACCTTTAAATGATATATATCTGCCCCATGCAATTTAAACTTTTCTTATGTCATCCATCAATACTTATCAATCCTAAACATGCAATATGACATGAAAAACCAACACAAAATTGTAAAATTGTCAGTTTCTCCAATAGTATTTGACAAACACACTTGGAAAATTTCTATTTCAGACATCAAGGTTATTAGCTCACCTGAGCACGAAGTGCTCAAGGTGAGCTATTGTGATCGCTTTTTGTCCGTTGTCCGTCTGTCCGTATGTCCGTCCGTCCGTCTGTCCGTCCGTCCGTCCGTCTGTCAACAATTTGGTGTTTACACTCTAGCATCTACAAATATAAGCCATTCTTGACCAAACTTGGTCAAAACATGTATGACCTTGAGTTCGCGGATGAGTTCGATTTTGGGTCAGATCGGACCTGAAAGTCAGGAGTTATCTGCCCTTGAATGTAAAAAATAGCTACTTTTGACATTGTTTACACTCTAGTATCTACAAATATTGACCAATCAATACAAAAGTTGGACAAAATGTTGGTGACTATAAGATCTCGGATGAGTTTGATTTTTGGGCTGATCGGATCAGAAAGTTTTAAGTTATCTGCCCTTGAATTTGACAAAATTGCCGTTTTTCACAGTTTTCGACTTTGTTTACACTATAGCTTCTACAATTATTGACCAATCAAGACAAAACTTGGACACAATGTTAGTGACCATAAGATCTTGGATGAGTTATATTTTGGGTCAGATCGGACCGAAAAGTCAGGAGTTATATGCCCTTGAATGTAAAAAATAGCTACTTTTGACATTGTTTCTACTTTAGCATCTACAAATATTGACCAATCAATACAAAAGTTGGACAAAATGTTGGTGACCATAAGAGCTCAGATGATTTTGATTTTTGGTCTGATCGGATCAGAAAGTCCTGAGTTATCTGCCCTTGAATTTGACAAAATTGAAGTTTTTCACAGATTCCGACTTTGTTTACACTATAGTATCTACAATTATTGACCAATCAAAACAAAGCTTGGACACAATATTAATAATGATAAGATCTTGGAAGAGTCTGATTTTGGGTCAGATTTGACTGGAAAGTCTGGAGTTATCTGCCCTTGAATGTAAAAAATAGCTACTTTTGACATTGATTATACTCTAACATCTACAAATATTGACCAATCAATACAAAAGTTGGATACAATGTTGCTGACCATAAGATCTTGGATGAGTTTGATTTTTGGTCTGATCAGGCCAGAAAGTTTTAAGTTACCTGCATCTGATCTGGCCGGAAAGACGAGAGCTATGTGCCCATGTATTTTACAAAATTGCCATTTTCGGCTGTTTTCGACTTTGTTTACCCGCTCTAAAATCTACAATTGTTGACTAATGTTTACCCGCTCTAAAATCTACAATTGTTGACTAATCAAGGCAAAACTTGAACACAATGTTGGAGACTGTTAGAACTCGTATTAGTTTAATATTCAGCCCGATGGGATCAGAAAGTTGAGAGTTATGTGCCCTTTAATTTTACAAAATTGCTGTTTTCAACAGTTTTTGACCTTGTTTACAATCTAGAATCTACAATTTTTTATCAATCAAGACAAAAATTGGACACAATGTTGGAGACCATAAGATCTTGGATGATCTGCCCTTCAAATTTTACCCCGACAACCACAAATAGTGACTAATCAGAACAAAACTTGACACAATGTTATTGACCATAAGTTTGTTTTCAGTCTTAAAGTCATAAATATTAATTGAATTGAACCAAACTGTGCCTAATACATGTATCATTTTGGTTCAGGTGAGCGATATAGGACCATCATGGTCCTCTTGTCTGTATAGGGGTCGCGGCCTTAGCGCAGTTGGTAACGCATCTGCCTCTCATTCGAGAGGTCCCGGGTTCGATACCTGGCCGCGGCTAATACCCTTTCTGACAAAATTGTCACCAACCAATGGGTTTGAAATCGTTAACCTAAGTGGGCGAGCAGCTGGAGGCTCGGTAAGGGTGTTGTGGTAGTACTGGTTTGAGAAACAACAGGAATCCATGAGTAGGTGCTCCAGCCGCAGTGATATGACCCTTGTAGTTGAAAACAGCGTAAAACCCCAATAAACTCAAACTCATCCATATAGGTCAAGGTCAAATATCAAGGTCATAACTTGAAAAATATACATTTAGCCCTTTCCCACAATTTGACGCTTTTGGATGCCCCACAAAATAAAGGCTTTGGAAAACATTGTGGAAAATGAAGAAATTGCTTGTGACAAGCAATTTCTTCATTTCCCACGATGTTTTCTACCACGAAAGACCTAAAAATGTTAAATTTTGTTCAATGGAAATTGTCGTCTGCAGCACCTATGAGTTTTGACTAGGCTAAAATTTTGTTGCTTGGTAATGGGTTAAACGGCATCACTATTTCACTTACTCATCTTGTTTGTGTTACAGCTGTTACCATTAAGAATGGCGGAAATGTTCTGGTACCCTGCTACCCATCGGGTGTTACCTACGACTTGTTCGAGTGTTTGTCGGGTCACCTAGATAGCTGTGGTCTTAGTACAGTACCCATGTATTTTATATCCCCTGTCTCAAATAGTACCCTGGCTTATTCAAACATTTTTGGTGAATGGTAAGAGCATGTACTTATATGATATGTAACATACCCTAATGCCCTTTCCGAAATAAAAAAAAAGAATAAGTTGGTATACCGCATGATTAGTAATTTCTTCGGCAACATTTTTTGCGGATGAAACCAAACCGCTAAAATTAAATTCGCAAAAATATGTTGACTTAAACTTTGTCATCTACTTCATGTATAGGTATGTTTTCACACCTGTAATAGGTGTTGACACAAATACAAATGAAGTAATTAAGAAAGACACTTAGAACGCAATGTTACATGAAGTCACAATTACGAGTTAATGACAAATGGCATTCGAACATACGACAGGATTTGTGTGCAATACCGTATAGCACTTTATTTCTGCGGGTCCAAATTCTGCATTTTTTTCTGAAATCAGAATGTTAAATGAAGTCACAATTACGAGTTAATGACAAATGGCATTCGAACATACGACAGGATCTGTGTGCAATACCATATAGCACTTTATTTCTGCGGGGTCCAAATTCTGCATTTTTTTCTGAAATCAGCCGGGTTAAATTTCTGCGGAACTTATTTCTGCGGTCTCTCACATTGACTATGAAACCAGTTTTGGTCAGTTGCAAAATTATTTTGAAAGACAAATTACTACGTAATGGTAAAGGGATAATCCTATTCACTTATCTATAAAGTCGTTATTTGCGAGTTTAATATGTGCATGTTTTAATAACGTTTTAGCTTGAGAAAATATTTGAAATACATGGAAAACTTCATCTAAAAATAAAAGATCCCCTGATTGAAAATCCGCAAAAATTAAATTCGCAAAAAATAATTGTACCATTTTTTGGACCCAATCCGCAAAAATTTGCACCCGCAAAAATTACCAGTTATACGGTAATTGTAAAGCTGTTGACAATGACAAATTTGATTATTTTAATTATTGCTTAGAAAATATTTGGTCAAAAGAACAAATTACTGGCTATCTGGACAGAATCCTTAGTTGTATACATGTACCCTTGAGTTTCACAAACTTGCTGTTTGTCCCTCTGTCCTTCTGTCTGTCTGTGTGAAAACTTAACATTGGCCTTTTCGGGGGCATTAGTGTTTCACAAGCACATTTTGTTAACTCTAGCCACCACAGATATTCTATAAGATTGAAATATCCTGTATAATTTATTGTTATTTCAGGCTTTCCTCTTCCAAACAGTCCAAAGTATATTTGCCCGAACCTCCATTTCCCCATGCAGAGGTCAGTGTAAACATTTTTCCAGACAACTATTTAAAACCCTTTCCCAATGTGAAATGATTTTTATGCTCCCCGAAAAAATTTCGGGGGAGCATATAGTCGCCACGCTGTCCGTCCGTCCGTCCGTGTGTCCGTGTGTCCGTCCGTCCGTCCGTCCGTCCGTCCGTCCACAGTCATATCTCAGCAACCCTTGGACCAAATTCAATGAAACTTAATATGTGAACTCCCTGGGTCAATACCTAGGGACCTTTTTCTCCGTTTGTAAATTTAAGGCTGCGTCATGGAAAAAGGGGCCTTAGTGTAAAAATTAGTTTTTCTCTAATTTCTCTTCATCTAATGGACAGAATTTAATGAAATTTTGTGCTCATGTTATAAATAGGATGTTCCAGACCATATTCTATAAATAATGTGTGTACAAAAAATCTGTCATGGGAAAAGGGGGCTTAACGTATGATAGTTTTTATTTTGTGACAAACACTTATTCGGGGAGCATAATCCGTCTGTGACGGCTCTTGTTTTTTATACTTAGCCAATTGACCAAATGCCGGCTGTCAATCAAAAACATCATTAAGCTGATGGATGATCAGAAAAATGCAACACCCCCATCGTTTGTCTTAAATTTTTCGTTGCATGTGATATTGTATCGATCTATCGACTGACAAACAAAACAATTGACATGCCAATTAACGATCAGGAAAATGCCACATCACCATTGTTTGTCTTAGATTTTATGTTGGGTGGAGTGATCTATTGATTGGCGTTTGGTAAATTTGAAACCTGCTGTAGACGACTAGATGAATGTTGTATGAAATTTTTATCTGATAAAAATTTGATGTAAAAATGCATAATATTGCACAAAGTTCTGTTCGAGGTTTAACATTCCTCTTCAGTTTACGATATCAACCCATTGATGGGAGACAAATATTAGAAAGAGTTAACCCATTACCACATATTGATACCTTTTGAGGCCTTGTAAGATTTAGAAATTGCTTGTGACAAGGAATTTGTTCATTTCCCACAATGTTTTCTAAGCAAAAAGTCCGAACATTGTAAAATGCCTTTCTCTTCATCAAATGGATGGGATCAGAAAAGATTTTGTGTCAATTTCCCACCTTATCTGCTTCAAACCTTGTTCAAATTGGTCATAATTATAGTAATAAACCTATTGAAAATTATTGATAATGTTTTGTCACTTGATTCACCGTTTTGACTGTTGGTTTTCTTTCAGTTGGTCAGCCTAGGAAGACTGAGGCACTTCAATAATGTTCATGGTATGTACATTTAAAAGTTTTGATTTTCTTCTGCCTCATTAAACCCTTTCCCCTTTCCTAAATGATTATATTTAACTCCCACCTACAAAGTAACTCTGATCATATTTTTGGAGTTTTTTCCCTCGGTTGATTTTCATACATAATTTTTTTCCTGACCATAACTCAAAAAATATGCAAGTTAGATTGATGAAACGTCATAGGTAGATAGATTTTATTGTGGAGAAGTGCAGTGCACAAGTACTGTTACTATATTGATCATATTTTTGGAGTTTTTGCCCTTTGTTGATTTTCATTTTTGATTAAATGCTACCATTGTACTGCTTCAATTGTTAAAGGCAGGCCCTTGATGGGGCATATATGTTTTACAAACATCTCTTGTTTTTACAGATCTACAAAATGACTTTAAATGTCCGTGTATTGTATTTACTGGCCATCCGTCTCTAAGACTCGGCGATGTCATACATTTTATAGACCTGTGGGGGAAATCTTCATCAAATACCATCATATTTACTGGTAAGTCATTGTTTTATCTTTCCCAAATATGACACAAATTTAATATCTCTAATTGAAAAGGCTTGCAAAAACATGAAGAGGCAAAAGAAGAAAATGCTTTGATAGTATCAATGATGTCATTTGAAGCAACTTTTGAATTGGAGCAGTCCACATTTTTTTATTCTGTTTGGGAAACAGCTATTTTTAAGAGGTTGAATTGGTTAAGTTTAACCATTTCCCTAATGGCACAAATTGGGACTGTTTGAAATTCAAAGTTTTTGCAGACTAAAATTTCAAATAAATGAAATAATACATTGTCTTGGTCTTTTTAGCTCACCTGAGCACGAAGTGAGTTATTGTGGTCACTTTTTGTCCGGCGTCCGTCCGTCCGTCTATCCGTCTATCCGTCCGTCCGTCCGTCAACATTTGGGGTGTTTACACTCTAGCATCCACAAAAGTTACTCAATCTTGATCAAACTTGGCCAAAACAAATATGATCATAAGTTCTCGGACAAGTTCGATTATGGGCCTGATTGGACCAGAAAGTGCGGAGTTATCTGCCCTTGAATGTCAAAAAATGCTGTTTTTAAGTTTGTTTACACTCTAGCATCTACAATTATTGATCAATCAAGACAAAACTTGGACATAATGTTGGAGACCAGAAGATCTTGGATGAGGTCAATTTTCAGTCTGATCTGACCAGAAAGATGAGAGTTATGAGCCCTTGAATTGGGCAAAATTGCCACTTTTTAGCTGTATTCAAAGAGTTAATCTAAGGGAAGGAACTCTGACACCACTTTTTTCAGTATAAGTAGAGTTATCTAGTTTGATAGAGGATATAAATAGATTTACACTCCATTACCAAACAACAAAATTTTAGCCTAGTCCAAAATCATAGGTGTTGCAGACGACAAGTTCCATTGAACGAAATTTAACATTTTTTGGTCTTTCTTGGTAGAAAACATTGTGGGTAATGAAGAAATTGCTTGTCACAATGTTTTCCAAAGCCTTTATTTTGTGGGGCATCCAAAAGCGCCAATGTGTGGGAAAGGGTCAATCAAGACAAAACTTGGACACAATGTTGGGGACTATTAGATCTCAGATGAGTTTGATTTTCAGTCTGATCTGATCTGAAAGTCAAAAGTTACGTGCCCTTGAATTTGACAAAATTGCCATTTTCGGCCGTTTTCAACCTTTTTTACACTCTAGAATCTACAATTATTATTCAATCAAGACAAAACTTGGACACAATGTTTTGGACCATAAGATCTGGGATAAGATTGATTTTCAGTCTGATCTAATCAGAAAGTCAAGAGTTATGTGCCCTTGAATTTGACAAAATTGCTGTTTTTTTTACTGTTTTCGACTTTGTTTACACACTAGAATCTACAATTATTGACCAATCAAGACAAATCTTGGACACAATGTTGGAGACTATAAGATCTCAGGTAACTTCGATTTTCAGTGTGATCTGATTAGAATGTCAAGAGTAATGTGCCCTTGAATTTGATAAAATTGCTGTTTTTGGCTGTTTTCGACCTTGTTTATACTCTAGAATCTACAATTATTTATCAATCAAGACAAAACTTGAACACAATGTTGGGGGCTATAAGATCTTGGATGAGCTTGATTTTCGGTCTGATCTGATGAGAATGTTGAGAGTTATGTGCCTTTGAATTTGACAAAATTGCCATTTTCGGCTGGTTTCGACCTTGTTTACATTCTAGAATCTACAATTATTGATAAATCTATACAAAACTTGGACACAATGTTGGGAACCATAAGATCTCATATGAGTTTGATTTTCAGTCTGATCTGATCAGAAAGTCGAGCGTTTTGTGCCCTTGAATTTGACAAAATTGTTGTTTTCGGCTATTATCGACCTTGTTTATACTCTAGAATCTACAATTATTTATCAATCAAGACAAAACTTGGATACAATCAGGGCTACAGATAAGTGGAGGTGAAGACATACTAACAATGTTTTTTCGAATTCAAATCCTATGTTGTGGGTACTCATTTGAATCGTCTCGACGAGACGATACAATTGAGTACCTACAACATAGGGTTTGATGATCACTGACAGCATTATTGCAGTTTGAAAAGTCACCACCCCCTCTTATCTGGAGCCCTGTACAATGTTTGGCACCATAATTTAGATCTCGGATGAGTTAGATTTTCACAACCTTATTGACCATAAGTTCTTTTTCAGTCTTAAAGTAATAAATATTAATTGAATTGAACAAAAGTGTTACTCATATCATTTAGGTTCAGGTGAGCGATATAGGACCATCATGGTCCTCTTGTTGAATAGAAAATGTTGTAATGTCAACATCTTTGAATTTTTTATCAGTATTTCATTTTGCCATTAGTAATGGGTTAAACATGCTAAAAGCTGAATTTGGTCTTCACATTTTAATGAATCGCAAGAATAGCTAGGTCATGACTACATCAGAGTTTTCTCTTGACTTTTTCTATGGGGGTCATTATGTCTCCTTTGTCTTCAAATTAGGAGTCATGCCTATTGTAACATTGTTTCTTCATGTCCCAGCTGATAATTTTTAGAGGGCCATTTAAGTTAAAACTGTGTCAAAACGCACAAATTTGTGTGCCAGGGAAATCCCTACTATGTTAAGTAGGGAAGGCATCACAATGGCCAATTCCTTGACTAAAAGGATTTGATGAATATTTTGGAATATTATAGCCCAAGCATTTTTTCCCAATCTGTGCATAAATAGTAAGAATCTAATATCGAAATAAGAGTTTATTGTAGAAATGAAGACAATTTTCATGTATATGTTGAACTGCCTTTGTCCTTAGCCCTTTCCCAAACAAGACCTGGTTTTGATTTCCCCAGTAGAAAAGGCATTGAGAACAAATTCTGATTAATAACAACTTCTCCTTTAGCCTCAATTCCTACCACAAATTTCAAATTGGAACAGTCAAAATTTTGCTGTTTGGAAAAGGGCTTGTAAATGAATCATATCTGATAACAGAGCAACAGATAAGAGGGGGGATTGACTTTTTAAAATGAAATTTTTCATGAACAATGAATCCATATCTATATTGTGGGTACTTATTGGATTTGTCTCGCCCATGCCATAGTCTTTGGATTTGAAATAAGAAATTTAGAATGTGCCCATCCACTCTTATCTGTTGCTCTAAATCATAACTTATAAATTCAATGAGTTTACCTTACAGAACCAGATTTTCCATATTTGGAGGCTCTAGGACCATTCCAACCTTTACAAATGAGGGTAAGATTTTAATTAACCAATTACCACTCAATGACGCCTTTTTGACTCCCTCACAAGAAAGTGCTTTGGACAACACTGTGGAAAAAAGGGAATTGCTTGTCATAATCCCTACTTTTGGCGTATAACAATTTTGACTAAATATATGAAATTGAATAACATTAATTTTACTCAATTTCATAGATAAAGGATGTGGGTACCAATAAGGTAGCACTGAAAAGGAAGTACATGTCGTTGTTGTAAATGCAAAACCTCGTATCTCGTTTTTGAATTTTTTTAAAGGGGAGGTAAAAAAGTGTAATAACTTTTCCCAAACTGAATTGTTTTACTTGAAATTTGGACATATTGTTCACAAATGATTTGTCAATAATACTGAAAAGTGAAAATATCTCAAATCCTGCAAAAATTGTCTTTAACTAGGCACACAAGTTTGTACTTTGAAAATCGCACGAATCGACATACGAGGTTTTGCATTTACACCGACGATGTGTATTTTGTACTTTAACCTCAATCTTTATTCTTACCAAGTTTTTTTTCTGTTATGGGTGTCAAAACGAGGGCTTTTTTGGCAAGGATAAAATATTTGAACCATTGTTGATCAAACTTTTCATTTTAGGCATAATCAACTGAGTTCTGACAAATTAGGTTTTCGATACTGATATTTTCAAAATAAATAATTCTTTCAATTATCTATTTTCAGATATGTTATTGCCCAATAGATACGAGCCTGAGTTTTTCACAAGCCAACAAACTGATAAAAGATCTCAAACCTAGTCATGTTGTAATATCAGAGACATATACAACCCCTCCAGTCGGTATAACTCAGAGAACAGATCTTGTTGTTAATTATGTAAGTATATCACACATTTTCAATAAAAAAAACCTTGGTGTGCGATTTGTGAATCACAGTATGTGGCTCATGCATCTTGTATTGTCATTTTTAAGCTTCAGTTACAAGGTTTTTGTTGAAAAGGGAAAATTTGAGTCAGGGTTTTCCATGATCAGTCTTAGGAACAAGTTAACTCCTCCAGAAATACTCCCTAAAATATAAAGAGGCTATCTGGCTCACAGATGAGCCAACAAGAGGAGTGAGCCACATACTGTTATGAACAAATTACATGTTATTGTCACAATTTCAAAACAATTGACCCCCATAGAAATTCACCTAAGTCATCTTTGATGCAAGTTTTGAAATCAAGATTTTTATGCCCCGGTATCGAGAGATTGGGGGCATATTGTTTTTACTCGTGTCCGTCCATTAACATTGGCCTTTTCTCCAAAAGTATTCTACATACAAAGCTCTAATTTGATATGTAACTTTCTTACAGTATTTTTCTGTTCCATGCAATATGACCTTTCTCAAGGTCATCTGTTAACCCTTATCAACCCTTTACACGAAAACTTAACATTTTACAAAAATTTGCCATTTCGGGGGCATTTATGTTTCACAAACACATCTTGTTGTATGATACTTCAGTCCTGAGGCCCTCAAAAGATTTGACCCACAAAATTTGAGAAATAACCCAAACTTTGAAGGCAATGGGGTCACATTGACCCCCATAATGTGACCCCCAAATTCTTATGCCCTGGGAAAGTCCTGATAAGTACCCACAGCATAGGTGACTGATGTAAGTGTATTAAGTAGTTTGAATTCTAAAATAACTGGTATAATCGTATTGTACTGATACCTTAATTTAATCATCCCCTTATAATGAAGCCTTTTGACTCCTCGAAAGATAGAAGGTTTGGAAAACATTGCAGAAAATTAAAAAAAATGCTTGTAACAAGCAGACAGATGTCGTTGTAACTGCAAAACCTTGTATCTTGTTTTTAGCTCACCTGAGCACAAAGTGCTCAAGGTGAGCTATTGTGGTCGCTTTTTGTCTGTCGTCTGTCCGTCCGTCTGTCTGTCCGTCCGTCTGTCCGTCTGTTCACAATTTCTTTAAACATCTTCTCCTCCTATATCAATGGGCCAATTTTTACCAAACTTGGCAGGAATGTTCCTTGGGTGACCCTTCTCAAAACTTGTTCGCGGATTTTTGATTCGTCAAAAAATGTGGGCGTGGCAGGGCGGGGCTTATCAGACTAAGAGAAATCCTAAAAAAATTCTTTAAAAACCAACCATTGGGCCAATTTGAACCAAACTTGGCAGAAATGTGCCTTGAGTCACTCTTCTCAAAATTTATTCACAATTTTTATGCTCCCCGAAAAATTTCGGGGGAGCATATAGTCGCCATGCTGTCTGTCCGTCCGTCCGTCCGGCTGTCCGTCCGTGTGTCCGTCCGTCCGTCCGTCCGTCCACAGCCATATCTCAGCAACCCTTGGACCAAATTCAACCAAACTTCACATGTGAACTCCCAGGGATAATCCCTAGGGACCTTTTTCTCCGTTTGTTGATTTGAGGCTGCGTCATGGAAAAAGGGGCCTTAATGTAAAAATAAGATTTTCTCCAATTTCTCTTCATCCAATGGGTAGAATTTAATGAAATTTTGTACTTTTGTGATAAATGAGATGTTCTAGACCATATTATATAAATAATGTGTGTACAAAAAATCTGTCATGGGAAAAGGGGGCTTAATGTATGATAATTTGTCTGTCCGTCCGTCCACAGCCATATCTCAGCTACCCTTGGACCAAATTCAACGAAACTTCACATGTGAACTTCCAGGGATAATCCCTAGGGACCTTTTCCTCCGTTTGTTGATTTGAGGCTGCGTCATGGAAAAAGGGGCCTTAATGTATAAATTAGATTTTCTCCAATTTCTCTTCATCCAATGGGTAGAATTTAATGAAATTTTGTACTTTTGTGATAAATGAGATGTTCTAGACCATATTATATAAATAATGTGTGTACAAAAAAATCTGTCATGGGAAATGGGGGCTTAATGTATGATGATTTTTATTTTGTGACAAACACTTATTCGGGGAGCATAATCCGTCTATGACGGCTCTTGTTTAGATTTGTCAAAAAATGTGGCCGTGGCAGGGAGAAAGGGGCTTATCGGCTTAGAGAAAGCATAAGAAAATTCTTTAAAAATCAATCATAGGGCCCAATTGAACCAGACTTTGCAGGAATATTCCTTGAGTCACTCTTTACAAAATTTGTTCACAAATTTTTACATTTGTCAAGAAATGTAGCTGTGGCAGGGAGAAAGGGGCTTATCAGACTTAGATAAATCAGAAGAAATTTTTTTAAAAATCAACCATAGGGCCCAATTGATGCAGACTTGGTAGGAATGTGCCTTGAGTCAGTATTTTCGAATTTATTCACAATTTTTTACATTTGTCAAAAAATATGGTCGTGGCAGGGAGTAAGGGGCTTATCAGACTTAGAGAAATCATAAGAAAAGTCTTTAAAAATCAACCATAGGGCCCAATTGAACCAGACTTTTCAGGAATGTTCCTTAAGTCACTCTGTTCAAAATTTGTTCACAAATTTTTACATTTGTCAAAAAATGTGGCAGTGGCAGGGAGAAAGGGGCTTATCAGACTTAGATAAATCAGAAGAAAATTCTTTAAAAATCAACCATTGGGCCCAATTGAAGCAGACTTGGTAGGAATGTGTCTTGAGTCACTATTTTCGAATTTATTCGCAATTTTATACATTTGTCAAAAAATATGGCTATGGCAGGGAGGAAGGGGCTTATCGGACTTTGAGAAATCATAGGTATGGCAGGGTAAGGGAAATTCCGTGCATTGAAAATTATACTGTACTGTGGGTTGTAATGGAGATACTTTGTTTTCTTCTAAACTGTTTGGCCTAGAACCTTGAAATTTTGTGTAAGACCTAATTTCATGAATGGCTTCCAGAATACAAGAAGCTGAAGATAAGAGGAGATAATTGCTTTTCAAAAAGCAATATTTTGTTTCAATATTCATGAAACCCTATGTTGTTGGTGATCATTACAATCATTTGCTTGAAAAAATTAATACATTCTATTATAGGGTTTTGATATACGAGGGTTGTTCGGAAATTATTGAGACAACGCTTATATGACTTAAATTATAACAAGCAAGGGATTGAAAAATATACCATAACAAAGACAATTTATATTTCTCTTCATATGTAACTTTTTTCGAAATTTGCTATTACAATATACAATACAATACAATATCTTTTATTTTGTAAATGAAGGCCACCGGCCCATAATACAACATGATATATTGTCAAAAATTAAGTTGTATCCCTAACAATAATCAATCAATTAAATTTTTGAATTGCAGTGACAGAATAATTGAAATCATAAGTAAAAATGTTCAGAAAATATTGAGATAAAAGGAGAAACAGCTGTTTATCAGCCTTCTCTTCTCTTGTTTCGATATTTCCCAAAATATTTTGATTGGGTGCTTGAAAAAGCTTTTAAAGCATAAAATAGATAATTATCCAAAGGAATCGCCTTTGATTTTCATTATGGTAGAGACATATATTGCTACTTTCCTCATTGTTACAATGTTTTCCGATTTTAACAATCTATAGAAGCTGTTGATATCATTTCTACCAGAATACCATGTATAAAGAAGGGATTGCCTTTCAGCTAGATACTTTTCACAATAAAAGAAAGCATGATATTCATCTTCAACTACTAAAACATCTTTGATATTCAAGCAGAAAGTGCATATTCGGTCTTCTCTTTGGATATTTATGTGCCTTCCTCGTTCAATATTAAATTTGTGACTTGAACATCGAAATCTTGACAGAGCCTTTCTTAGATACGGAGACATATCCATTAATAGATATCTCTCTGTATCTAATAAAGATCGAATATTTTTATATAAATCACATCTTGATGAATTACTAATCCTTTCTGTTAAATTTTGTAGACTACAGTCGGATAATCTTTGTTTGAATTGCCGAATGAAAGTATTAATGTCTCCAAAATCCTGTGTATACCAGACGTAACCGAAGCCAAATATGTTAAGTATGTCCTTAATTTTTGTTACCCAATTTGTCCTACCTAGTTCGTAATGAGATTTTAACATGAAATAGCATTGTTTGGGGATTCGAGAGTCTTGCATACGAAGCAGGTTGCACCAATATTTGATTGCTTTTGTTGTGTAAATAACACATAAGGGTAATCGGCCACATTCGGATAAGATAATTGAATTATTTGTTGAATGTTTAACTCCTAAAAATTCCCTACAGTATTGTAACTGCACGTTTTCTATGACATTAGTATATTCTACGCCCCAGATTTCTCCCCCGAATGTTAGAATAGGAACAACCATCGAATCAAATAACTTGAAATATTCTTTGAACGGAAAAAAGCCGAATTTATATTGATAAGATTTTATAGCATATATCGCCTTTTTCGCTTGAGCAGCCAGTTTATTTTTTGCGTTTGTCCAAGACAATTTAGGTATGAAAATAAGCCCCATATATCGATAAAATAAACAAACTGGAGTCAATAAACCATTCCTATCTGGAAGGTACTGGAGCACCGCAACGTCATTCACATGACGTCAAAATAACTGACGTTCATAATAGCGCGTCCAGTCGACCTGCTGACCCTGGCTCTTTCGGAGGAGCCGATCCATTCACTGCCTAGACACTTGATTGTTGTTTAGTTTCTGGGTCGTAGAAGTATAACCATGTTTCATCGCATGTGATAATACGGTCGAGAAAACTTTCACCACCTGCTCGCCGCCGCTTTATGAAGATTTTCGTTGCCGCAACTCGCCGTTGTTGGTCACTTTCTGATAGAAGGCTGGGTACCAAACGGGCACACTCACGTTCCATGTTGAGATGTTCAGTCAGTATACGCTGTGGCTACACCAATGTCAAAGGTGCGAGCAATGACCCGCACTGCCAAACGAGCGTCTTCGCAAAGTGTGTAAGCAACGTCAGACGTCAATTTTTTCGTGATGATCGTCGGCCGGCCCGCTCTTTTTTAGTTACATGGAATTGATGTCATTTCCAAATATCGTCTGGGCCATCTATCCACCAGCGCTTGAGACACACCGCTACCACTCTGTGCCATTTCCATCAATTTCTTTGTTACCACGAGAGTCTTTTCTAATTCCACGCAAAATTTTATAGAATATCGCTGCTCCGCCTTTATGTCACAGTTCATTTTGACGTCGATATTGCGATGGTAGCGAATTTCGCAAAAATACGATAACCTGTGTATTAACGACTCCAATGTTTTGAAATTTTAACTGAATCACGTCACAGATGGACGTTACGCTTGACGTAAATTTAGTACCTTTATTCCCGCGTTTTCATTGTGAATTTAGTAGTTTAAGTTGTAATTAGAAATAATTACGAGGTGCTCCGGGTCGGGATACCATGCATAAAAAATATGCAAATTTAACCAAAAGAATGCAATAAAATTATGTTTTTTTATCTGCCTACTATTTAAATAGATGTTGTTCCAAACATATCTGTAATATCAGCTTGATCCGATATCTTTTAATGAAAATAAATGGAGTGTCTCAATAATTTCCGAATAACCCTCGTAAGTAATAAATTTGGAAAGCTTTTACTATCTATTTCTGTAATCAATATCTCTGGCTGGCCCCATGTTTATCTTATGTAAACAAATAAGAAGGGATTATAAGCCTAGCTTATCAGATGGTTTGTCCTCATTTACTATATACTTTCAAATCACATACCAAATCTTGCTTATAATATCATAAATAATCAATTTTAACAGATCAGTACGCTTTGAAAATTAGCCCTATATTGTATATTGCAAAATAATGAAATAATTATTGAAAAAACTCAACCATTATGCTATTTCATACCCAACTTTACAGGATCAATTGGAACAAAATTATTACTTAATTGTTTCCAAACAGAAAGTCCTTATAAGTTCCATGCCTTTGAATTTGACAAAATTGCCATTATCACTCTTGTCATCTTGATTCAGGTGAGCGATTTAGGACCATCATGGTCCTCTTGTCGGATAATTTTGAAGGGGAGGGAACAAAGTGTAATAACTTTTCCCAAACTGAAATGTTTTACTTGAAATTTTGACATATTGTTCACAAATAATGTGTCATTAATTCTGATCAGTAAAAATATCTCTAAACCTGCGAGAATTGTCTAAACTGTCTACACAAGTTTGTACTTTGGAAATGGCAAGAATCGACATACCAGGTTTTGCATTTACACTGACGAGATATGATTTCTCACACAGATAGTCCAATTTATATATTTCAGGCATATAGTTTTTAGCTCACCTGAGCACGAAGTGCTCAAGGTGAGGTATTGTGATCTATCAATGTCCGGCATCCGTCTGTCCGTTTGTCCGTCATGGCGTCAACAATTTCTTTAAACGACATCTCCTCCTAAACTACTGGGTCAAAATCAACCAAACTTGGCAGAAATGTTCCTTGGGTGGTCCCTTATAAAAATTGCTAAAAGAATTGAAATCCATGAAAAACTCTGGTTGCCGTGGCATCGGAAAATGGGAAATTTCACAAAAGCTCAAAAATTTCTTTAAATGACATCTTCTCCGAAACTACTGGGTCAAAATCAACCAAACTTGGCAGAAATGTTCCTTGGGTGGTCCTTTATTAAAGTTGCTAAAGATTTGAAATCCGTGAAAAACTGTGGTTGCCGTGGCATCGGAAAATGGGGAATTTCACAAAAATTCAACTATTTCTTTAAACGACATCTCCTCCTTAACCTCTGGGTTAAAATCAACCAAACTTGGCAGAAATGTTCCTTGGGTAGTCCCTTATAAGAATTGCTAAAAGAATTGAAATCAATGAAAAACTCTGGTTGCCGTGGCATCGGAAAATGGAAAATTGCACAAAAACTTAACAAACGATATCTCCTCCTTAACTTCTGGGTTAAAATCAACCAAATTTGGCAGAAATGTTCCTTGGGTGGTCCCTTTTGAAAATTGCTAAAAGAATTTAAATCCATGAAAAACTCTGGTTGCTGTGGCATCAGAAAATGGGAAATGTCATAAAACTCATCAATTTTTGTAAACGACATCTCCTCCTAAACTACATGGCCAAATTCTTCTCTGGGACCACAATGCGTAACATATGTAAAGTTATTTGGCATTATTAAAACATTACTCAGGTGAGCGATTTAGGGCCCTCAGGGTCCTCTTGTTACCTGTTTGTATATTTGACAAACCAGGGATAATTCTGGCTCTGAATTTTACGAGAGATAATATCTCATTTAACCAAAACTGTGATGATTTACAGTGTACTCTTTTGACAAATCAAATACATGAATTACATTTTGATGTGCGATTGTTCTCCCATCAAGCCAATTTGAATGAGATTTCTGTCATAGAATTTAGAGAATAACCCCAAAGCTTCAAATTAAAATGGGTTTAACAAACAATAAATGAAATATTGCATTTTGAAAAACCTTCAAAATCTTCCCCCCTTATCTGCAGCTCTGTAATGGCTTCTACCATATATTCCAGGATCCAGCACCTTTAACCTACAAACCCTACAGATCCCGAAATCAAATTTCAGATTGGCAGGACAGGGGTTAAGTGTTTATTATCAAACTTTTCCTTAACCCATTTCTTAGCGACGCATCTTTGAGTGTTCCAATTCAAAAGATGCTGAAGACAGCAAAATGGATGTTAATGATGATGAAATTTATGTATGATACATCATAGAAAACATTGAGACAAAAGGAGAAACTGCTGGTTATCAGCAGTTTCTTCTTTTGCCTCAATGTTTTCCCAAGCCTATTCAATTAGGGACGTCAGAACCAGGTCTTGTTTGGGAAATGGTTAATTTTGTTCTGTATATATTTTAGGATCCAGCACCTTTAACCTACAAGCCCTGTGAAATTCTGTCTTTACCAGTGAAGAGAAAGTTTGAATGTCTGGAAATAGAAGCTGAGGTAAAAATAGTCTTCAAACTTCATTGTTTTATGCTTTGTCTAAGGATGTCATACATTTGTGACCTGACACACTTAACCCTTTCCTAAACGACAAAATATTAGGGTGATACACTTCAAAAACTGCCAAAAATGACAAAATGGATGTTATTAAAGATCGGATTTGTGTAAAATATGGCACAGAAAATATTGAGACAAAAGGAGAAACTGCTGGTTATCAGCAGTTTCTTCTTTTGTTTCAATGTTTTCCCAAGCCTTTTCTATTAGGGACGTCTAAACCAGCTCTTTTTTGGGAAAGGGTTAAAAGGGCCTTATGAGAAGTCCACAAAACCAAACTAGGAGAAACGGTCCATCAGACTCGGCAAAGGTCAACCAGATGTTGAATTTAGAAAATGAACACATAGTATGCTGCATAAAAGCTGCATATTTTGTAATTTCTTCTTCAGTAAAGTGCTAGACACAAACAGGGGTATAGTCTCACTGCTGCTTTTCTGGGTTTTTTATGCTCCCGTTTTGAGAGATAGGGGGCATATTGTTTTACTCATTTCTGTCCGTCTGTCTGTCCGAAAACTTAACATACATTGTATTGCCTTTTCTCCAAAAGTGTTTGACAAACAAAGCTCAAATTAGGTATGTAACTTTCTTTCAATGATATCTATCTGTTCCATGCAATACTGTAAACCAGGAAATTATTTCGCGCTTTTTTAGTTAGCGTCTTTCGCGGGTGGGTGTGATCCGCGAACTTAAAACGCCGCGAATAGGCTACTTTCAATAAAAACGCGAACTTTAATCGCTTTAATAGTTTTTGTTTCGGAAAAAACCTATGGGGAGATGTTTTATTTACACTAGACGTATTTGTTACTATGTAAACAAGGGAAATAGCTTTTCTTATAACAGGATGTAAGTGAAAAGTTTTCTTTATTTCAGACTACTTTTGTTTTTGTCCAAAATTCATAGATATTGTGACATATTGAAAAACATGACATTGAAAGATAAACCAACTTATTCAACTAGATATACCCGCCTGAAATTGAGAAAAGGGGCCGTTTGGCATTCGAATGCCTACTATGATAGCAAACGTCGGTTGTCGTTTAAAACCTCGTAACAGTAGTTTGAAATTAGCCAGAGCTACGAGGTTTGAATCGTCCTTCGATGATATTGAATTAAACTGTCGTTATCCTGTTCTCGCTTCTCGACGCTATAGGTAAATAGGTGTGAAGTTAATGTAACGCTCAAATTCTATGCATTGTGTTACAAACTGTAATCCAGTATACTATTAAGTGTGAAATAAAACAATGGACCGATTGAAACTTACTTCGACCAAACTGTAAAAGGCGACTAAAATATCGTAAATACTGTCATAATTCAATATGTAATTATCCGATTCCCCATATAATTCAACATTTTAATTTTTCAATTCCCCCATGGCGTGTTTTGTTTCGCGCTATTCGCGGACAGCATTAATCCGCGAGCTTAAAACGCTGGAACAAGCCTGAGTGCATGAAAACGCGAACATTTCTTGGCGCGAACTTTTCCTGGTGTACAGTATGACCTTCCTCAATGTCATCCCTTAACACTGATCAACCCTTTACACCAAAACTTAACATTTTAGTAAAATGGATATTTCGGGGGCATTCGTGTTTCACAAACACATCTTGTTAACATGGAAATTCAGATATAGGTTCCCTGTCATAGGATATTGGAATGTCCCTTTGTTTCTGACAAATTCTGTTTTATAATTACAGCTTGCTGGTTCCCTAGAGCCTGTAGAGGTCAAGCCAGGTACCGCTGTATCTATGGTTACAGGTTTATTGTCTGTCAAAGATAATAAATATACACTCAAGGTTTGTCTTTATAATTTACTGAGCTAGGACTAAGGACAGTGAATGTTACAGCCAAAGTGTTTTCGGTGTTGGTGTTATTAGTTCCTTAGACAAAAGCCTAAACATAGACATTTAATCTATATTTTATGCACAATTACATAATTATAGAGCATTGATATTTCAAACATGGATACATCCTGCAAAGCTACCATGAAGGAGAGCTATATTTTCTTCAAACAACTGCTGTTTTCAGCTTACCTTCGCATGTAATGTAATTGATCAATGTTCATCATCTGTCTATTTGTCAGTCAACAACAATAAAAAATCTAATGCATATTCTCTGGGAAAAAATGGTCTAAAACTATTGATTTATATTTTTGTACTTTTCAGAAATTAAAGGGCGATGAAAAAGTCAGTAAGCCAAAGAGCTACATTTTTGGGACCCTAAATACAAAAGTGTTTGTGGAAAATCTAAGTAAGGTAAGCACTTTTCACTATTGTTGACCCATTACCAAAGGGCAATATTCTAGACTGGTCCAAATTGAACGATTTTTCAGACAACAATTTTAAGTAAATGCAATTTAAGGTATTCACACACTAATGGGCGTAAAATTCTACGGGATGGATCACTTTACTTTTTCAATCTACATACAAAGAGACACCTTTTCTGAAAAAATAAGGTGTTTTGGCCGCAATTTTATAATTTTATGACAAATTTAAGATTTATCACACCGATATGAAAAATTGGCTTTTCACACACTGAGTAACAGATGCTGAAAACTGAATAAAAAGTGACATTTTCCAGAAACATCTATACTGTATGCACCAAACAAGAGTTTATTAAATATACTACTATAAAAAATTACTCTTGACATATTGTGGCAACAATAATATTGTTAAAATGCAAAAGTCGGAATGCATAGGAACAAAATTCTCTTGAAAATCTGTTTGAAATTTTTTGGGTTGTCATATCTAAAAAGTCATTCTACATTTTTAGCTCGACTTTTCGAAGAAAATGAGAGCTTATACTGTCACCCGGGCTTGGCGTCGGCGTTGCAACAAAGGTTAAAGTTTTTTCAAACATCAATGACTTCCATACTATCAAAAGGATTCAACCCAAACTTGGAATACTTATTCACCATCACACCCTCTACCTTACTACCAGGGCCCATGACCCTGGCTCCACTATATTTGGAGTTATGCCCCCTTTATACTAAGCACTTAGAAAGTCGAGCGCGCTGTCTTCGGACAGCTGTTGTTAAAGTATTAGTGGGGCCTTTCTAATCAGAACTTGAAAAATATCTACACGGTATAGGAGGTAAATACATAAGAATAGGGAAGTTTTGCCGTCCAAAATTAAAGAAATCGCCATGGAAACATGCTGTGTGCGTATTTTGACATACATAAAGAACATGTTAAATTTCATTTTGCTTTAAATATCTATCCTTTCGGACATGATTGTGTGAAGAGGTTAAACTGAAAATTCTATTATAATTCACTTACAAATCACCAATTTACAAATCTATTAACCGATTTCAATACAATTTGGTTTTAGTTGTATGACAACAAGCTTTACATGCGTCGACCTCAATTATACAGATAGCGGGAACGACGTCGTATTTTTTGGCGGCGACGTTATGACGTCATCAAAACAAATCCTTAATTGTAACTTTTATTTCAAGGTAAATGCAGTAAGAGGTTATTTTTTTCAACAATTTATCTTTAAAACTCTAAAATATTGGAACAAATGGATTTAATTATACTAACACAAATAATTTCCTTTGGAAAAAATATTTGAAAGAAAATACGGAAAATGTCGACATTTGCCGATGATTTTTGACATTCATTAGTGTGCGAATACCTTAATTTTTTTGTTTGTCTTATGGGATAGAAAACATTGTGGGAAATGAAGATATTGCTTGTCACAATGTTTTCCAAAGTTATGATCTTGTAGGGTGTCAACAGGCATCACTGTGTAGTAATGGATTTTAAAGAAAGATATTTTTCCCGCTAGAGCAAAGTCATGCATCCTCTATCACTGCCTTTTAAGGGGCAGCTATCTAGAGTGCTTGACTATAATCGATTCACTATTAAACGAGAATAATTACAGTTGAACTGCTTTATCAAAACAACTGAAATTATTCTCGTTTAATAGTGAATCTGTTATAGATAACCCATTCATTCAAAAGTATCTGGTAGGCAATGGAAAAAAAAATGCACAAATTTCAGTGAACAGGTTTAGACTTTCTTGAAACAAGACCTGGTTGTGACGTCCCTAATAGAATAGCCTTTGGAAAACTTTGAGACAAAAGAAGAAAATGCTGCTGAGCTATGATGAACACAAATGACATTAGCATTAACATCTATTTAGTCATCTGCAACAAAGTTTAAATTGTAATATTCCAATATTTTCCCATGTGGGAAAGAGTTGATAGCGCTTTAATATCAGAATTGTTGGACTCTTGCATTGCCTGGCTTTGAGACATTGGGCCAGGGCAACAATATTTACATAAAATACTTTTGTTTGGTGTTGGTATCGAGGCATCGGAGCAGAATTTTTCTGTAAATACTGCAGACCAGGAGCACATTTAAGTTTTAAAAATGCAGACTCATAAAACATTTAGAATAAAATATGTGTTTTGGTTACATTTTAGCAATATAAATATTCCTCAATGTTTTCTCCAAAGCCTTTTCTATTTTAGACATAAAAACTAGATCTTTTCTATTCAAAACTAGACTTTGCTTGAACCAGAGTTAATTTGCCCTTTTTAGCTCACCTGAGCACAAAGTGCTCAAGGTGAGCTATTGAGATCACTTTTTGTCCGTCTGTCCGTCCATCCGTCCGTCTGTCTGTCTGTCCGTCCACAATTTGGTGTTTATGCTCTAGCATCCACAAATATTAATCAATCTTAATCAAACTTTGTCAAAACAAGTATGGTCATAAGTTCTCGAATGAGTTCGATTATGGGCCAGATCGGACCAGAATGTGCTGAGTTATCTGCCCTTGAATGTCAAAAAATGCCGTTTTTGACATTGTTTACACTTTAGCATCTACAATTATTGATCAATCAAAACAAAACTTGGAGACCATAAGATCTCGGATAAGTTTGGTTTTCAGTATGATCTGATCAGAAAGATGAGAGTATTGTGCTCTTGAATTCGACAAAATTGCTATTTTTGGCTGTTTTTGACCTTGTTTACACTCTAGAATCTACAATTATGAATCAATCAAGACAAAACTTGGACACAATGTTTGGGACCATAAGATCTTGAATGAGGTTGATTTTCATTTTGATCTGATCAGAAAGATCAGAGTTACGTGCCCTTGAATTTGACAAAAGTGCCATATTCGGCTGGTTTTGACCTTGTTAACACTCTAGAATCTACAATTATTTATCAATGAAGACAAAACTTGGACATAATGTGTTGGGGACCATAAGATCTTGGATTAGTTATATTTTCAGTCTGATCTGATCAGAAAGTTCAGAGTTATGTGCCCTTGAATTTGACAAAATTGCCATTTTCGGCTGTTTTCGACCTTGTTTACACTCTAGAATCTACAATTATTAATCAATCAAGACAAAACATGGACACAATGTTGGGGACCATAAGATCTTGGATGAGTAAGATTTTCTGTTTGATCTGATGAGAAGGTTGAGAGTTATGTGCCCTTGAATTTGACAAAATTGCTGTTTTTGGCTGTTTTCGATCTTGTTTACACTCTAGAATCTACAATTATTGACCAATCAAGACAAATCTTAGACACATTGTTGGGGAACACAAGATCTTGGACGAGTTTGATTTTCAATTGGATCTGATTAGAAAGTCTAGAGTTATGTGCACTTGAATTTGATAAAATGCTGTTTTCGGCTGTTTCCGACCTTGTTTATACTCTAGAATCTACAATTATTTATCATTCAAGACAAAACTTGGACACAATGTTGGGCACTGTTACATCTCAGATGAGTTTGATTTTCACAACGTTATTGATAATAAGTTCTTTTTCAGTCTTAAAATCATAAACATCAATTGAATTGAACAAAAATGTTGCTCATATCATTTTGGTTCAGGTGAGCGATATAGGACCATCATGGTCCTCTTGTCTTGATTATTTCAGCAAGGAATCAGTGATGTGAAGGTGGAAGATAATGAAAATGGTACACTCATACATTTGGTAGGTATTATATCACTTTCTTTTAGCAAGCTGGGACTTTATGCCAGGGTAGCTTATGTCACAGCCCTAGTGTCGGCATCAGCCTTCCGTCCCGTCTGCACTTAAAAATCTTTAAATGGTTTATATATATCTCCGGTACTATTAGAGATACAGCCTTGATATGTTTCATATGGATTACCTATTCCAAAGGACAGCATTTTAGGATTGTCCAATTTGAAATCTACTGCAGACAACAAAATATATGGTATCAAATGAAGAATTTGTGATTATTATTGGCCAGAAAACATTGAGACATAAGCAGGAAATGCTGTTTATCAGCATTTCCTTCTTTTGTCTTAATGTTTTCCAAGCAAATTCTTAAAGGGTCGTCAAAACCTGATCTTATTTCTGAGAAGTTTATAAAACAAATTCTCCTACAGGTAAAGGCAGATTTGAATGAAACTTTTAGAGAATGTTCCTAGTTGCAAGACCTTGTCATTATGGTTAGGTTCTCTTCTCTTATGCTGTGTCACAGAAAAAGGGTAGGGAAAGGTGATAAATGTGACGACTTTTGGAGCCCCATAAGATAAAAACTTTGGAAAGCATTGTGGAAAATGAAGAAATTGCTTGTGACAAGCAATTTCTTCACTTCCCACAATATTTTCAACCAGAAAAGACCCAAAAATGTAAACTTATATCCACACGAAATTGTCTTCTGCAACACCTATGAATTTGGACTAATCTGAAATTTTGCCATGTGGTAATTGGTTTAAACTTTAATATAGTGACATTTATTTCCTCCCACTTACAGCCGAGTGATGACACACTAATACAGATAGAGCCTGGATCGACACATATAATGAGTGGGGGAGATGAGAAAGTGAGGATCAAGATTAGGGACACGCTGCTCAAATGTTTACAGACTTTGTGAACAGAGGTTTTTGGCGTCTTGATTATGTCTGATCATGTCTTGGCGTAAAAATCAGTGCAATATCTTTTGTAACAACTTTACACTGTACCAAATCCAAGCAATAGAATGATGCCCCTTGCCACACAATGGCAGGTCCTTCTAATGGCCCAACTGAATGTGGGTTTTAGAAACTCTTGCAAAAAAAAGGAGAATTTTCCCTTGTTCCTTCAATATTGTTCACGGTGGATAACCCACGTGACTTTTGGGAAGCGTTAACACCGAAAAAATCGTCCGCTTCAAGGTATGTTTTGTATAATTTCTCAGCTTTAACTCTATTGATTTTGACGAGATAAAGTGCACGGAACGCGCATTTGAGGGGGCTATCCCCGTTTGTAACTCACTCTGCTCCGAATCCCGTGATTTCTTCAAACATTCAAGCGAAAGTTTTTGTCGGTGAACATGAACGCTTCCCACTTTGGTTTTGCACTTACAAATACTTTGGCTCGAATGTTTGAAGAAATCAATGGATTTGAAACAAGGTGAGTTAGAGCCGGGAATAGCCCTCTCAAAGGCGCGTTCCGTGCACTTTATCTCATCAAAATCAATAGAGTATAAGCTGAGAAATTAAACAAAACATACCCTGAAGCGGACGATTTTTTAAGTGTGGACGCTTTCCAAAAGTCACGTGGGTTACCCACTGTGTTGTTGTCTGCAACTCTTTTTAATAGGACCAGCCTGTAAAGTTGTAGTTATGAAGTAACAACTTTATTTCCATCACTGCTTGTTATTTCACATAAAATATACTAGAACAAAAAAGATACGCAACCCCAATTTTTCGTAATATTTTCGACAAAATATGTTTTTAATGGATATTGAGTACATTTTTAATATACCTGCACCCATACGCATAGATATTGTGTCATTTTTTCAGATGTCGTAAATTCATCACGTGATTCATAGTAAATTGTTAAAAACTGATTTTCCCCCTGTCGTGGTTTCTAAATGACTACTATCATAACAAATTTTCTTCAAACACAAGCCAAAACATAGACCAAGAAGATGCCAAAGCGTTCATAGACTTCTCACTACCCTATGCATAGCACGGCTGTGCCAAAATCAGCGCCAGTCTGTAGTACGGATTTTGTTTGTTTGAAAAAGTCAAAATGTTGTTGCAAAGCATTGATGGTGCAACAAATCGACACATTTTCGAATGTTTACGCTGTTGGCTCTCAATGGGACCACAACTGAACGAGCACGGAGCGGACGTGCAAGAGATATGACGTCTGCACGGTGTATAATCACGTGACATAGAATTTCCGGTAATCTTCGATAACTTTGTCAATACTTGACCAATTTGAATTCGGTTTGAAGCAGAGAAGGCGGGAGAATGTCAGGAATAACCTGGAAGCGTGGATTTTTGAAAATCAACTGATGAAAAAGTTATTGAAGATAAACGCAAAATTTGGTTTATCTTCAATAACTTTTTTATAAGTTTAACGGTTTTCACGCTCATCTAATGCGTGACGGCTGTCCACCTTCTCTGCTTCAAACCGAATTCAAATCGGTCAATTTTTGACAAAGTTGTTAAAGATTTTCTGAAATTGTTGCATCACGTGATTATCCACCGTGGTCTAGGCAGAACCGTATCATCAGGTTAATGCCAGCTACGGGATAGGTTTAAGAATGCAATGGAGACCGCTAATAAATCGCATGGACTTCACAACATTCGAAAATCGGTCCAAACTGAACGAAAGAGAATGTGTTTTTCGACCTACATACACTTTTTTTTTGTCAAACTGTGTTGACGCCCGGTGTAAACGGGGTGTTTTCTTATTAATGGAATTTACTACAAACAAGATTTTGTGGAATTTATAAGGTGAAATGTTAATGCTTTAGATGTATTACATTTTGTTCAAATCTGATTTGTTGTCTTTGCGTAAGAAGGAATTGAAAAGGAAGTTGCGTTTCTTTTTTTGCCTAGTATATTTGCTCGTTCACACTAAAAAGGACCTTTTGGGAAGTCCATAACGAAATTTTGAGAAGGGAAACTGATTTATCACGCGTCAACCAGACGTTGCATTTTCAAAATAAACATATAGTTAGATAGGGAAAAATATCTAGTTCTACAAAATTACCCTAGAGTGAAAAAATCAACCGTAATCAGTCTATGCAATTCTTGCAGACTGACTAGGGTGGATACTTTACACTTCCTAAGTACTTTTAACCCTTTCCAAAACAAGACTAGGTTTTGACGTCCCAAATAGAAATGGCTTGAGAAAACATTAAGACAAAAGAAGAAACTGCTGATAACCAGCAGTTTCTTCATATGTCGAAATATTTTCCATACTATATTATGTTCAAATTCCATCTTTATCAACATTCATTTTGTTTTCTGCAGCAGCTGTCCAATTGGATAACCCCAAATTTTGTCGTTTGGGAAAGGGTTAAGTGTGATGGACCATATATGTCTTTTGTTGTTAGCCTTGTCTAGTAGAAGGACGCAGGCTTTGGGATCGAAGGGTGCTTGTTTAAAATCCTTTCGGCTTGGAGTGGTAGACCTACAATTGCAGGCACCACTTGGTAAAAGAATCGTAAAAAATAAAGGATGAGGAAAGGAATTTTTTCCTGTATATTTTATTACCACAATAATAAATGAAAGTCAACATCAGTTGTGGTGAGGTTTGTGGTCTGTGTTGTGAGCCCAGAGTCGCAGGTCTGAGTCGCAAACTGAAATGTAATGTATAATTATGTAATATAAAATACTTAAGAATACACCCACAATTAATGTAATTTATTACCGGGTGCAGATTTTTAGACTGGTTGAAATGCAAAGGATGTTGCAGACCAAAATTTCCGGTAAATGACATTTTACATTTTTAGCTGGCGTGGTATGATAGCCTCGGAAGACCTATTGTCATACCCCCCTCCATACCCCCCCCCCCCGGAGGTTGGCATCGGCGTCAGCGTCCGCAAAAACTTTAACCTGGCCCATATCTCATGCCCTATTAGAGATACAGCCTTCATGTTTCACTTGTGGGTACCTCTAACCAAGACCTTTCATCTGAGACCATGACCTTTGACCTTGGAGTTTGACCTACTTTTTGACCGTTTTTATAAACTTTAACCTGGCCTTTATCTTATGCCCTATAACAGATACAACATTGATATTATACCTAAGGATACCTCTAACCAATGACTTTGACCTTGTGACCTTGACCTTGGAGTATGACCTTCTTTTAAAAAACTTTAACCTGGCATAAAAAATTTTTTAACCTGGCCTATATCTTATGCCATATTACACATACACTATTACAGCCTTGATATTTCACGCATGGAGACCTTACCAACACCATTCACGTTTGACTTTGACCTTGTGACCTTGACCTCAGAGCTTGACCTACTCCTAAATTTTTAAACATGGCTTAAATTTCATATCCTTTTACACATTAAGCCTTGATATTTGACACATGTACACCTCCTTCCAACATTTTTTCACATTTGACCATGACCTTGAACCTTGTGACCTTGACATTGGAGTTTGACCTTTTAAAGGGACTTTTCATTCCAAATTCAATTTTTTAAAGTATGTCTTGATGCCAAGATTGGTTATTCTAATGAGTATAAATGCTATTAGTTTTTTGAAGTTGTTGCCAATAAGCGAGAAACACGCACTTAAAGTTGAGACATAATCGATAAATTGCATATAAATCCGAACTGTTGTCCACAACAATTTGTTCAATTTTAACACAAAAATATAAATTTCTCGTAAACGGCGCAATGTTTTGGCTTAAAATTTTCAGAATTTTCATAAGGAAATATGCTCTTTCAGCTAGAAATAAAAGTAAAATTTATGACAAAAAATTCTGAAATGTCACTTTAAAAAGCTTTAACCTGGCCTATATCTCATATCATTTTACACATACAGCCTTGATATTTCACACATGGACACCTCTGACCAAGATGTTTCACATTTGACCATGACCTTGGACCTTGTGACCTTGACCTTTGAGTTTGACCTCCTTTTAAAAAACTTTAACTTGGCCTATAACTCATATCCTATTACACATACAGCCTTGATATTTCACACATGGACACCTCCTACCAACACTGTTCACATTTGGCCATGACCTTGTCACCTTGACCTTGGAGTTGTAAACTCCTTTAACCTGGCCTACATCTCATGTCCTTTTACACATACAGCCTTGATATTTTTGTCTCAATATTTTCTGTGTCATATTTAAGACAAATTCTATCTATGATAACATCCATTTTGTCTTTTGTGGCAGTTTTTGAATCTGATCACCCTAAAATTTTGTCTTTTGGGAAAGGGTTAATACATTTAGTGATACTAACCTCCAGTATTTGTTGGTAACAGTCTAGTAATATTCCATATTTTTGTTCTTTTGTGTTCTTATTAACATATCCTATTGGTGAACGTATGGGTATAGCTTCACATCTTTCTGAAATCTGTTAAAGCAGAATCCATGATGATGTGTTGCCCATGTAGGCATATAAGTATCACATTAACTTGTAAACTGCCTTGTTCAATTCAATTGTTGTTGTGAAATTGATAAATAATTGGTTTTTTAGCTCACCTGAGCACAAAGTGCTCAAGGTGAGCTATTGTGGTCGCTCACCGTCCGTCGTCCGTCCGTCTGTCCGTCTGTCCGTCCGTCCGTCTGTCCGTCCGTCCGTTCACATTTTCTGTAAACATCTTCTTCTCCTGAACCATTGGGCCAATTTCGACCAAACTTGGCAGGAATGTTCCTTAAGGGACCCTTTTCAAAACTTGTTCGCGAATTTTTGATTTGTCAAAAAATGTGGGCGTGGCAGGGCGGGGCTTATCGGACTGAAAAATCCTAAGAAAATTCTTTAAAAATCAACCATTGGGTCAATTTGAAGCAAACTTTGCAGGATTGTTCCTTGAGTGACTCTTTTCAAAATTTATTCTCAAAGTTTTAAATTCGTCAAAAAATGTGGGTGTGGCAGGGCGGTGCTTATCAAACTTATTAAGGGAAATAATGAATAGAAAACTTTTGCAAGTTGTAGTCTTCAATTTGCCTCCCTTGGTCCATATTATTTAACTTGGATTTTATCTTTACACCTGATCTAGTCTTGGACCAGCTTAAATAAACAAACTGAGAGGATAGAGCTCTGTTTTGTTTACTTTTCCTCGGATAATCAGACAAGATTCACTATTAAACCAGAACAATTACAGTTGTTTTGATAAAACAATTCAACTGTAATCTTCTGTTTAATAGTGAATCTATTATACTTCTATTTTGCAACTAACATCCTCTTTAGATCTTTACCAAATTACTGTAAAATTTATTATTTTGTAATGAAAAAGGGCCCTATGTTGTTGATTCTTGGAGGTTAAGAGTTCTATTTTGAACATTTGGAAAACCTTTTCATCTCAAAACAGTTAGCTATGTATTGTGCAAGATACAGTAACAGTATTTTTGTCTTCAAATCTTGTGAGAAAAGCTTAAAACATGTTTCCATATCTTTGTTTCTCATTGATATCACGGGAAAAGGGGCCTAAAAGACAAAATCCCTCTTAGCACTCTACAGGCTACAATTTTGGCACAATGTTCATGAAACTTGGTCAGAATGTTTGTTTAGTAACAAAAATAGACCCTATAGAAAATTGGAATGTTCCCTTGGATATCAAGGGAAAAGGGGCCTTAATGACAATATCCTTGTTAGCACCCTAAGAGGCCACAATTTTGGCCTAATCTTGAAACTTGATCAGAATATTTGTCTTGTCACAAGAATGAAGCTTATCAACAATAAAAATGTTCCATTTTGATATCATGGGAAAAGGGACCTTAATGACAAAATCCTTGTTAGGCACTTTAGAGGCGACTATTTTGGCCCAATCATCATGAATCTTCATCGGAATGTATGTTTAGTCACAAGGATAAAGCCTATTGAAAATTGGAATGTTCCAGATGATATCATGGGAAAAGGAGCCTCAATGACACCTTGTTAGCACTTTAGATGCAATAGTTTTTGTGTTTTGTCTAATCTTCATGTAACTTGTGATCAGAAAGTTTGTCTAGTCACAACGATTAACTCTGAGGAAAATAGGAATGTTCCATGGGATAGCATGTGAAAAGGGGCCTTAATGACAATTCTTGTTAGCTCTAGTTAGACCATATTTTTGGCTAAATTTTCATGAAACATAGTCAGGTTGTTTGTCTAGTCCCAAGGATGAAGTCTATTGACAATGGGAATATTTCGTTGGATATCATGGGATAAGGGGTCTTAAAGACAAAATCCTTGTTACTATGTTAGCAATGTAGAGGCTACAATTTATGTCCAATTGTCATGAAAAATGTTCAGAATATTTGTCTAGATGAGGCCTATTGACTAAATGGGAATGGTCTTTTTGATATCATGGGAAAATGTGCAATCATTTCTCACCTTTTGACATCTCAGTTCAGGTGAGCGATATAGGACCATCATGGTCCTCTTGTTAAATTATAGCCACCCCACTAATGATTTGTACGCGCGGAGTTATATTCTCGCAAACTTTGTGTTTAAATTGTTTAAGTCTAAAATGACGTCTAATTCAACAACCCAACAAACACTTTCTTTTTGAAATGAAAGGATACATAAAATTGCAAAATTCTCATTTCGTTAACTTAGATTGACAAAATTCATGTAAAGCGTAGTCAAAATTGAAAGTTCAAATAGAATTTATAAAGAGTAGATCTATAGTTTACCCCATTGGGACTAGTCTTTTTTTCTTTTTATTATTATTATTATCATTATTATTATTATTGTTGTTATTATTATTTACTTATTTTTGGTGAATTACTATGTATAAAATATATTTTAAAAAAACATTTGCACTGGTCCCTATATGGTTTACCCACAGTTATGCCAAGTTTCCACAGCGTATTGTCATTCGGCGCGTTGCACAGTTGTTTCATCATAGCCGTCTGATTAGTGACATCATTTCCTGCTTTACATGGCGCATTCGTTGTGCTGTTACTTTTGAGCGTTGTTGACACTTTCTGTTTGTCACATATCTTTATATCTGAAATGGTAAAAGGGATATTCATGAATATTGGCACAAAGGACTCTATAACACACTTTTACATTGCTCCACCGCCTAATGTAGCCTATACTAGATCTACGTCGCCCAAATAGGTGTGGATACGTAACGAACGTACCAAATTTGAATGACGTCACAGGAAAATTTACAACGTCGCGTTAATCTCATTAGGGTCTGACTACCTTAAAGTGAAGCTAATAAAGTCGTATTTTGAAAATGGGCCTTATACATAAATATGACTTTTAAGAACAAAATGAATTTAGACCAGCCTTTGCAAAGTCTGAGCAAGGTCCATGCTGTTCTCTAACGTGCTATAAAGCTGTGACATAATATTATGGCAAGATAAGTAGGCCTACTTATCGTTGTTGATCAGAATGATATTTAGGCACAGGCCGAACTGAAAACACGATGTTCTCAGGTACAGTTAATACTCGTTATGTCGGTATGTCAAATTTCTGCTAAAGTCGAAGTGAAAATCTGGTCCCGTCCTCATCAATAGATATCAGAAATGTTACACAAAATTACTATAAAGAAAATACAAATGTATAGCCATTGAAATAAAGAAGGAAAGGAAAGAAACAAGCAATTTCTTTCCATTCACTATTATGTTTCAATTATATATACGTTCTTGATGACAAATGGATAAATATACGTAATTTAATCCCAAATGAACAAAAATGGGAAAAATCAAACTCCGCCTGACATCTCGAAATATAATAATGTTGCCTACGACTTCGACACATTGACTACGAGTTCAAACTGTATTTATTTTACTTCTATGAGATCTCGGCTCATAATCTATCCATACCTGCAGGACACGCCCCATTCGAGCACTCGACAATTTCCGCCGTGTCGCCTGTACAATTGCTCCCGCCATTTTGCGGTGGTGGGTCAGTGCACGTACGATAACGACGTCTGTGTCCTTCTCCGCACACAACACCACAATCTGTGTAATTCGTCCAGCTTGTCCATTGTCCATCTAAAATAGAATATTTAAAGTTAACGGTTTACGCTATCGTTCGTAAACTAGACTTGTCCGCTGACAATATAGCTCGCCCTTACAGCAGCTTGTCACAAAGAAAAAGCTAAACACATAGATCAAGGTAAAATGTCTTAGTTCCAAATGAAAATCCTTGGTAGATCTATCCATATATGAAATATCATGCTCTAAAAGTACAGGGTGTCCCAAAAGTAGGGTACCACTTACAAAGCTTAATAGCTCTGCTATTTCTCAGCCGATTTCATTCGGAAAACTATCATTATCTGGGGAATTCAATGAAATTATCTTTGCAGTATATTTCAACGTTATGCATAAATTAAGGTGGCGTCATTTTTACGTCATCTGTACCACTATTAAAATGACGTCACTGCCTAATTGCTCAAAGCGTAAATATGCAGTAAAGCATATCATTCACAAAATATCCCATATATGTGCAAAGAAAGTTACAGTTTTAATTTAGAACAAAAGATCCACCAAGAGCAGAACTAACCTACTCAATAATACCTAAACTTGAACGATCTCGGTCAGACTTTGGTGAACATAGAAGAAAAAAAAAGATCGGAAACATCCTGCAGCGCATAAAACATCTCAGCTTTGAAGGAGACTGTAAATGGAAGTCTAGGAAAGTCGATTAGAAGATTTTTGTCCCAACAAGATTCGTTTAAATCATTAGTACAGTGAAATTTGAAATTTTATTTGAAACTTCCCCATACAATAATAAAATTATGAAATCAAAGTCTTTGGGAGATCAAGTCAAATGCTTAGACTTTCCTCGGCGGACACACGACGGATTTCAATGCATTCATCTATTTTCTGTGGATAGACTTGTGTTATAGTTCCCAAAACAAGAACATGACTTTGTTACAACATTGCTTTCAAACATTCAAAGATAATGTAGGAATAGTTCTGTGGACACATGTGAGGCAGTTATTGAAAACTTTATATATAGTACAAGAATACATCAAGTAAAGCGACAGAAGGGACGTAATCTAGAGGACGTCATTTACTATAAAAATGACGTCATTGATAAAATAGGATGTGTTCTACATAAAATATACAAATGGCATGATATTTTGATGACATTTCGTTATTTGTTTCTACACATAACCATCTGCAATGTCATCCATATTGGGAATATACAATTGATATATTAGCCGAGATATAAAAGGTTTTAAGTGTTACCTTACTTTTGGGACACCCTGTACATTACTCTCTTAAGAACAGAGCACATTCTCTCTTCATTCCATTATAATATAATGATGCTCTGTTCCCGCAGGGTCATTTCACGCCTTGGCGTGATTTCGGTATCCAATCGTTGGCTTTACACAACAAAACAATTTAAAAAGCTGATACAAACTTTCATTGGCTGACACTTCAAATTACCGGCTTCGGCCAAAAATAGAAGCGACGTAATGTATACGTAATCAAACAAGATAAAACTAAATGATTTTGATTCGATAATTCAAATGTTACCGGCTTCAGCCAAAAATAGGAGCGACGTAATGTATACGTAATGATCATGCAAGATAAAACGATTCGATAATTCAAATGATGTGCTATAATTAGATTATGACGACCAAATAGGGTGTTTGTGTACCAAAAACGGCAGAGGTAATATTTGATGGTTAATCAATAGACCTCGGCTTTGGAGAGTACCTGTACATAAGATAAAGGTCAGGCTAAAGTTTTTAAAAAAAGTAGGTCAAAGGTCAAGGGCGGTGATATCTAGTGGTAAGACGCGGGCTTCGGGATCGAAGGGTTCCGGGTTCAAATCCTGCTGGTGGCATGGGATTTTTCAGAGCAAAAAGATTAGCCCCTCGTTGCTCCTCTTCATCCAGGTGTATAAATTGGTGCACGTGAGAGTAAAAGTCGGTGTGTTGTGGCTAGCTGTAGGCGCCGAGTGTTAACAGCCGGCTTGAAACTCGATGATCGTGGGTTAAACACTCATTCTACAAAAAAGTCCACAATTACTGAAATTCTATGTCCCCCACTAGTAATAAATTCATCGAAAGGTTTTTGTTTTCGTTTCTTTGCTTAAGATTATACAAAAGACACCTTGTACGTATTTCAAGCATGATATAAGACCAGGAACTATTTTTTCTCCTTAAATTTTACATTTCTTTAGCTTATTTTCCACGAATTTTGGTTGTCCCTGCACTGGTGCAATTCAAAATCAGCTTAATTTTAACACAGTTTAATCTATATTTGCCTCGATTATCTTTCTATTCTTTCCCAAATATATTTGCCTGTAGTCTGATTAGTGTTTCGTGGGAATGCAGGACTAAACTTTTTTGAGATAAAGGTTTTTCTGATGTCCCGATTTCCAGAGTAAGATACATAACGCTACTTTAACTGATAGTAAAACACAACATGATGTGTTCCTAAGGTCAAAACGGTTTTTAGTGGTAGGTTAGATATCAACGTAAACAGAAACACACACAAAAAGATCAAGCTTATTAACATTTTCGAATAAAACAACATCAAAGTTCAAAAACAAGAATCCCCCCATTTCTTTCATAAGATACGTTACGGCTTAAACCTACTTTTATTTCGAATCTTTCACCATTTTTCATACACGTGATATACTAAATGATTCCAAACCTTCTTTAGAAAAAAAATTTGCAGCGTAATTAACCAGGGAGCTTTATTCCTGGTGAATTTCTTTAAAAACTAATTTATGAATAAGATACGTTACGATAAGATACGTGACGCTCGACTAAGTCAGGGCAACAAAAAACTAATGTGATCAAATTAGACTATCCACTTGGACTTCTTTTCGAACATAGTACACTTTGGACAAAGAATAGACATCCATCTTAATGAAATCACCATTTTTATACAATAAATGAAAGAAACCAATACAAAACAACCATATGTATTCCAAAGCCCAGGACCGGATGGGATAACAGGTGAATTTTTTAAAAACACATGCAATGATATTTCGCCATTAATCACTGATCTTTTTAATGCTATTTTTAGTAATGGGGATTTCCCAATAAACTGGGGTAATAGTATAATATGCCCTATTTTGAAAAAAGGTTCACGTAAAGATCCCAACAATTATCGAGCGGTTTCGCTTATAAATGTTTTAAGTAAATTATTCGCCTCAGTTCTCAATAAGAGACTTACAACATGGTCTATAGAAAATAATATAATCGATGAAGCACAAGCTGGATTTCGAGCAGGATACTCTACAATAGATAATTTATTCACTTTGCAGGCTATTGCTCAAAAATACCTTTCCAAACAAGGGGGTCGATTTTATTGTCTTTTCATAGATTTTTCAAAAGCATTTGATCGTATTAACCATGAAGCATTATGGAACAGTTTAAAATCGAAAGGTGTACACGGAAGTTTTTTGCGTATTTTACAATCAATGTATGGGAGACTATCCGCTAGTGTAAAAACAGCATCCGGTATTACTAGTTGCTTCCCCTGTTTAGTTGGTACCCGTCAGGGCTGTGTGAGCAGTCCACTGATATTTTCTCTTTTTATTAATGACCTAGCTACAATGTTACGTGAACGATGCCAATCAGGAATATTCATCACTAATCAGATACATGATATTTTAAGTTTAATGTACGCAGATGATGTTGCGAGCTGCGCAGAAACCGTTATTAAATTACAGCACCAAATAAACATTATCGACGACTTTTGCCAAATAAGTGGTATGCAAATTAATATGGACAAAACTAAAATTATTGTTTTTAGAAATGGCGGACCTTTGCGTGAAAATGAGAAGTGGTTTTTTAGAGGACAACAACTGGAAACAGTTTCGTATTATCGCTATATGGGTCTTTTATTCACACCGAAATTAAAATGGACGCGCGCAAAGGTAACTCTGACAGCACAAGCTAGAAAATCTATAATGTCTATATATAATTATCAGAAGAATTTCGGCTTTTTTGATCATAACGATATTTTCAAATTATTTGACTCCATGGTGAAACCCATCCTGTGTTATGGAGCAGAGATATGGGGGTTCGAATATTCGCAGCAAATTGAATCAGTTCATGCAAAATTTTGCAAAAAATTCCTAGGATTACCTGATTTTGTAAACAATAGCATGGCGTTAGGGGAATGTGGACGATTGCCTCTTTATACAACATACTTTGTTAAAGTTATCAAGTATTGGTGCCATATTTTAAACATGCCAGAACACAGATATCCTCGAAATTCATACACCATGCTCAAACAACATGACGATAGTGGACGAATAAATTGGGCTACAAATGTTAAAAATTTACTTTTCCGATACGGCTTCGGTTTCGTCTGGATCTCACAAAGCGTCGGGGACTCTCGTGCGTTTGTTTCAATATTCAAACAAAGAGTTAAAGACTGTGCTACTCAAGATTGGTATGATGATGTAAGTTCGTCTGGTAGATGTTATTTGTACAAAAAATTTAAAACGCTTTTGAATGTTGAACGTTACATGTCATATGAACTGCCATTTTATTTGAGAAAAGCAATGTCTAATTTCAGATGCGCAAATCACAGTCTAAATATAGAAATTCTCAGAAGAACCGGAATAGATAGAAATTTTCGTTTTTGTCCGTTTTGTAGAGATCGAGAGGGAATCGAAGTCGTTGAGGATGAAATCCATGCATTTTTGGAATGTGGCTTATATAATGATATCCGCAATCAGTACGTAAATCAATATATTTCAACAACACGAAACAAAGAAATAGAATTTATTCGGCTTATTTCATGTGACGACCAAAATACTATCAAAAACGTAGCTTCTTTTATATTTCATTTGATCAGAAAACGTAGAAATGATGCACTGTTATAATTTTGAACGACATGAGAAATATCTATACATAAAACTTTAACAACAACAACAACAACAACAACAACAACAACAATAACAACAACTAGATACTTGATAATTTTCTCCATATATCATTTACACTTGCAAACAATACGGTAGAAAATGTCTTTCATAACTTTGTTACATAATCTTCCAGGTACTCTGTATGTAAAATATAATGTCATAATGTTTTGTGTTATGGGCCGGTGGCCTAAATCACCAATAAAATTATGTTATGTTATGTTATGCTTAATGAAATCACCATTTTTATACAATAAATGAAAGAAACCAATACAAAACAACCATATGTATTCCAACGCCCTCCAAAGGAAGACAAGCTATGGAAAACTTCTGATAACATTCTTTGTAGAATCGTTGATCCAGTTGGCACACAAAAACGCATGTGTCATTTAGTAATATTTCACGAAGTCCTTGAATTATTTGAAACAATAAAACAAATGAAATCATAAGATACGTTACGAACCATTTTGATTGCACTGTTTTCAAAATAAGTGCTGCATTGGCTAGTTTTACTATAGTATTTTATCATGTTATATATATGTTTAAATGGCAATTGTTGCAAAGAGATTAGAAAGGGTATTTGGTGCAATTATCCTTTACCATTGACATAATTAAGCATTTCGAATATATTGGTATCTTGTTTAAATCTTATTTCTCGGACTGTCTTCTATAATTCAAGCTTGAAACCAGTGCATTTCTAACCAACGCCTAAGCCTACAGATATTCCTTTCACTTTTCACCAAAAATATACGAAATGTGATAATGTATGCATGTTCAAAAGATAGATATTTTGTGTTGAAATAAGATACGTTATGGCATGGTTCCTTACCTTGTGACAATCACTAAGGCTAAATAAATTAGAATAAGATAAGTTTTGTGTTATAATTTAATTGAGTGGTATCTTATCTTTATATTTTCAGCAGAAGTTCATTATATTTCATACAAGGTCTATTCAATTCATTCAAAACAAACAAAAAATAATGAGAGAAACGGTATATCCTTTAAATACGAACTTTAAGGCCTTAATATTTTTATAACAAGTCAATAAATCACCATTTTCTCGCAATACAATAAATTCTTGATCTGGTGGAAACCTAATATGAATCGTCATCCAACACCAATAGACAAAACTAATGTGTAAACAGGAAAACCAAACACCATAACGTATCTTATTATGCATAGACGTCACTGTGTTTGGATCCCAAAAATTGAAAAAATCCGGCTTTGTTTGGGTACGCTAAAATTGAATTCTCTAATTTCAACAAATATTTTGCAAGAATAAGTCAAAAACTAAGTCTTTCAGAATGGTCGGTTTTTCAGATTTTTATATTTCTAATTGTGGACTTTTTTGTAGAATGAGTGTAAAGTGTAAAGTCTTTGAAATCTACTCCAAGATGTAAGGACTTTAAACCCCTAACTTTAATTCTATTTCACACCAAAAAAACGGATTCTTTTGGAAAGTTTATCGCAACATATGCCCTAGAAAATTATTCAAACTCTGAGAAAACGTTCTGCTAATCGGTTAATACTCAGATTCAGTGTTCGTCCTAGTTTTTGGACCAATGAAATTGCAGTATGTTTGAAAATTTCGGCGCTATATTTCACATAAACGCACTGCCGGTCAGTTTATACATAGCCACGCCCCCGTTTCCTGTGCATTTATGAAAAAATGATGTAATATTTTTGGGAAAATGAGGTAATTTTTGGGAAAATGATGTTATTACAGTAAGATCCGCTTGGTGGTAGCTCCGGTCTGAGGCGTGGTTTGAAGAGCGTATGTTTTCATTGGTTGACGAACACTAAGTCAGATAGAGTCTGTATAGTAGATTCTACGCGACATAAACGTTCAAAGGCTGTGCCTTTTCAACGTTTATATCGCGTAGAATCTACTATACAGCCTCTATCTAATACGAAGAGTGGGTTGTTTTCTAGGTCAACCTGCGGAAATGTTGACTTACCAATGATGCAGTCGGATACTTTACAAGCCTCAAACTTGGTTGTGGCGCCGGTACATTGTTGTCCGCCATTTTGTGGTGCAGGTTCGGTACATGTTCTTATAAAAACAGCAACACCCGTACCACATGTTTTACTGCAAGGTCTGGCGGTAAAGTTGGACCATCCCCCGTCTGTCAAAAATGAATTTCAAGACAAATTAATAAATGATAAGTATAACTCAACAAAAACCTCGATGATATTTCATTTAGGTTTTGATCCGGTACATTGTTGTCCACTACATTGTGATACAGGTTTTCATATTTAAACAACGACGCTCGTGCCACAAGTTTTACTGCATTGCCGGGCTGTAGAGTTTGACCACCCAACGTCTGTGTAAATAATAATGAATAAAATGATATTGTAAGATGCTAATAAAATAGTAATAATAATAATAATTAGACGATTCTAGAAGTAAAAAGGGAATAACGTGTTTCGTGTAAATATACTCGAATTTGATTCTTGAGCGAAAGATAATTATGTCTTTTCTTCAAAACCACCAGTTTTAAGCTGCAGTTACGACGTTTCCGAAGAGACGCAACGATATTAGATTTGCATTTCGAAATATGTGTTCGCTTTTTATAATTAAAATATATCGGAGAGTTCTACAGCTTCAAACAAGCTGTAGTTTCGAAGATTTTGTTGAAAAGCGACGATATATTGGCATCGTTGAACACGGCCTCATGCGAAATCATTCAATCAATCAAACTAAATCCTTCAATCAAATCAAATCAATCATTCGATCAATAAAAGTAAATCAGTCAACAATCAAACTAAATCATTCAAACAATTAATCCGAGTCTTTTCTGATGCAAATTTCGCTTTTTGATATGTTGACGTCGCTCCATTTTAAACTGGAGCGACGTCAATGTATCAAAAAGCGAAATTTACTTCAGAGAAGACTCGGAATATCAATCAATCTTACCAATGGGACACTCCTTCAGTTTACAGCCGGTAATTTCCCGGGCATCTCCGACACACTGTTTCCCGCCATCTTGAGGGAACGGGTTGTTGCACAGTCTGATTCTAGCCCGTATGCCGTCACCGCAGCTTGAACTACACGAACCCCAGCTCGTCCAGGCACCCCAATTACCATCTGAAAATAAAGTTACGTGACTCACATCCGTTTGAATGTGGAGGTTTCAAGGGATATTTAGCAAATACTTTTTGAGTTATGCTCCAGACAAAAAATGAAGTATGAAAATCTGCAAAGGACAATCACGTGTACTCCAAAAATATTATCAGCAGAATAACAATTCTTTTGCACTGTAGCTCTTCATAATCACTGATGGTGAACTCGGCCAAAGCAATGGACGTTTTTCGCTACAACAAGGTACAGATATTTTGCGTTTAAATGTGAGTTTAAAGATCTGATTGGATAGTTTTTCTAATAACAATGAATTTGTTCTAGAAATAGACCGGGTTTACCGATATGTATTGACAAACCGTCGGTGTTGTTATAAAATTTCGTAACTACGGCTTTATCGAAGCCGTAGTAACGATATTTTATAACAACACCGACGGAATACAATGATCGCGAAAAAACGTCCAACGCTTTGGCCGAGTTCACCACCAGTGATAATGAGATCTATCCCCATATGAAGTGTCATGATTCTACCTTATGTACTTTTTTGATGTTGTGTGAATTAAAACATTGCCACAATACGGGTAGACCGACCACTTTGTCGAACAGCGAAATTCTCCGACTGTTCACATTTTAAACCTGTTGTAAATGACAAAAGTTGTAAATATGAATTGAGTTCTTGAAATTCGTATTGCGGATTTTCTTCCCAAACTTCATAACTATAGCTTCTTTAAAGCTGTAGTTACGGGTCTTTAAAACATTAGTTTCGCGGAGAGGGTTTGGTTTATTAGGGTTTACGTCGTTTTCAACTACTAAGGTCATATCGCGGGGGCGGGGGCACCTAGCCATGGATTCCTGTCGTTTCTCATACCATTACTAACACAACACCCTTACCGAGCCTCCAGCTGCTCCCCCACATAGGTTCACGATATCAAACCATTTAGTGATGGACGACATTTTTGTCAGTAAGGGTGTTTGCCGCGGCCGGGTATTTCGCGGAGAGGGACATGTCCGTAAAATTTGCCATTTTCCGATTCAGGGGCAAGAATGCCAAGATTCATCTGAATCTAAATAGTAGCATGCACAACTTAACAGCATGGAAATGCACTGTGGCAACTTTTATCAAAATTCGGCTAAAACTGTATAGGTTGCACTGACAAGAAAATGGCCATTATTTTTTCAAATCAAGTGCATCCATAATTCAAGCACAAAAAGAGTTATCTAAATTTCGTAAATGGTGTGCACAACTAGGTACCATCGAGATCCATTGTGGCAAGTTTGATCGAATTCCGGTTGAAACTGTAGGACTTGCGCACACAATAAATATTGCTAACGGACAGACGGATAGACTGGCGACAAGGGCCCCATTTTACTAACGATCGTACGATTATTTTTTGCCTATTACTTGTAACAACAAACCTGATTGGCCCAATCTGATTTCTCATGCAATCAAATGTCTTGTTACACAGATTACACAAATGCACGGTGGTAAGATCGTTAGTAAAGCGGGGCCCCAGGGCCATAATATATAATCCTTCGGGCGTATAAAAATGCTAGAACCACGAGTACAATATGAAATATGAATGGAGAAATAACATACCCAAAACATGTGAACATCGAGGATTTGTACATTTATCACTCTGGTACAACTCTCCTACACACGCATTCCCGCCTTCACAATGTCGTGCACGGAATCTCGTGCCATCATCGCACGTGACGGAACACGAGCTCCAATCTGACCACCTCGACCATACACTGCCTAGAATAAACGGAGTCGAGATCTTGATGGGCTTTAGGAAGAATAACCGTAATCTGGCCATTTTGAGATTCATAAAACATCGGATCTTTTCGAGCGGTATCGTTACGTATCCGAAACATATACGGGCGTGGTCGTAAACATTTGGCGGTGGGAAGTTCCACCGCCGAATGTTTAAAATGTCGCCCGGGTAATTCCGACGTCTCGCGAATCTAATTAGGGGTGGACTCCCTTAAACGGCGGGGGAATCATGTGACACAACAATTTCAGAAAATCTTTAATAACTGCATGTATGTAAATATTTGACCATTTTTATGTCATCGTATCGAAAGATCGGCAGCATATTGTTTTACCGTTGAATATCAGTCTATCCGTCCGTCTGTCTATCAGTCCGAAACTTCATGCGAAAACTTAACATTTGTCTTTTCTCTAAGGGTTTCCACATATAAAGCTCAACTTTAGTATGCAACCTTGCAAGGATATCAATCTGTTCCACGCAACATGATCTTCTTCCAGGTCATCCATTAACCCTTATCAAGCCTTTTAAACATGTAAGCCTTAACATTAGCCTTTTTTCTCCAAAGGTATTCGAGAAAATTATTTGGTGTGTTAGTTTCTTTGCATGATATCTATAAAATATTATGATCTATGCAATAAGACCTTTCTCCCGTTTTGATTAAAAATATAACGTCGGTGGGAAGTCAAAACCTCGTAACTCCAGCTTATTCAAGCTGTAGTTACGAGGTTTTGACTCGCCACCATTTTCTCAGCCATTTTTATCTTTACCGAACCAAACCGGACAAAATCGAATAATGGATAGGCCTATCTCAAGGTAGCTTTATGTTCCATATTAATAAAAACATAACTAATGCCAACTATATTTCCTCTTTTTATTGTCTTTCTTTCGGTCATCCAAGAAGGTGTGAGACTAAGATATCTTACCATAAGGCTTTGTCGTGGGAAATAAAAATCTTTGTTCCAATTTTTTACATACACAACCTAAAGCGAAAACAAAGAAAAGCTTTCAAATAAAATAGATCAAATAAAAAGAATGTAGGCTACAATTTTTTTCAACAAATATTCATTTTGGTCTAAAAACTACGCCTGACTATATATATATCAAATTATTGAGTTACTTCGAAGTCTTCGATATTACCAGCCAACACCCGAATGTCAAAAACAAAAAAAAAAGATATACTCAGTTCCAAAAGAAAGCGTGCAATTTCGCGTTTTGCTTTTACCACCATTTTCATGAAATTTGTGTCATTTTAGGGAGTAAAGGGATATCATGCTTTAGATTAAACCTTAAGAAAATTGGCATCAAAACAGATGTCGATAGAATTGCTCATACTGAATACACGCAGTCAGATCATTATGGTGTTGAGATTTGCACTCCTTACATCTTCTTCTATGGAAAGAGTTACATGCCGTTGTAGGGTTTGACAAGTTCTTCCAAGCAATTCCCACAAGTTTGAACTTTCCCGTAGACGTTACGTGTACGTCAACGTTAGCAATTGCTACGTTAGCAGTCTAGTAATTTGTCTCTGAACCGTGCAATAACGTTCTACAACAAATGTATGCCCGCAAGATGCCATACAAATGGACACTAGCTATTGGAACATACATACCAAACAAATTCAAATTTCTTGACGGCTTTTGTTTTCACCAGGATCAGTCTTGTTAGCCGACGTTAATTTTAATTCATTTCACGCTAATGTACTATGTACAAATGTAAGGAAAATGTGATTTTATGCTAAGGTATGACAAAAGGATTGCAGTGAGTGTAATTTCTGATGGATAACTTATCCAACACGTGAGGTATGCGTCAAGCACTAAAAATGCAAAATCGCAATTAAGGTTTACGAACTGAGAATGAAAACACCACTTTCTAGCCATACGAAATGCATCAAACTATACACACTTGTAAATACACTTCACATAAGTTGATTCACCATGCCGGATTTCAAGATTATGCTTCAAGAAGAAAATTATTTACAAATATTATATTACTCTATATTCATATGCAAGGGAGGTAATTTTGAACATTTTTGTCAAATATTTCCATAAGTATGCATTAATTCAAAATTCTAAACCATACAAAATGCTTATGTTTGTATTTGGTATGGAAATATAACATAGTCTAGGAATTACTGGCACTTTTCAAATTTCGCCTCTGGCTCTGCATTTCATTCACAGTTCGTAAACCTTAAGCCGAAGAATTCGTGCATGCTATGTGATTTCTTCATCAATATATCGTTTGTCAGTAGTCTTGAGACGTGTCGTACAAAATTTCTTTACGGTAGACGGTATACTTTTCGAGATATTCAAAATTCAAAAGTGCACACCTATATTTCGGTGCAACATCAATGTTCCAATGCCGCCGTATTTTCTCCTTTTCTCCAAACACTTTTCATGTTGTTATACTGATTCCAAATGCATAAAATTCGCGTCGTATCGAAAGGGGATAATTCAGAATGACATATTTGATGGGACTAAATAAACTAGTTTACCTTTTATAGCCAATTCCCATGTGAAAATGGCGACGAGCAATGTATATGTCCGCAGCATCATGTATGCCTACAAGGTAAAGCTCAGGATAAATAACCAGGCAGATTATTTCTAGCTCAAAGCTAGAGATGCTCTGTCTGGTCATTTATCGCGATCTGTAACAAAGGGGGAAACAAAAAGAAACACAAACGAAATATCATAATAATTAACCCTTTCCAGAACGAAAAAAAAATGACTACCCTAAAAAGTATTAACGGTGGATAACCCACGTGACTTTTGGGAAATGTTCACACCGAAAATTTGTCGGCTTCACGTGACTGTTTTGTTTATTTCTCAGCTTATATTCCTACTCTATGGATTTTACGAGATAAAGTGCACCGTACGCACCTTTGAGAGGCCATTCCTGATTCTAACTCACTCCCTCTGCACCGAACCCCATGGCTTCTTCAAACATTTGAATGAAAGCATTCATTTATGAGTATGATTTGTATTTTGCAGGAAAATTGTTTGAGAAAAGGAAATTGTAAACTTTGTATTCTCTAAATGTTTTCTATGGTTGCTGGACGTCAAATCAGGTGGCTGTTTGGGAAAGGACTAAAAGACTGAATATGTGACTATGTCCGGGCGAATATCCTTTCCGAAATGTGTCTCGCTCTAATGGGTGGATGATAATAGACCAACCCTAATGAGATTCGGGCGACGTTGGAATCTTCCGTGAGGTGACCTTACCATTCGTTTTAAAGTATCCGAACGTATTCGGCGCAGGTCGTAATCATTCGGTGGAACGTTCCACTGCCGAATGTTTACGACGTCGCTCGAATAATTCGGACGGTGCATGAATCTCATTAGGGTCATAAGGGTTGGACTATCTGTAAAGGAAGCTGAATCGAGAGGGATTAAAAAAGTTGAAAAAACTTGCTTCCCAATCGATGTAAAATAAATACGTTCAAAGGAACGTCTGAAGAAAGCAATGAGCAGCTGTAGACTCTGAAAACATGCTGTGGTAGAGCGGGTGAGAAAAATACCAGGAATCCCTGTTTATGTGCTCAAGCCGCAACGCTGTGACTAAATACAATTTTAAATGGCTAAATCGCCTTCAATTAATTCAATTAAATTAATTTTGTCCAAACTATGTCGATTTTTCATTACATAATTATGCAGAAGAAACAATTTTCTTACCTTGAGGTCAAAATTAGTTATCCCTTATCTTTGAATAGTTCACGATAAATGACCTTGAAGAATATCTCTAGGTCAAAACTGGTGATAGTCTACCAGGTCATTTATCGTGCGCTATACTTAGTCAAACATAATTCTAACAGTTTATAACAAAAACTCAAGGTTTTGACGTAGCATATCCAACTAAAAAGTCTCTGGAAAGCAAAAAAAGAAAATGCATACTTACGGCAATTTTCCCCTCCTGTCAATACTTTATGTGCTTTTATGGTAGATCATTTCTAGTGAGATTCGCGCGACGTCGGAATTATTCGGGCGACGTCGAAAACGTTCGGCGGTGGAAAGCTCCACCGCCGAATGTTTATGCCGCGCGCGAATATGTTCGGATACTTAACGACACCGCTCGAAAAAAAGCCGATGTTTCAAGAATCTCAAAATGGCCACATTACGGGTATTCTACCATAAATACATATCCAATACAGAAAGCAAACTTCAATTTGTATCTATTTTCAATTTGAAACAGTTTAGAATATGGACAAAAGGGTCAAATACCAGAGGAAAATATTCCAGAAAGAAAAAAGAAACGATAAGAACAGTTGAAAATAGACCAATCCATATTAAGACCATATTTTAACCCTTTCCTTTATGAGACTCAGTTTCGACGAGCCTAATAGAAATGACGTGCTAAACATTAAGAAGCCGATAAACCTTATTTCTCCTTTTGTATCAATATTTTCTGTGTAAAAGCCTGTATTGTGAACGAACCAATTTTCTTATCAACAACCGTTTTAGTTTGCGCAAGTTTTAACATCGAACGAAAAAAAAAATGTGTTGTAAATAGGAAAAGGATAAATCATGTTTTAACCCTTTCACAAACAAGACCTGGTTTTGACGTCGATGATAGAACTGGCTTGGGTAAACATTGAGACAAAAGAAGAAACTGCTGATAACCAGAAGTTTCTCCTCTTGTCTCAATATTTTCTATGCCATATTTTACATAAATTATTTCTTTAATAACATCCATTTTGCCATTTTTGACAGTTTTTGAAGTGTGTCACCCTAAAATATTTTTGTTTGGGAAAGGGTTAAACCTATAGAAATCACGATGGATAATCACGTGATTTCAGAAAATCTTCAATAATGTTGTTAATACGGGACCGATTTGAATTCGGTTTGAAACAGAGAAAGTGAACAGACGTCACGTATTAGATGGACTTGGTGGATTTTGGAAAAGTCAATTAATAAAAAAAATGCAGATCAATCAAAATTTTGGTTGATCTTCAATAACTATTTTATAAGTTGATTTTCAAAAATCCGCCTCGTCCAGCTTATTCCTGGAATTTTTTCAACCTTCTCTACTTCAAACCGGAATCAAATCGACCAAGTATTGACCAAAAAAATGATATTCTAAAATTCTGAGTCACGTGATTAATCACCGCGGAAATGTATTGAACATATAGGATATCTTACATGTGGTCACCAAATTATTAATGAAATGTTCAGTAAATCCTTTTTAAAACAAGCCCTGGTTTTTGATGGCTCTTAATCTGATTAAAATATGATGTTAACTTTTAAAAAACCTGCTTTTTGATGGCTCTGAATCTCAATAAAATCCGATGTTAAGCCTCTCTTACAACCCGTCGTGCGTCTTTTTAAATCGTAGCCTACGTTTTTTAAACTCTGCAAAATCGCACGATTTATAAAGACGCATGACGGGTTGTAAGAGCGCCTCAAAATATGTACATTCAAAGCAGGTCAAAAGTACGAATCTCTTTCGAGAAAAGTACGCATTTTTTGTGAATTTTCTGGAATGTCAGTATATCGTTCCCTGCGTCACACGCACGTCTGTCGTACGTGCTCAGTACTTCTGTCGTGCGTGCTCCTTGCATTCTAAAAGACGCAGAATGGTCGAAGCAAAGAATTTTCCGGTCAATTCTTTGCTGCGTGCAGTCTGCGTCGTGGTTGCGTCCACCAAAATCGTACGTTGCACGTGCGTGCATTGCACGACTAAACGTACGTTTTAGGCGCAGACCGCACGCAGAAGCACGTACGATCGGTTGTAAGAGAGGCTTTAACTTAAGTTAACATCTGTCAGGCACCAATAAGGGGTCATCTTTAACCCTTTCCCAAACGGCCAAAATTTTGACTTTTCCTCTTCGAAAGCTGTTGGAAACGACAAAATAGATGTTGTAAAAGATAGGATTTGTGTATAATATAGCTCAGAAAATATTGAGGCAAAAGGAGAAACTGCTGATTATCAGCAGTTTCTTCTTTTGCCTCAATATTTTCTCAAGTCATTTCTATTAGGGACGTCAAAACCAGGTCTTGTTTGGGAAAGGGTTAATGGCTTTTTTCCTCTGACCAATCAAGTACGCGTTTGCAAGATGCTGAAAATAATTAAAACCGAATTAAAACAATTTTATCCTTAGAAATTTTTAGTACAAAACAGCGAAGAGGGTTTCATAAATCAGCATTTCTTCGGTATTATTGCAAAACCTCGTAACTCCAGTTGAATTAAAGCTGGAGTTACGAGGTTTGACAATAATTACACCGATGATTTACTGCTTTATCCACAAATGCTTCCAATTGCATTGTCAAAGACCTTTGACTATTTTAGAACAAGTAGAACATACTTATCTACCATAATTGTCACTGATGATAGTGAGAAAATAATCTAATCCCAATTCACCAATGATGGTGCAAATAAGCAACAAAACGGGACCTTTTTGAATGAATCTGTGCGATAAGAGCTATTGTAAAGTCATGATGTTTTCTACTTACACTATTGGACGACATGCAGAAAGAATATGGGTTTAAGGTAGTCCACACCTAGTCAGATACATGTGCTTACCAAGTCGGAAATGTTCGAGCGACCCATTTAGCCTTCGCTGCGTATGCGAATCTATTCGGGTGACATCGTAAACATTCGGCGTCGGAACGCTCCACCGCCGAATGTTTACGACTTCGCCCGAATAATTCCGACGCCGTGTGAATCTCACTATGGGTGGACTACCTAAAGCAGTGTTCAATAATTTTCAAGTCATATTGCGACAGCTGATCACCTGAAGCATGTGTTCCTGGTATTTCTCTTACCAGCACTACCATAACATCGAACCCGAGCCACCAGCTGCTCCCTGACGTAGACGACTCAATTTGCAATATATATATAGTTTTGCAGGACAATTTGGCACTTTTCAACAAAACCTCGTAACTGCAGCTTAAAACACGCGTTAGTTACGAGGTTTTTGAAGAAAAGTAGTTATATAGTACAGAAACATTAATGTTTACACGTGATTCCTGGGCACACGTCTACTTTTGTAGAGCTTTGGAATAATCTATAGTGCGATTACAATATTATGGCACGTGTTTACAAATTTTATCCATTTAAAAAAAATAAAAAAGAGCCAAATTTTCAATTTAATTTTGCATGCGTTGGATCGAATCCTGCAGGTGTGAGACACCTGCAAATTTCGGACCATCGTTTGCAAATATACAATTGTTTGGAGCATTACTCTATTGACATGGTTAAAATTTGCAAACATGTGCCATGATAGCGTGACCGGACTATAATCAATGATAAACTAAGGTAACAACCAGTGCGAATGTTGATTTATTATATGAAACAAGAGGACCGTTGGCCCTAGGTCGCTCACCTGAGATGGGGTTTTATAACAGATCAGATTTCTTACAGGTAATGCAACAAGAGTTGTCCGCGGACAACGTAGCTCGCCTATACGGGAGCTTGTCACAAAAACAGCTAATTTTTAGCTCACCTGAGCACGAAGTGCTCGAGGTGAGCTATTGTGATCGCTTTTTGTCCGTCTGTCCGTCTGTCCGTCTGTCCGTCTGTCCGTCTGTCCGTCTGTCCGTCTGTCCGTCTGTCCGTCTGTCCGTCTGTCCACAATTTGGTGTTTACACTCTAGCATCCACAAATATTAGTCAATCTTGACCAAACTTTGTCAAAACAAGTATGGTCATAAGTTCTCGGATGAGTTCGATTATGGGCCAGATCGGACCAGAAAGTGTGGAGTTATCTGCCCCTGAATGACGAAAAATGCTGTTTTTAACTTTGTTTACACTCTAGCATCTACAATTATTGCCCAATCAATACAAAACTTGGATATAATATTGGAGACTATAGGATCTTGGATGAGTTTGATTTTCAGTCAGATCAGGCGAAAAAGTCAAAAGTTATGTGCCCTTGAATTTGTCAAAATTGCCGTTTTCGACCGTTTTCGACCTTGTTTACACTCTAGAATCTACAATTATTGACCAATCAAGACAAAACTTGGACACAATGTTGGAGACCATAAGATCTCGGGTGAGTTTAATTTTCAGTCTGATTAGACGAGAAAGTCGAGAGTTATGTGCCCTTGAATTTGACAAAATTGTCGTTTTTGACTGTTTTCGACCTTGTTTACACTCTAGAATCTACAATTATTGACCAATCAAGACAAATCTTGGACACAATGTTTTAGACCATAAGATCTTGGATGAGTTTGATTTTCAGTGTGATCTGACAAAAAAGACTAGAGTTATGTGCCCTTGAATTTGATAAAATTGTCATTTTCGGCTGTTTTCGACATTGTTTATACTCTAGAATCTACATTTATTAATCAATCAAGACAAAACTTGGACACAATGTTGGAGATCATAAGATCTCGGATGAGTTGAATTTTCAATCTGATAAGACAAGAAAGTCGAGACTTATGTGCCCTTGAATTTGACAGAATTGTCGTTTTTGACTGTTTTCGACCTTGTTTACACTCTAGAATTTTCAATTATTGACCAATTAAGACAAATCTTGGACAAAATCTTTGAGACCATAAGATCTTGGATGAGTTTGATTTTCAGTGTGATCTGACCAGAAAGAAGAGAGTTACGTGCCCTTGAATTTGACAAAATTGTCGTTTTTGACTGTTTTCAACCTTTTTTACACTCTAGAATCTACAATTATTGACCAATCAAGACAAATCTTGGACACAATGTTTGAGACTATAAGATTTTGGATGAGTTCGATTTTCAGTGTGATCTGACAATAAAGACAAGAGTTACGTGCCCTTGAATTTGATAAAATTGTCATTTTCGGCTGTTTTCGACATTGTTTACACTCTAGAATCTACATTTATCAATCAATCAAGACAAAACTTGGACACAATGTTAGAGATCATAAGATCTCAGATAACTAGAATTTTCAATCTGATAAGACAAGAAAGTCGAGACTTATGTGCCCTTGAATTTAACAAAATTGTCGTTTTTGACTGTTTTCGACCTTGTTTACACTCTAGAATTTTCAATTATTGTCCAATCAAGACAAATCTTGGACACAATGTTTGAGAGGATAAGATTTCGGATGATTTTGATTTTTAGTGTGATCTGACCAGAAAGACGAGAGTTATGTGCCCTTGAATTTGATAAAATTATCATTTTCGGCTGTTTTCGACCTTGTTTACACTCTAGAATCTACAATTATCAATTAATCAAGACAAAACTTGGACACAATGTTTGGGACCATAATATGTTGGATGAGTTTGATTTCAGTCTGATCCGATCTGAAAGTTGAGAGTTATGTGTCCTTGAATTTAACAAAATAGCCGTTTCTGGCTGTTTTTCGATCTTGAATCTTCAATTATTGACCAATCAAGACAAATCTTGGACACTATGTTGGAGACCATAATATCTTGGATGAGGTAGATTTTCAGTCTGATGTGATCAGAAAGTCGAGAATTGTGTGCCCTTGAATTTGAAAAAAATACCGTCTTTGGCTGTTTTCGACCTTGTTTATACTCTAGAATCTGTGATTATTTATCAATCAAGAAAAACCTGGACACAATGTTTGGCACCATAAGATCTCAGATGAGTTTGATTTTCACAAAGTTATTGACTATAAGTTAGTTTTCAGTCTTATAGTCATAAATGTTTATTGAATTGAACAAAAGTGTTGCTCATATCATTTTGGTTCAGGTGAGCGATATAGGACCATCATGGTCCTCTTGTTTAAAAGTAGGTCAGACTCCAAGGTCAAGGTCACAAGGTCAAGGGTCATGGTCCCAAATGAAAGGTCTTGGCAGGAGGTATCCATGTGTGAAATACCAAAGCTCTATCAATAATAGTGCATGAGATATAGGCCAGGTTAAAGTTTTTCAAAAGTAGGTCAAACTCCAAGGTCAAGGTCACTAGGTCAAAGGTCATGGTCCCAAATAAAAGGTCTTGTCAAGATGTATCCATGTATGAAATATCAAGGCTGTATCTCTAACAGTGCCTGAGATATAGACCAGGTTAAAGTTTTTCAAGTGAAGACGCGACGGGCTGTGACATTAGCTCCCCGGACATTAAGTCCCGGCTCGCTAATAAAGGATCAAAGATCACATGAACGCCGCTATGCGATTTCAAACCATAGAAAACCCAGAAAACTACCTTAGTGCAATATCATATGTAACTCAAATATGAAGTTTCATCAAATTCGTCTATGTGGTTATGGAGAAATTGCTTTGGACAGATGGAATTAAAATAAAACATACAGACTGACAAACAAACAGAAATTTACAAATTTACCTAGATCTATGACCGTGAACCTACCTAAATATATATTTCAAATAGAACATCTACTCACGATAAAGAACACATTTACCCATACATTTTTTTAAAATCCATGCATAAATGTAGATGCTATGCCCCTGATAAGCAGATAAGTCCCCTTTTTCTGTGACAAGGTTTCATATTGAAAAGCAAAGAAAAGTACCTCTTAGCAATTTCATAAGCAATGCAAATATTAAGTTTTGTCAAATTTGGCTCAGTGGTTATTGAGAAATTACTTCTGACAGATTTCGTGTAATTTCTCTTTTTCTGTTGCCATGGCAACCAGAGTTGTTTTTTTTTTTATAAATTGCAATTCTGTTAGCATTTTTTTAAAATGTGACCTCCTAATGAATATTTCTACCTAGTTTGGTGGAAATTAGCCTGTTAGTTTAGGAGGAGATATCATTCAACGATGTCATTGAGATTTGGTGGAAAATCTCCTTATCTGTTGCCATGGCTACATGAGCATTTAAAGGATTTCAATTCTTTCAGCAATTTTTAAAAGGAACCTCCTAAGAAATATTTCTGCCAAGTTTGGTTGAAATTGGCCCCGTAGTTTAGGAGGAGATGTTGTCCAAAGAAATTATTGAGAATTAGTCAAATTTCTCCTTTTCTGGTGCCAAGGTAACCAGAGTTTTTTTATGGATTTCATTTTTTAGCTATTCGTAAAGAGGACCTCCTAAGAAATATTTTTGCCAAGTTTGGTTGAAATTGGCCTGGTAGTTTAGGAGGAGATGTCGTTCAAAGATAGTATTGAGATTCAGTCAAATTTCCAATTTTCTGTTGCCATGGCAACCACAGTTTTTTATGGATTTCAAATTTTTTAGCAATTCTGAAAGGGGGTCACCTAAGGAACATTCCTGTCAAGTTTGGTTGAAATTGGCCAAGAAGTTTAGGAGGAGATGTCGTTCAAAGATAGTATTGAGATTCATCCAAATTTCTCCTCTTCTGTTGCCATGGCAACCAGAGTTTTTCATGGATTTCAATTCTTTTAGCAATTCTGAAAGGGGTTCACCTAAGGAACATTCCTGTCAAGTTTGGTTGAAATTGGCTTAGTAGTTTAGGAGGAGATGTCGTTCAAAGATAGTATTGAGATTCATCCAAATTTCTCCTTTTCTGTTGTCATGGCAACCAGTTTTTTATGGATTTCAATTCTTTTAGCAATTCTGAAAGGGGTTCACCTAAGGAACATTCCTGTCAAGTTTGGTTGAAATTGGCCAAGTAATTTAGGAGGAGATGTCGTTTAAAGATATGTATTGAGATTCAGTCAAATTTCTCCTTTTCTGTTGCCATGGCAACCACAGTTTTTTATGGATTTCAATTCTTTTAGCAATTCTGAAAGGGGGTCACCTAAGGAACATTCCTGTCAAGTTTGGTTGAAATTGGCCTGGTAGTTTAGGAGGAGATGTCGTTCAAAGTTAGTATTGAGATTCAGTCAAATTTCTCCTTTTCTGTTGCCATGGCAACCAAAGTTTTTTATGGATTTCAATTCTTTTAGCAATTCTGAAAGGGGGTCACCTAAGAAACATTCCTGCCAAGTTTGCTTAAAATTGGCCTAATAGTTTAGGAGGAGATGTCATTTAAAGAAATTGTTGACGGACGACGGACGACGCACGTACACACGGACGCCGGACAAAAGGTGATCACAATAGCTCACTTGAGCACCTTGTGCTCAGGAGAGCTAAAAATAAATAAAATACATTTGTCAATACATGTATATGCGTAGTGCATTTATATTGCTTTTGTAAGATTACATTATTTCTGTACATTTTTGTAGATCTATCAGCTATATATCTAACTGCATATCAATACAACTTTCATCATACCGAACCTTAATAGCCCATTACCACCCAGTGACGCTTTTTGACGCCTCTCAAGAAAATGCTTTCAGAGAAAATTGAGGAAATTCAGACAGCTTTTGACGAGCCAGTTTTCCATTTCCTACACGGCTTTCTACTATATATCCAGAAAGACCCATAACTGTAAAATTTTATTCGTTTTCAAAATGTCGTCTGCAACACATTTAAATTTGGACCAGTAAAAATTTGTACGGTCTGGTAATGGCTTATACTTACCCAAACGATCATTTCTAGATTGGTCCAAATTCAAAGGTAGACAATTATGGCCGTTTTTGCAGATCCCGGCTTCCCAAACAAGACCAGGTTTTGACATCTCTTGAATGATAGGATTGGAAAGCATTGACAAAATAGAAGAAAATGCTGATAGCCAGCATTTTCTTCTTTTGTCACAATATTTTCTTGGCTATTATGTGTTCACATTCTTTACTCATTGATATATAAAATTTAATCATCTGCACCACCTTTCAAATCATGGGAACAGGAAATCGTCGCTTTTCAACGAAAACCTCGAAACTGCAGCTTGTTTTAAGCTGCAGTTACGAGGTTTTTGTTGAAAAACATCGATATCATTTCTTTTTATGTTTGAGAAATTTTATATCTCATTTTCCTCGTCCTCTTCCTCCACTCCCTCCAACAAAGAAAACTTTTCGTCCGTCAGTTTTCCCATTTTCCCCGTTTTATACCGTCTCGCCGGTGAGTCCATTTCTAACATATTGTTCATGCGTATGTACGTTCCATTTGCTCTACACTTCAGTATTGTATAAATAACGATAGTCAACCCTGTGTTCACAAATAAGTGAACGCCGAATAAAGTTGCCATTACTTGGGCATTCATTACGTCAAATCTGTCCCACCGAGGATTCGGGTTTTCGCCTGAAAAATACATAAAATATGTCCATAACCCTTTCCAAAACGACACAAATTTGGATTTTTCGTATTAGAAAACTTCTGAAAATGATAAAACAGATGTCTTTTAAAGATAATATTTGTTTATAATATAGCACAGAAAATATTGGGGCAAAAGGAGAAACTGCTGGTTATCAGCAGTTTCTTCTTTTGCCTCAATGTTTTCCCAAGCCATTTCTATAAGGGACGTCAAAACCAGGTCTTGTTTGGAAAAGGGATAACCATCTCAACCCTTTCCCAAGCGGCAAAACTTTATACAGGTCTTACTCAAAAGCTGGTGCAGATCACAAAATGGATGTTGATAAAGATAGGATTTGTGTATAGATCTGCTATAACGTACACAATTCTTCCTTTTGATATAACATTGGTGTTATTGCAAAGCCACGTAACTCCAGCTTCTTATAAGCTGGAGATACGAGGTTTTGCAATAACATCGGCGATAAGTAAATTTGTCATCTGCAGCAAGCGGCTCTCAAAGTTGACCATTCTAACACCGGTCCTACATAAAAAACGACTGCTACTACAAATTCAAAAACTATGCAGAGCAGTGAGAGCACGATATCAAGCTGGTCAAATTTTAAAAGCATTTGCACTTTCGGTAAGAAAACATTGTGAACAATGAAGAAATTGCTTGTTACAAGCAATTTCTTCATTTTCCACAATGTTTTCCCCTGGCATTGAGGGCAGCAAATAGCTTTGAATTCTGACCATTCTAACAGATTTCCATTTTTGTTGTTTGGGAAAGGTCTAAGTTAACTTACCCGGAAAACTATCCGTTGAGAACAACAAGAACGGCGTATGTATAAACCAAGTACCGAGACATAGGACAAGCAGAGCCCGACAGTAGTGGGGTAAAAACTTGTTGGTTGATCTGTACTCCCAGACCAGGCTGCTAGCGATGCCAAGACACCATAAAATAGCCAGCAAGTGCACCATGTCCTTCAGAGGGTCTGACTCGTCCGATTTTGTGTGGAAGAAAAATATGGCGCCGTACCTATAATATATTTTATGCATTTTTTATCAGTTTAAAACTGCCTCACTCATGAATAAATACTTTACGTCAAAGTTGATTGTACTGAATAAATTGAACACTTGCAGATTGCGTGAAAGACAAGTACACAACCCTAATTTTGGAAATTCACACAAACATAAAAATCTGACCGGAGTGTAAATATTCGACAGAATTCAACGATTAAATTCTAATTGTCCAGTAGACTCATCAAGAAACGCCATTTTTTCTAGAGAAAAACTAATTCTAACCGATATTGTCAATGTAAGAAGCGATTCTCTGCAAGAAGAATCCACTCACAAATGTTAACCCATTGCAAGATGACAAACTTTTAGACTGGTCCAAATTAAAAAATGTCGCAGGCGAGAAATTCAAGTTAATGAAATTTTAAACATCTTTGTAGTTTGGAATAGAAAACATTGTGGTAAATGAAGAAATTGCTTGCAACAAGCAATTTCTTCATTATCAATAATGTTTTCCAAACCTTTTTTGAGAGGCGTCAAAAGGTGTCGTTGTGTGTCGTTGTGTGGTTATGGGTTAAAAAAGGAAATTGGCGATAATGTGAACCTTGTGTCAATTTCAAAAACTACTGATTAGAATATTGGCAACAATTTCATAATTATTTTTTTCTGCAAATGGTCTCAATAGTCTCTGACAAACAAGAAGCGTTGATATTATGTCTAGAAATATAGTAACGTCCCTTATAGCTAGCATTTGAGGAAGCCATGTTTCAAGATCAGGCTGTTCCTAAGAGCAGTCTGACCTGGATCCATTCTACTGTCGCACTCTCATTTGGTTGCTACAGACCATGAAGAAGCTATTGGAGAACAACATGGTTCTTTATCAGACTGCGTTTATACGCAGGCTGATCTGGAACCATGTTGGGTTCAAAAGCCGTAAGGGACCTTTTCCATATCATGGCTATATTATATCTAGTGGCAAAACCAAGAGACGACTTTGAAGTTTTGACTGGTATATAAAAACATTTACCAGAAGTATGACATAGCGAATGTCAGAAATTCCAACCCGTCGATGTATAAGAAGTTGTAGTATCGCAGAAAGTCCAGCAGTGCGTGTAGGAAAAACAGGGCGAATATGGACATGTGCTGCAGACCCGCAACATTCCGGAAACGTCCTTCTTCGTCGATAAAAACAGGGGTGTCCTCGAATAGTTCTATAATGAATCCTGGGGGAAAATGAAAAACATGTAGTTTGAACCGGCATTTTGATTAGATTGGATTGGATTGGATTGATTCGGTTTAACCCATTACCAAACGGCAAAACATTAGACAGTTCCAAATTCAAAGATGTTGCAGAAGACAATTTAAAGTGAATGGAATTGAACATCTTTTGGTCTTTTTGGATAGAAAACATTGTGGGAAATGAAGAAATTGCTTGTCACAAGACATTTCTCCATTTTCTACAATGTTTTCCAAAGCCATTATTTTGTAGGGAGTCAAAAAGAGGCATTGTGTGGTAATGGGTTAATGCCTCTTTCAACTGCTATGGTCATACCGCGGCGGATGGAGCACCTAACTATGGGTTTATGTCGTTTCTAATACTAGTACTACCACAACATTCTTACGCAGCCTCCATCTGCTGGTCAACATAGGTTTACGATTATCAAATCATCGGTAGGTGACATTTTTGTTAAGGATATTTGCCGCGACCGGGGATCAAATCCGGGACTTCTCGAGTGAGAATCCGATGCGCTACCACCTGCGCTACGGTCGTGGCCGTGTGAAATTGAAACAAAAACGAAACAAAAACGAAACTTAAACGTACATGTAATTGTAATATAATTAAGCAAAATTCATTGTCGTTTTTTCAACAATAACCACGTAGCTGCAGCCTTTTAAGCTGCAGTTACGGGGTTTTTGTTGAAAAGCAGCGAAAAACATTAACTAGATCTAGCTCGTGCTGTCGTGTTAAAATTGTTATTTTATCAAAATATTGTTGTTAAGTTAATAATGAAACACAAATGCCACTGAAATAATCAATGTTGAGTTTTCGGACAGAAAGACGCACAGACGGACGAGAAGATAGACAGACGGACACGAGTAAAACAATATGACCCCGATCTTTCGATACGGTGGCATAGACATGACCTTACCTCCAACGGATATGAATAGTTTCCAGTAGATCTCTATAGGAATTCTTCTCCCTCTTATACAACAATCGTACGATATTGGTGCTTTCACTTTGGCTGTTTGTCCGCCACACTAGAAGTAGGGATAAATATTATAAATTTATTGTGCTAAAAATAGATCGGTTTAGTCCAACGGATGTAAAAAGTTTCCAGTAGATCTCTATAGGTATTCTTCTCCCTCGTATACAACAATCGTACGAGATTGGTGCCTTCACTTTACTGGTCTGTCCGCCACACTGGAAACACTGGAAATAGGGATAAATATTATAAGTTTATTGTGCTAAAAATAGATCGGTTAACGCCAACGGATATAAATAGTTTCCAGTAGATCTCTATGGGTATTATTTTCCCTCTTATACAACAATCATACGATATTGGTGCCTTCACTTTACTGGTCTGTCCCCCACACTGAAGATAGGGATATCGTCGCTTTTCTACTAAAACCTCGTAACTGCAGCTTGATTTAAGCTGCAGTTACGAAGTTTTTGTTGAAAAGTAGCCTAGTGATAAACAGAGATAGGCCTAAATTAGCGCAAATAATTAATGATGTCTCATATATTGGAATTATAGACTGTTCCCATTGATCAAAACGGGCAAAATTGTTCTTAAAAAGGGAAGATTTCTATAGGAATTCTTCTCCCTCGTATACAACAGTCATATGATATTGGCGCCTTCACTTTACTGGTCTGTCCGCCACACTGGAAATTATGCAGAGATCAGTTAGTGCAATAGCAATAAATTTTGTGCTAAAAATAGACTGGATTTATCGTTATGTTTTGATAAACCGTCGGTGTTGCTATAAAATCTCGTAACTACAGCTTTTAGAATAACACCGGCGAAAGGATATTGTTTGTCTGAAATTACGCCACGCTTTATTTTATAAAATCGATCCCTATTCACAGTTTCTCATATATCGGAATCATAGGCTAGTTGGCTAAATTGATGTTAAAAAGAGTTCTTATGTAAAAGATAAAATAAGTGTAAAGAAATGTGGACCATCAGAATTTTGCCTCATTACATTCCCTCCCCCACAATGTTTTCGTATGGACCTTAAAACCAACTTGTGAACATTTTTTGCCTTTAATGCTAGGTTCCCACTATCGATCAGGCCATTTTGTAATTCATAAAACATCGGATTCGTCGTTACGTTGCGTATCCGAGCCTATTCGGGCGCGGTCGTAAACTCGGCGCTGGTAAGTTCCACCGCCGAATGTTCACGAAGTCGCCCGAATAATTCCGATGTCGCGCGAATCTCGTTTAAGTGGACTACCTCGAATTCTTACATTATTCTCGACTTCTTCTTGATCTCTAGACGACAAACACGACAAACACGACCTCTACAGTCTATTTGATCGGATAAACAGATGGAGCAGATGTCGAGTTGATCGTGATGTGATCAGGAGCCACTCGTATACAAGTCGAGTGCAGGTTGGGTACAAGTCCAGGCAAAGGAATCATCCCGATCACACTCGATCTCCAAACACGGTCTATTCTCGATCTGGTTGATCGTCTACCCAAACGCTTCATGATCGCTTCTCGATCAATTATTTACTCGAACGCATACAAATGTTTTGACAGTCTACAGAATTCGAGAAAGAAGCCCGAGTGATCCAGATCAAGCTCGACCGACCCTACCATTCCCAATTACCTCCTCTGCGAAAAGCTCATTTAAGTACAAGCACCGTACTAGACCGGAAGAACTGTTCTAGACGTACCATTTAACGTTCTAGAACAGTTCTTGAACTTGTGCAGGGGCTAAGCTGATCGAGATCGATTTGTGCTTGCTCGGGCATGACAGAGTTGGTTTGATCGGAAGTGGGAACCCAGCATTAACCCATTACCATACGGCAAAATTTTAGGGTGGTCGACTTCAAAAACTGCCACAAATGACAAAATAGAAGTTATCAAAGACGAAATTTGTGTAAAATATGGCATAGAAAATATTGAGACAAAATGAGAAACTGCTGGTTATCAGCAGTTTCTTCTTTTGTTTCAATGTTTTCCCAAGCCTTTTCTATTAGGGACGTCAAAACCAGGTTTTGTTTGGGAAAGGATTAACAGAGCGTTAGGAACGTTCGAAAATGTCGTAACTGAACTTTAATTAACTGTAACCATGAACATCTAATAGTTTTCTGTGCAAACTATAGCCTAGTTTCTATGATATGGGTATGAAATGAATAAAAAAAACTTGCCATTAAAAAGCGTATTCAAGTTATCAATATTAAGAATATTGCTGCTTTTCTTCGAAAACCTCGTATCTGCAGCTTAAAACAAGCTGCAGATACGAGGTTTTTGCAGGAAAGCGACAATATAATGTATAAACAAATCTGAGCACGCATATCTAATAGCAAATGCATAATGGTAAATCAATATACCGTCGGTGTTGTTGCAAAACCTCGTATCTCAAGCTTTAATCAAGCTGGAGTAACGAGTTTTTGCGATAACGTACCCTTATTCTGGGTCGGTACATCGTTCGGGATGAGTCGAATTAAACAGGCCCGTAGGAACAGGGGGGCTAGGGGGCTGGCTTAGTCCCCCGCCCCCACCCCATAGTAAGTTGTCGAAAAATGCAGGATTTTCCTTATTTTACACTGAAATTTTAGGGAAAATCCAAATTACCCCCCCCCCCCCCAAAAAAAAAAAAAAAAAAAAAATTCAGACACAGGGGCTTCAACCCCTCCAATAAGAAATTTCTTCCTACGGGCCTGTTTAATACAGGACACAATTTGAATATGAGCATACAAAATACAACTTCGTGACATTTTGCAATAACGCAATAAAGATAACGATTTTTAAAATATTGCCTTTCAAAAGCAAATAACCCTTACCCTCTCATCTGTAGCTCTGTCGGCTGCACACCTAGTTTGCATGCTGATAAAGTATGTGCACTGTATCACAAAACATTGATGGAAAAGATGACATGCTTTCTCTTGCAGAGCCGTCAAATTATGATATTGTTTGTAAAAAATCATAAAAGGGTAGGAGAAGAAGGAGAAGAACAAGCACCAAATACCAGCATTTCTCCTTTTCCCTGAATGTTTCATGCTGAAATGATCAAATATCGTGATTTCCGTAAAACTTATTTCGTCATCCGATGCTCAAATTGTGCCTGTGATAGGATTTACATATGGCTTTGATATCGCAGCCACAAACTTGATGATGGGGGTTGGTTTGTGAAACACATATCAAGATTCAAAAAGGTTTCGGATTACATTATTGCAACTAGGGTTAACAGGCTATCGCATAAAAAATGAAAAGGGGAAGATAAAATGGGAGACTCCGAGTTAACCTGTTAACAATACCGCTAAATTTTAGACCGGTCCATATTCAAGGATGTTGCAGACGACAATTTTATGTGATTCAACTTTAACATTTTGGTAGTTTTTTTTATGGAAAACATAGTGTAAAAAAATAAGCATTTTCTTCATCTTTCACAAATTGTTTTCCAAAAGACCTTGTCGTAGGGTATACAGCGACGAAAAGCGCCATTTTTGTGGGAATGAGAACTCACTCCCACACAGTGACGCTTTTTGACACCTCATAAGAAAAATTCTTGAAAATCATTGTGGAAAATAAAGAAATTGCTTGTGACAAGCAATTTCTTCATTTCCCACAATGTTTTCTATACAAAAAGACCAAGAAAAATTAAATTTCATTCACTTTCAATTGTCGATTTGTCGTCTGCAACACCTTTCAAATTCGAAAGGTCCAGATCTTTGCCGTCTAATAATGGATTAATCAAAAACAAGCTCTTACCTTTATATAATCGTCAAATAGATTGATTATCCACCATATCGAGATGATGAAAAACGCCAACCCTTCATCGAGATGGCCCCAGAGTGACCCCATACTTTAGCCTTCTACTATGCAGGCTTGTTTCACAGACTGAAAAAAGATTCTACTTTCATTTTAAATGTAGATCTATATTTTAATGTGTACTATATGAAATCGTATTTCACAAACTGAAAAACTGCCAGTAATACCCGAAAGGGGAGTTAGGCAGTATATAGATAGACAGAAAAGAAATTCTACTTTCATTTTTTACACTCCCCCCCCCCCCCAAAAAAAAAAAAACAACAACAAAATTTTGACCACACGAAATAGCTGTTTATACATACAAAAATGAACTGATAAACAGAATAAATTATCCTTAATCATAAGTCAATTTATAACATATAGATCTAACTATTTGAGAGAAAGGGAGAAATGTTGACTAGATCTATCACTAGTACCATCATTTTATTCTTTTCTCTCAATGATTTCTGTTATTTTAAATCTATAGGATCGTCAAAATCAGAGCTTGTTTGGCGGAAAAGAATGTTAAAATCTCCATACTCATACAGTACATTTGTCACGTAAACTAGCCACTATATAGACTATATAGTGCACACCCAGCCTCAAAAAGGTTGGGGTTAGAGCGAAAAGTGATAACGAATAGATCTACCTGTGCTTACAGAAACAGAAACATACGTCCTATGTATAAAGTTGTTCCACTAAATCTACATATTCCACGATATTTAACCAATTATGATAAAAATTGACGGAATGTGTGTAGTTATTAATGTACACGTTTAATTATTGACTTTTTACGACAGGTGTCCGTGGGTGTAAATATGGGTAAAACCTACCCAAGTGTGTATTGGATTGAATGGACTTGTCTTTAATAGGATTCAACAAGTAACGTCGAGTAAAATTTATTTACAAAGTCTGCACAAACAGATTACAAAATTGAAATTAGTGAAATTATACTCTAGAGAGCCATCGACTTCATTTTATCTTATCAACTGGAAGAAAAAGCAAATTTCACGTAATTTTAACATTCATGCGACAAAATGATGAAGGGGAGGCGATCGATGTTGGACAGGCTCATCAGTCCAACACCAATTGCCTCCCTTATATATTTCATTCTGTGACCATTCAACAAAGTACGATGTATACCATGTAAAAAAGTTTAGCAACACTGACTTTGTTAATTGCACAAGCGTTATACACATTATAGCATATGCATTTACGTACAACATTCAAAGGTCGCTTTGTGGTAACGTCAAATATTGTGTGAGAAACATTGTCTTGACGTAGGTTAGGGGTCAAAACAACAAGTCACAATAGAATTCGGTATCGATTATGAGGTCATTTTCGAGCAAGAACAGCAGCAAAACGTTTTCTAATCCACTTAAATTGTTTGTACACTGTATCAACATTCACTACTTTATCAAGAGATTGAACGTCATTCACGTCATCGCGATCACGCAAACGTCCTCCTTAAATGCACCATATCTGCTCTATAGGTGGCAAATCAGAAAGAAAGGGATGATTATGGGAGTACATCAACGTTGTGTACGCTTAAAGCATTTAGGACTCTATGCCAGTCAAGTCAGGTACGTTCATGGCGTAACACCAGGGAAATTACAACGTATGATCAACGTCTAGTAACCCTTCGTCTGTGGAGACGATCACGGATGGTAAGTGTGGATACTCTATGTTGAAATTCCTGTTGAAGCCACTCCTAAGTTTTGGTGCTGATATAGAACATCTTTGCCGTGACGTTACGAAATCATGACGGTCGTCGTCTCGTGACGTTTTTCTTCGACGTCCTTGACCGGAACTATCTCAAACCACAAAAATTGACTCACTTAGCATCCTCAAACAGTTATTTATGCTTTGAGATACGCAAAATTCAAAAAGACATCTTTATCGCCGGTTCCGCCACGTAGGAACACATTAGCGATATAAAGTCCTTCTAACGTAAGTCCATGGCGTAATCCCACAGCGTCGCAGAAAACTATTTTTTGTGGCCTTTTTCAAACTGGACAAAAACGATTATGTTCACACCTAAATGTTTTCTAGATTTAGGCTCCAAACACATGAATACCATGACAGACATGAAAACCGGAAAGGCGCATCTGGAATGCGAGACGCACGCGATGGCTGTATAAACTTCATATTTTTGTGTTCTCTAGCTATAAACTATTGTGTCAATGATTCATTTTATGTTAAAACAAAAACATTTTGGCAAGTAAAGATATTTACACTTTGTTGCTAAACTTTTTTTACTATGTATAAATATATAGCTCACGATAATTGAACTGGTAGAGCAGCCATAGCAAATAGGCTCGGATGCTCTGCCAGGTCATTTATCGTGAGGTATAGTACTAACTCTGAAACACGTTACAGATAGCAATTTTGATGTTTATGAAAACAATAAGTAGTATATACCGGGGTATTAAGCTTTTCTAAAGGGCACCTTGTTTGGCATCCCTAAAAAAGGCTTGGGAAAACACGGGGTCTAAAGAAGAGAATACTGATAAGCTTTTTCTCCTTTTGTATCAAAATTTTCTATGCCCAAGGGCGGATACAGGATTTTTTTACCGGGGGGTCCAAGCCCTCAAGTATTTTTCCAGAGGGGGTCTTTGCCCAAATGATGGCTTTAAATGTGTTAAAGGGGGGTCCCGACCCCCCCCCCCCCCCCGACCCCCCTCTAGATCCGCCCATGATGCCATATTGTACACACATTCTAACTAGATCTAAATCAACACCCATTTTGTCGTCTGCAGCAGCAGCTTCGGTCGTCCTAAAAATTTGCCGTTTGGGAAAAGATGTAAAAGGATGTAATGTGGACAACAAACATAGACCTTCGTGGAGCATTCGTAAGGTTTTGAAACATATCACACACACTACTGAAACACGCGGCGAGGTTTCATGTCGTCACTTTTCATCAAAAACCTCGTAACTGCAGCTTGTTTAACCCATTCCCAAACAGTGACTCTTTTTTGACGCCCTTCGAGATAAATGCTTTAGAAAACATTGTGGGAAATGAAGAAATTGCTTGTGACATGCATTTTTTTTTCATTTTCCACAATGTTTTCTACGCAAAAAGATAAAAAAATACAATATTATAGTAACTTGAAATTGTTGTCTACATCATCTTTGAGTTTGGAACAACCCAAAATTTTGCCGTCTGGTAATGGGTTTAAGCTGCAGACTTAACGAAGTTTTCGATGAAAAGCAGCGGTGTGCGACATCTGTATAGTTATATTTCGACTGCCAATGCATCTGCCAATCTTTTGGACCAGGCTTATACAAGTATTCAAATAATCTTGGTGAACCACCAAATCGTCGTTTTTCAACAAAAATCGCGTAACTTCAGCTTAAAACAAGCTGCATTTACGAGGTTTTCGTTGAAAAGCCACTATATACTTTCCAGGACCATCAGTATTCGTCACATATTTCAGCATATTATTTTAACCAATTACCAGACACCAAAATTTTACACTGATCCCTAAATCAAAGGTGTTGCAGACGACACTTTCAAGTGAATTGAATTGTATATTTTTGGTTCTTTCTTCGCAGAAAACATTGTGGTAAGTGAAGAAATTGCTTTTGACAAGCAATTTCTTCATTTTCCATTATGTTTTCCAAAAGCCTTTATCTTGAGGAGTGTCATTGTGAGAGAAATGGGTCAAGACGTTCCTTTTCAGTAAGCAATCATAATCGGCTTCATAAAGGCCTACTAGCCTTCCCATGCACTCGCATCGGCATGGCATTGCTTAGACATTACAGCCCATTATGTGTGATTCACAAAGAGTTAATTAAATAACGAGAAAACATTTTCAACATCATAGATTTTATTCGTTTTTTGTTTTTTTTTTTTGACAAAGGCATTTCGAAATTTCATTTAACAAGTTTCAATTTAATATAGTACAATCCAAAAATGGATTTTTGGCAATGGTATTTCATTTAATGATTCAAAGAGAAATACTATCAAATAACCAATCAAAGTTAAATACATATGAACTGAGACCTAGAAAACGGACCCTTAACACTATCCCAAACGGCAAGACTTTGGGATACTCCAAGTTGAAAAACTCTGTAGATCACAATATTGATGTTAAAAGAGATAGAATTTATGTAAATTGCAGCATAAAAATGTTGAGGCAAAAGGAGAAAATGCTAATTATAAGCATTTTCTTCTTTTGCCTCAATATTTTTCCAAGCTTTTTCTTTTAAGAACATGCAGTTTTGTTAGGGAAAGGGTTAAGGTATTTCAAGCAACCATATATATCAAGATCAGCCTGCATTTAAGTTCAGCAAAATCAGGATCCATATTGCTGGTCTACATTTATATGTAAAAAGTGGCGTGGATCTTGATTAGACTGCAAACATTCACAGACTGATCAGACTGCCCATATATGCAGGCTGATCTAAATCTATTTTTGTCTTTAATCATAGAGGCCTTTTTCCAGATCCCAGCTCATTTATATCCATTCATAGATAATTTCATCAATCCATGTTTTCCATTTAGAGCCTGTTGGTCTAATCCTATTTGGTCTAATAATTATAATATAAAAATGGATAAGACTTTTAATTTTCATTTTTACAATATGTAAAGTGAATTCTTGAAAATAAGTGTTTTAGATGAAATGGCAAGTTCATCTTTAGACCAAATGGGATCAGACCAACCAGGACATCCACATCCTAAGACTTTCAATTCATCCATCAACAAATCCACCCATTCATGGCATACGTTTACAAATTGTACATTTATAAACAAAGGACGAAAAGTCCATAATCTCAATGCAATTTTGCATGTGTTGGTTTGAATCTTGCAGGTGCCTAACACCTGCAAGATTCAAACTATCACATACAAAATTAGAGTAGTTTGAAGTCAGATAAATTGTTTCTTTACAAAGGTATATTTTGTAAACATGTGACATGATATCGTGATTGTGGACTATACACATTCATCAATACTATAGACCAGTCAAAATATTATGGCACATGCATTCGGATATCCTCGGATAATGTCGATCAAAGATCGAATCATCGACTCATAAGTGTGTGTATGACGAAATGTTAAAAAAAAATCACATTTCTTAGTCAGAAGTTATTACGCTTTATAAAGTAATTTTCGAGGTCATCCAAATGAACAACCATGGCAACTTACGGGACTTGCAGGGTGAATCATTCAAAAAAGAGAGGACACCGCAACTACATACAATGCATTTCAGTATCACTGTCTCTTTATTGTTTACATTAGTTACAGACAAACGTTTTGTGTTATTGTTCTATTCTATTCTATTCATAATCTGAAAGTAGATCCAAGGTGTGATTCGATAGAATTGTCCTTGATGGTCCAAATGATGGCACATGTTTACAAACTTACGGCCATTCTGAAGAACTGTTGTTTGAAAAGTAAAACATATGTGACCCGTCACACTAAAAAGGACCCTATAGGAAGTGTGAAAAATATCGACCCTAGTCTGTCTGCGCAGTTCGCGCAGCCAGACTAGGGCCGACACTTCACTTTATGTAATTTTCGAAATCCGGAATGTTTTCTGATTGACCTGTGCTGAGTGTGACAAATTTATCAGAATTTGGGTTTTTGTAGTTCGGATAAGGTCCCTTTTAGCGTGACGGGTCACATATTCTTATTTGCTTGTCAGTTTTTACCAGATCAACTGAGTAAGTACATATTTGTCTACAGCTTCTTTGCAGGACAAATTGCAGAAGATTTCACCTTGTCCTAATCAATATGCAATAAAACTGGGCCAATCTTTAATAATTTATGTTCAAATTCATGAATGTCATCCAAATTATTTTTGACCAACCAGATCTTTCATAGAATGGCCTGTGAGAAAAGACCTGGGTCGTAGGCCAGGGTACATGATGTATCCTAGCTTATGGCCAAGGTTTTTCTACTGATAGGCCAATGGCTCACAAGCCAAAGTTTCCAAATCAATCACTGGTAATCCTCTGTTATCTTCTCATATTTCTGTTCTGATGTTGCTGACCTGGCCCCTGTGACCTTGGCATTTGACCTTGATTGTTACCATGTGATTGTCCCCTATTTTGACCTTGGTTAAAGTTGGGTCTGTTCTGTTGACCCTGAGATCGTGGTTTAAATGATTGTCCATTACCTGAAAAGTATGAATAGAAGGTGGTTGCAAAACTGCAGATAAAAGGGGTAAAGGGTAAAGGCTTTTCAAAATGCATTTCATTTATGGTTCTGGTTGGGGTGAAGCCATTCTTACTTTGTTATCTCCATTCCAAACCCTATGTTGTGGGTACTCATTTTGAATCGTCTCGACGAGACGATACAAATGAGTACCCACGACATAGGGTTTGATGAACAATAACAGAACTATTTCAGTTTGAAAAGTCATCACTCCTTCTTATCTGGAGCTCTGGGTTCATTAGCCCTTTCCATAACAAGACCTGGATTTGACATCTGGTCCCTAATAGAAAAGGCTTATGAAAAATTTAAGACAAAAGAAGAAAATGCTGGTATTCAGCATTTTCTCCTTTTGCCTTAATATTTTCTGCGCTTTATTATACACAAATCCCTTCTTTTGGTACATCCATTTAGTCATCTGCAGCAGTTTTCAAATTAGGATCACCCTAAAATTTTGCCGTTTGGGAAAGGGTATAATATATATAGGTATTAATTTGAATCGTCTCTTCGTGGTGATTCAAATACCAACAACAATGGGTTTTGAAAAGAAATTTCAAATTTAGAATGCCTTTACTCTCCTTATTTGTTGCTCTGTATAGAGCCACCAAAACAAAATGTCAAGTTTCCTGACAGACAGAAGGACTGACAGACAATGTAAGACAATATAACCCCATCTTTCAATATGGGGTCAAAAATATTTTTAACAAGTAAAGGGTGAAATACTTACCCATGTGTCTGTTATTTTGTGACCCCTGGTTAGATCTGACAGGGGGTGAACCCCTCCCACCAGGGTTGTTTAGAGATGATAGAGCGCTCTGATCTGCCCCTCCACTATCTAGCTCTGTCGGTGATTTTCTCTTGTTACCTTGTTGATCCTGAAAAATTTAAATGATAGTCTAGTCACAATATTATGGAAATTGTTAACAAATTTTAACAACGTAAACAAAGGAAGAATCATTCTTAATTTTTGATACAATTTTGCATTTGTTGGTTTGAATCTTGCAGCTGTCTCACACCTGCAAGAATCAAACCATCACATGCAAAATTACAGAAGTTTGAAATTTAATATTGTGTTATTTAGTGATGATAGAGCGCTCTGCTCTATTCCCCCACTATCTAGCTCTGTCGGTGATTTTCTCTTGTTACCTTGTTGATCCTGAAAAGTTTAATTTGGTCTTGTGAATTTACACTTTCCAAAACATTGAAACCTTAAGATACACTTCACTGATTACCAGAAAGCAAAATTTTAGACGTGTCCAAATTCAAAAGCATTTCAGGTGATAATTTTAAGTGAATGAAATCTATGATTGTTTGGTTCTTTTTGTGTTGAAAACATTGTGGGAAATGAAGAATTTGAAATGGCTTGTCACAAGCAATTTCTTCATTTTCCAAGATTTTTGAAAGCCTTTATTTTGTTGGGTGTCAAAAAGAGTCACTGTCTGGTAATGGGCTAAGGAATACAGCTGATAACCAGCACCTTTTCCATTTTCTTCCATATCGTCAACCCTATCAAAGTGAATTTTCAGTCTGACAGTAAGAATGATTTCTTTAAATTTGGACCAGTCTCCAAAATTCTGTTGTTTGGGAATTTTTTCCTAATATTTTCCTCTTTTTTTTGTTTTAATATTTTCTGTGCTATATTGTGTATAAATCTTTCTTATTAATAATAATTCCATTGTCTGCAGCTGCTTTCAAATATGAATTGTGTACATTTTTTAAAATTCACAAGGATTTAATGTTTCAATTGTTTAACCTTTTCTTTAACCCATTACCAAACAGCAAAATTTTAAGTTAGTCCAAATTCAAAGATGATGCAGACGACAATTTCAAGTGAATAGAATTTTGCATTTTTTTGTCTGTGTACATAGAAAACATTGTGGGAAATGAAGAAATTGCTTGTCACAAGCAATTTCTTCATTTTTCACAATGTTTTCCAAAGCCATTACCTTGTGGGGAGTCAAAAGGAGTCACTGTGTGGGAATGGGTTAATAATGTTGCTTTTTGGTGAACCACTCCTATGATTTAAAGCTATGGATAACATTGAGGCAAAAGAACCATACACTGATAACCAGAATTTCTCCTTTTGCCTTGATATTTTCGGTCCAAAACTATGCATGAATGTGAAATTAGCAACATTAATTTTGTCCTCTGCTGCAGCTTTCATATTAAACAAACTAATCCTTTTTTGTTTGGGAAAGGAATAAATGAATAATAGTATTAGTAAAAACTAAATAGAGGATAATCGTTTGTTTCAGTGTAAGATCGATTTAATATATTTCATTGAGTGATAATAGCTTTTTGAAATATAAATCGATCTTACTCGAAAAACAAACGATTATCCTATTTCTTTAATGCAAAAATTAGACAAATTGTGAAAATGTTATGACAAATTTTCTTAAAGCGCCTTATTTAGCATGTGACTGCTATGCAACGCTTTTGATGACGTCATTTATTTGGCCCTGCTTAGATAACGTCAGATAGGGTGAAATGAACGAAAGCGGTTCATAAGTTTTTGATAATTTCACTGGATAGGTGGTGAGTTTATCAAACGATAATCTACCGTTATTTCTCCATAATCTACCAAAAAGCATTAAAGAAAGGTGGTTAATAGTCTCAAATTTACAAAAGGAAACTGGTTCATATTCGCTCATATTTCACAGTCTACTCTAGGATAATTGAGTTTCAAGTTGGCTGTTTACAGTCAGTGCCTCTGGCAGCCACAGAACTTTGGCCATCAACTTTCCCATGTACCTTTTTCTATACCTGGGTGAATGTAGGGTAACTATTTTGCTCAGAAAATTCCTGTGGCACCCGTGGGATTGGAACCAAAGACCTCTCGATCCCGAAGCATGCGTCCTACCACTAGACCATGGCGCCCCACACAAATATTACATTAAGTTATTGGCTTACTTTTTGTGAATTATTCTGCATATTAGCATATTCTGGGTTAGGCTCTAACAATGTTTTCTATCCCAATAGACCAATAGAGGTGTAATTTTAAAGCTGCTGTAGAAGACAAAGTAGATGATCACAACCAAAATGTTTATGTTATAGCTCAGAAAATATTGAGGCAAAAGGAGAAACTGCTGGTTATCAGCAGTTTCTTCTTTTGTCTCAATGTTTTCCCAAGTCAGGGTGCCCACCCTTCACCTGGAATGAAATTCCCTGACTTTTCACTGACTTTTCCCTGACCAAAATTCATTTTTCCCTGACCTTTTTTCGCGTGAAACGACCTCATTCTCCCCCTAAAGCCGTCCGATCCATCCACTATTAATGAAGATTTCTTACAATAACAATTCAATGTGATGGTTGAACTTACATGGGTTAGTAGAATCCATAAAAAGGTCAACTCTCTCAACATGATGGGAAAAAAAAGAAATAGTTAAAGACACTTTCTTTGACATCAAATGAAATGTTAATACTTATGAATGTACACCTCAATATATAAGAGAAAATGAGAAATACTGCTTCAGTCTTTGTCTTATTTAAACTGTTTCTAACAACTTTCTTTGAGCATTATTCTTAAAGGTGTTTAAAGGACAAATTTGCTTCCACTCCAACCTTTTCCATTTTAAATATTAACTAACCAATTGATAAGGCCGTAACTTATCTAGATACCTACTGCATGCTCAAGCGTTGCAATTTTAGAGCATTTTAAAACCATTTTTTTTTACTAAAATTTAAGAAACTGGTGATAATGAATAGATTTGAGGGCCTTATTCATTTGACATCAAAATGTCACTTGAAAGAAGACAATGGTAATATCTAAGTAATTTGGAAGGGGATGGCATATATGACCTAAATCATGTAACACTCGTCATCAAACTCAAAAGCAATTAAAACCAAATGGCGCAAAGTCATTGCAGCTGTGCAAGTATTAATACACATACCACACCACATATCATATTTCTTCAACCTCCTCTCACAGTAGATGTTCAATATTCTTCACTGTCAGCTTCTTTCTTCTTGCTTACAGATTTAGCCCTAAGAGCATTAGATTTCAATAGAAGATCCATCTCAGATGTTAAGCCTTAATTCAACATTAAAATGATTAACTAGTGCAGTGCAGAGTCATGTATAAAAGAACAACTGGTTTGTTAACTAAAACCTGAAAAATGCCATAGCTATGATTATCTGTTTTACTTTATTTCATTTTCTTCTATTTGTTTTGTTGGAACAAAAGAAATTTTCAAAATTCCCTGACTTTTCCCTGACTTTTTAAGCTTTTCAGATTTCCCTGACCATTTTTCAAAATTCCCTGACTTTTCCCTGACCTTGAAGAAAATACAAATTTCACTGACTTTTCCCTGACCAGTGGGCACCCTGCAAGTCTATTCTAATAACAAAAGCTGTCCGAAGACAGCGCGCTGGACTTTCTAAAATGCTTAGTATAAAGGGGGCATAACTCCAAATATAGTGGAGCCAGGGTCATGGGCCCTTATAGTAAGGTAGAGGGTGTGATGGTGAATAAGTATTCCAAGTTTGGGTTGAATCCCTTTGATAGTATGGAAGTTATTGATGGTTGAAAAAACTTTAACCTTTGTTGCAACGCCAACGCCGACGCCCGGGTGACAGTATAAGCTCTCATTTTCTTCGAAAAGTCGAGCTAAAAACCAGGTCTTGTTTGGGAAAGGGTTAAGTCATTGACTTACTTTTTGTGAATTGTTCTGCATGTTGGCATATTCTGGGTTAGGCTCACTCATGTTCCGGGCTTCAGAAAACTGCATACAAAATCTATAAATATCATGTTACATGTATACAGCATTAAATAATTTTGTTAATGCAGGGCGTACACTGTACCAAAATGGCCACATCAATAGAACTTTTTCTCTTTTAACCCATTAACAGACGGCAAAATTTCAAGCTTTTCCAAACGGAAAGAAGTTGCAGACGACAATTTCAACATGTTAAAATTTCAAAATTTTACGACTTTTGGGTTAGAGAACATTGTGGGACATGAAGAAATTGCTCGTCACAAGCAATTTCTTCATTTTACACAATGTTTTGCTAAGCCTTTATCTTGTTGGGTGTCAAAAGGCATCACTGTGTGGTAATGGGTTAAGGTCATCATACAACACCGCTTAACCCATTACCACATGATGATACTTTTTGACACGCTACAAAATAAAGACTTTGGAAAACATTGTGGAAAATGAAAATAATTATTGCTTGTCACAATCAATTTCTTCATTTCCCACAATGTTTTCATCACGGAAAGACCAAACAATCTAAACTTTCAGTCACTTAAAATTGTCATCTTCAACACCTTTGAATTTTGACTAGTCTAAAATCATGCTGTCTAGTAATGGATCAAAAGAATTGAAGGATCAGGAAAATTCAAGTATTTAACCCTTTCCCGAACGGCAAAATTTTAGGGTGCTCCAATTTGAAAGCTGCTGCAGACGACAAAATTAAGATTGAAAACCATTTGATTTATGTAAAATATAGCGTTGAAAATATTGAGACAAAAGGAGAGACTGCTGGTTATCAGCAGTTTCTTCTTTTGTTTCAATCTTTTCCCAAGCCTTTTCTATTAGGGATGTCAAAACTAGGTCTTGTTTGGGAAAAGGTTACATGTTGAATATATGCATGTTATAGCATGTAATATATTCAGAGATTTTTGTTTTTTGAAGAGAATCAGTTTTTCCCAAACTATTTCTACAAGGGACATAAAAACATGTGATCCATTTTACTACAAAATCTAACAAAGATTTTTGCTTAATTCATAAAACAAGTTGAAGACATATGATTGTACAAGAGATAAACCTCAGGCCAATCAGAAAGGTTGTTTTGTGATAATGTTCGAATTCAGGAAAAATATCGTCCCTTGAGAGCCAGAAGTGCCTATCAGCAGTTAAAATTTAACTGCTGATAGCCACTTCTTGCTGTCATGGGACGATATGTTCCTAAGTAACAGGTTGTTAGTAAAACTGGGGCAAGGTCTTGTTTGAGAAAGTGTTAACTCTTTCCCAAACAGCAAAATTTTAAGGCTGTCCACTTCAAAAAGTGCCACAACAGACAAAATGGATGTCATTCAAGATAAGATTTGTGTACAATACAGCACTGAAAATATGCTGTATGGTTATCAGCAGTTTCTTCTTTTGTTTCAATGTTTTCCCAAGCATTTTCTATTAGGGACGCCAAAACCAGGTCTTGTTTGGAAAAGGGTTAACACAGTTTTCAACTGCTTTGGTCATATTGTGGCAGCTGTAGCACCTAACCGTGGGTTCCTAGTATTCCTCTCACCTGTACCACCACAATAACTAAACCAAGCCTCCAGCTTCTCCCTCACATAGATTATTCAAATCCATTGGTGAGAGACATATGACTTCTGTCAAAAGTCAAAATGGATACTGGCCAAGCCAGGGTTTTGTTTGTAAAACTGGGACAATGTCTTGTTTGAGAAAGGGTTAAATGCAGTATAAGTTACTCACTCTCCTATTTTGTTGATACCTCCGTTCTTCCCAGCATATAATGTCAGGCAACTTTTGAATATATTTGTGTACCTGAATAATAATATAGAATCGAAATTGTCTACAGCTCTCTGAACATGTTTGTTTTGTGACGGCTCCTGCTCAAAGGGACCTTGTGGGAAGTATGAAAAGTATCAATCCAAGTCCGTCAATGCAGACTGACTAGGATCGAATACTTTCACTCTGAGGCAATTCTCTGGACCTAGATTGTTTCTTGGTATGTATTCCAAATACATCTGAATGAAATCTTCTAAGTTTGATCTGTTGCTAAAAACTTGGTTTAACCCTTTCCCAAACAAGACCGGGTTTTGATGTCCCTAAGTGAATATGCTTGAGAAAACATGGGAACAAAAGAAGAAACTGCTGATAACCAGCAGTTTCTCCATTTGTCTCAATATTTTCTGTGCCATATTTTACACAAACCATAACTTTGTTATCACCAATTTTAACATCTGCAGCTGCTTTCAAATTGGATCACCCTAAAATTTTGTCGTTTGGTAAAGGGTTAATTGACTTCACAAAGGTCCCTTTAAGCGTGAAGGGTCCAATATCTACTTTACATTGAACAAGAAACAAGTTCCTAAAACCAAGATCAATCCCTATTAATTCTGCTTCCTGGAATCCGGGTCAAACTGCACCAGTACTTGTGAAAAGTTCAACAAGAGCTGTCCGCAGACAGCGCGCTCGACTTTGATCGCTTTGATAGTATTGAAAAAACTTTAACCTTTGTTGCAACGCCAACGCCAACACCGACGCCAACTCCCGGGTGACAGTATAAGCTCTCATTTTCTTCGAAAAGTCGAGCTAAAAATGATATTCACTATGACAGATAAACCTTTTCCCAAACAACATTATTTTCAGATTATTTTGTTGTGAAGTTTTTTATAAACAACAAAATTGATGCTAGAACGGAAAGGCAAAGTCTTTGAATTTGGACAGGTCTAAAATAAGGCCATTTGGTAATGGTACTAATGGATTAACCCTTTCCCAAACAAGACCTGGTCTTGACGTCCCTAAATAGAAAAGGCTTGAGAAAACATTGAATTAAAAGAAGAAACTGCTGATGACCAGCAGTTTCTCCTTTTGTCTCAATATTTTCTGTGCCATATTTTACACAAATCCTATTTTTAATAACATCCATTTTGTCATTTGTGGCAGTTTTTGAAGTGGATCAGCCTAAAATTTTGTCGTTTGGGAAAGGGTTAAGTGGAGAAATTGTTCCCTTTTCAATACACTTACCCCTTGGTAAGACGACAAATATCACCTGATGTGATCAAGTCCCCTATCTCATCCCATATAGAAATGTTTATACAGCCAGTTTTATCTGCTACTTTACATGATCGTACAGTGTGGTTGTCTTTAGTTCTTGTCGGATTACCTAAAACATAGAGTAAGATATAGGCCAGGTTAGAGTTTATTTTAAAAGTAGGTCTCACTCGAAGACCTGTCAAAGTTACTAGGTCAGGGGTCATTGTTCCAAATGAAAGGTCTCGGCAGAAGGTATACATGTGTGAAATATCAAGCCTTTATCAATAATAGTGCATGAGATATAGGCCAAATTAATGTTTTTTTTTAAAAGTAGGTCAAACTCAAGGGTCAAGGTCTTAAATGAAAGATCTTGGCAGGCCATATTCATGTGTGAAATATGATATGTGACCCATCATGCTAAAAGGGACCTCATAGGAAGTGGGAAAAATATTGACCCTATTTTGTCAGCACAGTTCGCGCAGCCAGACTAGGGCGAACACTTTTCTTTTTTATGTAATTTTCTAAATCCGAAATGTTTTCCCTATCTTACTATATGTTCATTTTTTGCATACAGGATCTGATTGACCTGTGCCGAGTCTGACAAGTTTGTCAAAATTTGGATTTTTGGAGTTCGGATAAGGTCACTTTTAGCGTGACGGGACCGGGGTCACAATTATCTCTAATAGTGTATGACAAAAAAACAATGGAAAGTAGGTCATTGTAATCAATGGCTGTTCAGGTTAGGGTTGTTGCAAAACATTTCCTATAAACCTTTTAGAAATACATTTTGGTTTTAAATTTTTCAACGGGAATGACAATATAAATTATGGTTCATTGATCGGTATCTTAGGCGTTTTAAGGATTTCGTTTTTAAGATCGGACGGTGAACAAAGCGCCACAACTTGTGTCGGACCTTCCGTTGTTTTTTAATGGTAGTGCGCTCTGATGTAAATGAGCAACATCAACATATCAAAGAGCAAATTTCATCAGAGAAAACTCGGATTACAATTACACTTACCCACTTCCAGTACAATGAAGACGACATTCAAGTTTTTCTGTGAGGGCTTCATGTCCTTAACCCTTTCCCAAACAGCAAATTTTCAAAATTTCCATTTCAAAAGCTGCTGCAGACGACAAATGGACCTCGTTTAAGATAGAATTTGTATGCAATATATCATGGAAAATATTTAGACAAAAGAAGCAACTGCTGATTACCAGCAGTTGCTTCTTTTGTCTCAATGTTTTCCCAAGTCTTTTCCAATAGGGACATCAAAACCAGGTCTTGTTTGCGAAAGGGTTAATATGAATATACTGTGGCTCTGACATGGTGGGAAATTTGCAGTTTATATGTGACCTGTCATGCTAAAAGGGACCTTATAGGACCGAAGTGTGAAAAATATCGATCCTACTCAGTCTGCGCAGTCCGCACAGCCAGACTAGGACCAACACTTTTCACTTTTATGTAATTTTCTAATTCCGGAATGTTTTCCCTATCTTACTATATGTTCATTTTTCGCATACATGATCTGGTTGACCTGTGCGGAGTCTGACAAGTTTGTCAAAATTTGGATGTTTGGTTTTCGGATAAGGTCCCTTTTAGCGTGACAGGTCACAAATCTGAAAGTTGAAACATTGAAGAAAATGGAGATGTCTAAGAACATATGGACAAAACTCCTTTACTCACCCACTTCCAGCACAATGAAGACGACATTCAGATTTTTCTGTGAGGGCTTCATATCCTTAATGTGGATATATTGTGGCTCTGACATGATGGGATGTCACCAGTTTATACCTGAAACATTGAAGAAAAAGGAGAAATATTGAAGAAAAAGGAGGTCTTCATGTTCTTGATGTGGATATATTGTGGCTCTGACATGATGGGAAGTCACCAGTTTACTTTTAATACCTGAAATATTGAAGAAAAAAGAGATGTCTTAGGAAGTTGTGAACCTACCAAATTCAGAAATTGAATTTACTAAAGTTACTAATATATGCCTGTTTCTCATTGATTCGTGGATTCTCATTGATTTCGTGGATATTGAAATACCGCTCGTGCCGTTATTCTATATGTTCAAAATATGTAAAAATGATAAGTCTTCACACAAGAAATATTTTGCTGAAGTTAAAATGTCAAAAATTGGGTTCTGCTGATTTTTTCTTACAGAATTTTAATACTAGATGCCGAAGGGCAACATGTCGAGCCCGCTCATTTTGAAGAAAGAAGACCATACCTATGTCTACAGCTGTCATTACAATGGCGTTGTAAAAGTGGGGACAAAATAAGTTGGAATGATGGGGATCATGGTGAGACAGTTTATTGTTCACAAAATATTACATGTCTATGTATTTATAACGAGATACCAGAATGGATTAATTTGAGTATACATATGTGACCCGTCACGCTAAAAGGGACCTTATGCTAAGTCCATAAAACCAAATTCCGAGAAATATACCAGACCAAGCAGAAGTCCATCCGATGTCGTATTTGGAAAACGAAAATATTGTAAGGTAGAGAAAACATTCTAGATTCAGAAAATACTTAAACGTGAAAAGTTTCGACCCTAGTCAGGCTGCGCGGACTGCGCAGACGGACTAGGGTCGATACTTTTCACAAATCCGATAAGGTCCCTTTTAGCGCGACGGGTCACATATAAGGAAAATAAGCCATGCCCCCTGGCACCCATTTTTTGTACGGATCGGAATAATTTGAACATTCTGAGAAGTACGAAAATTAGCTGCACGTAAATCAACTCATTTTTTACATTTGACCTCAAAGTTTGACCTTGACCTTTCATCTTGGAATCTGGTTCTTGCACGCGACACTCCATCTTACTGAGCTTGACATTTGTGCCAAGTTATTTCTGAATCCCTCCATCCATGGTGAAGTTATGGCCCGGACAAGCAAAAATCATCTCATTTTTGACATTTGACCTCCAAGTTTGACCTTGACCTTTGAGCTTGGAATCTGGTTTTTGCACGCGACACTCCGCCTTACTGAGCTTGACATTTGTGCCAAGTTATTTCTGAATCCCTCCATCCATGGTGAAGTTATGGCCCGGACAAGCAAAAATCATCTCATTTTTGACATTTGACCTCCAAGTTTGACCTTGACCTTTGAGCTTGGAATCTGGTTCTTGCACGCGACACTCTGCCTTACTGAGCTTGACATTTGTGCCAAGTTATTTCTGAATCCCTCCATCCATGGTGAAGTTATGGCCCGGACAAGCAAAAATCATCTCATTTTTGACATTTGACCTCCAAGTTTGACCTTGACCTTTGAGCTTGGAATCTGGTTCTTGCACGCGACACTCTGCCTTACTGAGCTTGACATTTGTGCCAAGTTATTTCTGAATCCCTCCATCCATGGTGAAGTTATGGCCCGGACAAGCAAAAATCTTCTCATTTTTGACATTTGACCTCCAAGTTTGACCTTGACCTTTGAGCTTGGAATCTGGTTCTTGCACGCGACACTCCGCCTTACTGAGCTTGACATTTGTGCCAAGTTATTTCTGAATCCCTCCATCCATGGTGAAGTTATGGCCCGGACAAGCTCCATCCGGACGGACGCACGCACTAACGCACGCACGCACTAACGCACGCACGCACTAACGCACGCACGCACTAACGCACTAACGCACATACACCGAACCGCCATTGTGACAACTATGTCGAGCTCACCGCAAGCGGGCTCGACAAAAAACCTATTTATGAACAGTTTCTCACTTTGAAACAAAAGTTTTGCTCTAGGGGTATAGTTTGATAGCAATGTCTTCAAAGAAAATCGTCTTTCCCCACTATTACTGTGCACCAATTGATGCAAGTCTATTTAGACTCGCTCTTCTGTGATTCTTTTGTTTGTTTAAACCCCTAATTTGAAAGAAAATTAGGTCTAATCAGGATCCACGAAATCAACGAGAAACAAGATGGCCGACCTTAATTTTCAAGGCACCTAAAAATAATGGCATTTACCAAAGTCTGTTATTGTTTGTGAGTAAAATTCTTATTGTAAGTTAAAGATTTTATATTTTTTATTTGATCTATGAATAAAGGTAGTGAGAATTTCATAAACTATTGTGCACTGACAACATTTCAAGTTAAGATCCACGAATTTAGGGGTAAACAGCATATAGATCTCTTTCACATTTTTCTGTCAGATTTTTCTCCCATTGAGCATATTGGAGTGAGATTTCTGGCAGAAAAATGAGAGAATTTGCACAAATCTCGCCCCAGAATTATCCCTGCTTCTCTTTATATATCGGACCCCCCCCCCCCCCCCCAGCTGAAAATAATGATCGGTCCCTTGCAAAAAATATAGAGAAAGTAAAAAGAAAAGCAAGAGACATAAATCATGCGAGATACAATATTCATTTGATACCCATTTTATTCATTTATTTTACGTGTAATTATCCTAAATAATCAGAAAATAAACTAGTTTACACGATGTAAGCATAAGTTGTCAGAAATTATCTTACCCCACCCACTAATCTTACCTTGCGCTGATAAAAATATTGTTTGGAATCACTTCTCTTCTAACGACAGAACTGTTACAGTAATATCTACCTTTAAAAAGCGTTGTGTTAGGAATAACACGACATAATTTGTATGAAAAAGAGTGGAAATAGGCTAAACAAATTGATATTTTTGGACCAAGTATCTCAATCGACTTCCGGTCAAGGGACCATTCATTAATTGTCCCATTCCAAAGGACGCCTATTGAAACCTGACAAGATAATCTTTGAAAGGTCTGTGAAAACATTGTGGAAAGTGAAAAAATTGTTTATATAACAACAAAATTCTTTATTTATTACACTGATTAAACAATAAAGATCGAAGTGTAAAAATTCATTCACTTGAAATTGTCGTCTGCAAATCTTTTCAATTTAAACAATTTAAAATTTTACCGTCTGGTAGATCTAATGGATTAAAATTAAATCAGTTGGAAGTTCTGCTAGATCTAATCGAGAAATTTGGCAATTGATACATGATGACAGTTTTCGGTCTACAACCCTTTGTCAAAACGCAAACAAATAGATCTATATGCTAAATGTTTCAACTTGAAAGTTGCTGCAGCCGACAAAATGGTTATACTACAACACGGAGGGGAATCATGTGACACAAAACCCTCTATTAATTCTGTGTAGGCTATGTGACCGATTTGAAAATGGTTTGAAGCAGGGTATGCGTTTTTAGAATAGTCTGGGTTCCCTCCCCTGTTACTACCAATCGCGACCCTCGAGACTGTTTGCAACCTTTTGCCGTTTGGAACGAGTTTGCAACATGATCTCGAGCGTAGTACAGTGAACGTGAAAGTAGACGCGCGTAAATGACGTCATCAAAACAAATCAATCCTTTTGCTAACGTTATGATTTTAGTAAAATATACTGTCAATAATCGGTATATCACATCAATTCTTTTATCTGGTGAAATTTTATCACATTTATAATGATGATACAATCGACTTTTGAATGCTGTTTGTTTCATATATTTTTCTGGCGTAGATTTAAATAGTTGTTTGGTCTACTTCCGTTGTTATAGACCAGACTACCGTTGTTATGCTTGCGGAGTGATATAGGCAGGATCGGCTCATGGCGGCTACTGTAATACGTTCGAGCCGATCTTGAGTAACGATAAGATCCGAGAATATTCGAATGCTGTTACTACGTGATTCTTTCCGCAGTATAGAAGGCAGGGAACCAGACTATTTTTAGAAGTGGAATTTAGCCCACGTCACTCAGTGATTTGTTGCATCTTGCAAATCTTGCACATAAAAAAATCTAGATTCTAGATCTTTTAAAATCAGCTAGCCTAGATGTAGATCTAGATCTAGATGTAAAAAAAAAAAGAAAAGAAAAAACACACACACACAAAAATAACCCATAGATCTACTTTCAATCATTTAGTGGTGTCCGCGGTCGAGAGATAAAGCGTCGGCTTCACAATCAAGAGGTTCCGACTTAGATTCACGGTAGCGGAGGTTGTTCTTCGCTTCTTAAAGAGACAGTTCAGATTTTTTTCTCATAAATTTCACTTTCATTTCTATCTAAAAACAAGAGTGCCATCGTCACAATATACGCCGCCACTTATAAAACTTGAGACAAAAAAATGACATTGACAAGGATTTATAAATATTCACTGAAAAACCTTTAAAAAATTGTGTTCACAAAAAGGTTTTTATAAATATCCAGTGAAAAACCTGGAAGGAATTGCATTCACGAGGCTGAAATATCATTAAGCCCCAGAGACTAAGATTGAAGGGGGCATAATTCTGGCAAAAATCAATGAACCATGAAATCCTCCCTTCATGCACATCTACCAATTGAGGTGATAACATCCACCAAGTTTCATTAAGATCCAGCCAGAAACTTAGGAGGAGTTGTGTTGACAAGCCTGCAATTTCAATAAGCCCCAGAGACTAAGTTTTTAAGGGGCATAACTCAGGCAAAAATCAACGAACCATAAAATCCTTCCTTCATGCACATCTACCAATTGAGGTGATAACATTGACCAAGTTTCATTAAGATCCAGTCAGAAACTTAGGAGGAGTTGTGTTGACAAGCCTGCAATTTCAATAAGCCCCAGAGACTAAGTTTTTAAGGGGCGTAACTCAGGCAAAAATCGACGAACCATAAAATCCTTCCTTCATGCACATCAACCAATTGAGGTGATAACATTGACCAAGTTTCAAGAAGATCCAGCCAGAAACTTAGGAGGAGTTGCGTTGACAAGCCTGCAATTTCAATAAGCCCCAGAGACTAAGTTTTTAAGGGGCGTAACTCAGGCAAAAATCGACGAACCATAAAATCCTTCCTTCATGCACATCTACCAATTGAGGTGATAACATTGACCAAGTTTCAAGAAGATCCAGCCAGAAACTTAGGAGGAGTTGCGTTGACAAGGCTGCAATTTCAATAAGCCCCAGAGACTAAGTTTTTAAGGGGCATAACTCAGGCAAAAATCAACGAACCATAAAATCCTTCCTTCATGCACATCTACCAATTGAGGTGATAACATTGACCAAGTTTCAAGAAGATCCAGCCAGAAATTTAGGAGGAGTTGCGTTGACAAGAAAAGTGGACGTACGTACGGACGGACGGATGGACGGATGGACGGATGGACGGATGGACGGATGGACGGACGGACAGACGGAGAAGATGACGCCAATATACGTCCGCCTCCGGCGGCGTATAAAAAAGCATATTTTCTTATGAAAATTCTGAAAATTTCAAGCCAAAATTTTGCGCCGTTTACGAAAAATATATAGATCTAGATCTATATTTGTGTAAAAATTAAACAAATTGTTGTCCACAACAGTTCAGGTGTATATAGAATTTGTTGTTTCTGTCTCAACTTTAAGGCGTGTTTATCGCTTATCATCAACAACTTCAAAAAAGTGATAGCATTTATAGATCTACCCATTAGAATAACGAATCCTGGCATCAAGACATACTTTAAACAAGAGTTGTCCGCGGACAACGTAGCTTGCCTATACGGGAGCTTGTCACAAAAACAGCTAATTTTTTAAAAGTAGGTCAAACTCCAAGGTCAAGGTCACAAGATCAAGGGTCATGGTTCCAAATGAAAGGTCTTGGCAGGAGGTATCCATGTGTGAAATATCAAGGCTCTTTCAATAATAGTGCATGAGATAAAGGCCAGGTTAAAGTTTTTGAAAAGTAGGTCAAACTCCAAGGTCAAGGTCACTAGGTCAAAGGTCATGGTCCCAAATGAAAGGTGTTGTCGAGATGTATCCATGTATGAAATATAAAGGCTGTATCTCTAATAGTGCCTGAGATATAAACCAGGTTAAAGTTTTTTGGGGACCAGTGAAGACGGGACGGGACGGTACGCGACGCCGACACTAGGGCTGTGACATTAGCTCCCCGGACATACAGTCCCGGCTCGCTAAAAATGAAATGGGGATGAAATGTCCCTTTAACCCATTACCAAACGACAAAATTTTTGGGTAGTCCAATTTGAAAGAAGTTGCAGACGGCATTTTCAGTGTGATGAAATTTTGAAATTTTATAACTTTTTAGGTAGAAAACATTGCGGGAATTGAAGGAATTGCCTTCCATAGCCTTTATATTGTGAGGTGTCAAAAAGTGTCACTGTGTGGTAATGGGTTAAGGGCCCTGACATTCGGCGCGAAAACTGGTGTATTTTGATGGTAGTGGTGGACTTTTAAAATATTAGCTGATAACTAAATTACAGTCGACAGTCATTGTGTCGAAGTCAGAGGGACCGTCAAAATACCTCGACATATCCGGAGTTCGAGTAAACCGATTTTGACCGGTTTTTTTTTTTTTTTTTTTTGTATGAACATCATTTGACCTATTTGTTGCTAATAAAGTGCGTTTAAAATTGAAATATAGATCTAGTAGGAAAAGGAAAGAAATTGCTCAAAACGAGCAATTTCTATCCTTTACCTACTAAATTTCAATGGCCATATTCATTTCGAAATTATTTTGTTTAAACTTTTTTAAATCCATTGGGGAGGACGGGACCAAACTTCCACTTGGACTTAAGCGGAAATTCGACTTATCCGATGTCGACATAACGAGTGTCGACTGTACATACTAATAAAAATGTTGAAGATCAACCAAACTTTTGGTTGATCTTCAATAACTTTTTTTATCGGTTGATTTTTTTTCCAAGATCTACCACGTCCAACTTATTCTTGGCATTGTTCCACCTTCGCTGCTTCAAACCGAATTCAAATTGGTCAAATATTGACAAAAATATTGATGATTTTCTGAAACCACTGTGATTGCTAAAATTCACGGCGATGTCAATAGTATATTAACCCGTTTCAAGACAAGACTTAGTTTTGACGGCCCTGATAGGTTACATACCAAATTTGAGCTTTGCATGTCGAATTCTTTTCGAGAAAATGGTTATGTTAAGTTTTCAGACAGACTAACAGACAGACAGACGCTCATGTTGTTGAGTAAAACAATATGCACCCAATCTTTCGATACGGGGGCATAAATGAAAATAAAAGTAAAATTTTAGAAAAAAAAACATTCTGTAAAATGTCACTTTAATTAGTAATATTCTTCTCTTTTCTCTGTCCGTGTTTTCTCGAGTTTTATGATTGGCATAAAATCAGCATCAGCATCATCTTGCGGCCTCAGCCGAGATTGAACTCAATGCACCTTTTCAGTACTGCATGTCGATCATAGCCACTCGATCTTTCTCAGGGATCGACGTATCTTGATTTATCCAATTTGGCAATGTTAACTGATGGATGTCTCCAGAGTACAAATGATGAAACAAGTTCAACCGTGGTACGTGCACAATGTCCAGTAAACTAGACACGTCTTTTTAGAATTTTACAGTAGGGTGGTCACACTTTTTTCCAAAAGTATTCCAGCCCCTACAAAATATATACCAGCTTACAGAAAATATTAAGAGAAACACAAAACTGGTTGAATTGTGAAAATCGGACATTGCGTTATGGAATAAGGCTTATTCAGATTTTTACAAAGGGGAGATAATTCTGCCGAATTACGTTATTGTTTATTCTTCAAAGAACTTCAACAAATTATATATCATTTTCAAGGTCTGAATGAGAGGAACTCAAAACTGCTTACGTTTTTTTTTAAATCGGACATTTAATAAAATAGTTACACCCCTTTGAAGTTTTACAAAGGATGAAATTATTCTACCAAACAATTTAGTTCTTCAATTTCTACCCAACAACAATTATATAAATATTTGTTATATTATTTCAACCCTTCCCCGAACAAGACATGATTTTCACGATCATATATGAAAAGGTTTTGGAAAACATTGAGACAAAAGAAGAACATGCCGATAACCAACATTTTCTCCCTTTGCGTAAATATTTTCTGCGCTTCGTTGTGCGCATACCATTTCCGTGTCATTGCCTCCGATAAAAACAGGATTTTACGACATAATATTATAAAATAGAAATTTCAAAAAAAAAAAAAAAATAAATAATAATAATAATAATAATAATAATAATAATAATAATAATAATAATAATAATAATAATAATAATAATAATAATAATAATTCAAACTTTCAAGTGATCGATTATTAAAATTATATCTCTGGTTTGTGAAGAAATAGGCTTTCAGAACATTGACCCAAAAGAGCACCATACATTTGAACATGTCCATTTTGCAACCTCTAAATTCAATCTAATTTTTGGCAGCCTCACCCTTTCCCGAACAAGACCTGGTTAGACCTGGTTTTGACGTCCTGAACGGATTTTATTGAAGGTGAAAAGATTGCTCAAGGCGAAAGAATCTTATTTTCTTTTACACTCATTCTGTCGCCTGTCACAGCTTTCGAGTTGGATGACCATAAAGTTTTACTGTTTGGGAAAGGGTTAAATGGATGTTTAGGAAGCCCATGAAAAACGCCGATTTTGTAAATCCCTTTGGACTGAGCACGAAGTGCTCAAGATGAGCTATTGTGGTCACTCACCGTCCGTCCGTCCGTCTGTTCGCCCATAATTCCTTGAAACACCTCCTACTTCTTAACGATTGGGCCGATTTTGACAAAACTTTACAGTAATGTTCCTTGGATGACCATATTCAAAGAATGTTCGCGATTTTTTCATTCATCAAAAAATATGGGCGTGGCAGAGCAAGGCTTATCGAACTTTGAGAAATCATAATATCATTCTTAACAAATCAACAATTCGGCAAATTTCAACCAAACTTTGCAAGAATGTTCTTTGAGTCACTGTCGTCAACATTTATGAATAAATTTAGGATGAATGGAGTTTAGACAGAAATTATAGATAAATCACGGGGAATTAAAAAACACTTCCCATTGTTAAAGCCTTTGCGCTTGAATGCGCTAAGCTAAAAGCACAAGATGTTTTGTTATTTGAATAGATAGGATGTTGAAGAACATATATAGGCTTTGCTAGGCTTTTCTGCCGCATAGTTCTTGCCATATGAAGCCGAGTAAAATGACCTATTTTGAATACCTAATCATCGACTCATAATTCATCGGTTCATCGTATTAACATACACGAATGAATAGATCTATTTTCTTTTTTTGATTTGATATAAGATTTATGAAAATCCGTTAAGAAATGGCAGTGCCAAAGCAATTTTATCACACATACCCACGCGTCCTTCTAGGGTAACGACCGAGTTCAAAAAAAGAAACGCAGAGTTGACCCACTTTTTCAAAAAAGAGATTTAACACGAAAAGAAAGTGTATTTAAGGTAAAAGTATTTTATCATAATAAAAAATAACTATTTAGCTTTAAGTTTTTACACACTTTTTGGCAATTTAATGTGTTATTTAGGCTGAATATGCCGTTTGTAAATTACTCGTTTTTTACATAGAATCAGATAGAGGCAGTATTTTTAAAACGAGACTGTGACCACACTATTTACAGAATAGGGTTGATACTCTAGAGGTAATTCACCAAATATCATTTCTCAAAATACATGTTTAACACCCATCCAAGCGGCGCAGTTGTTTTGCTGATATTGTTCCAGTTTCTGATCAGCCAGTCTTACTGTACGGATAAGAAACGTGGACACTTTCAGCAAAACAACAGCCCCGCTTGGATGGGAATTAACCCTTTCCCAAATGACAAAAATTGATACAGTTCCACTTTATGATCTGCTGTAGACAACAAAATGTATGTTATTTAATGAAAGATTTGTGTACAATAAAGCATAGAAAATATTGAGGCAAAAGGAGAAACTGCTGGTTATCAGCAGTTTCCTCTTTTGTCTCAGTATTTTCCCAAGTCTTTTCTATAAGGGAAGTCAAAAGCAAGTCTTGTTTGGGAAAGGGTTAAACATGTATTTTGAGAAGAGTGCTCAATCTGGCATCAAATTCAGGAATTGTTTGGGAAAGGGTTAACTCATTACCACACACTGACTCTTTTTGACTCCCCACAAGATAATGGCTTTGGAAAACATTGCAGAAAACGAAGAAATTGCTTGTGACAAGCAATTTCTTCATTATCCACAATGTTTTCTAACCCAAAATGTAAAGATTTTTTAAACTTCAACAACTTGAATTTGTCGTCTGCAGCATCTTTGAAATTGGAATAGTTCAAAATTTTGTCGTTTGGGAAAGGGTTAAATATTCCATTTCCAGAAGACAATTTTTTTAAACTTGTCTAAATTCAAAAATGTTGTAGACGCCAATTTCAAGCAAATACAATTTTTACGTTCATTGGTCTTTTGGAATGGAAAACATTGTGGAAAATAAAGAAATTGCTTGCTTTTCCACATTGTTTCAAAATCCTTTAGCTTGAGGGGCGTCTATAAAGGTCATGATGTGAAAATAGGATAAATGAAGCAGAACACACATTTTTTTCTTCTTTTTTAAATATTTGCGACAATAAATTATATACATGGCAATTTCATATGACATACGTTCAGTGGTTTGTTACAGCTTAAAAGTTAATCCTTTCCTAAACGGCATAATTCTATACTGGTCCAAATTCAAAGACATTGCAGATGACAATATCAAGTGAATAAAACCTTACATTTTTCAATGTTTTTGGGTAGAAAATATTGTGAGAAATGAAAAAATTGCTTGTCAAAAGCAATTTCTTCATTTCTCACAATGTTTTTTAAGGCCATAATCTTTTGAGGCATCAAAAAGCAAAAATGTGTGGTAATGGGTTAAACTTAAACAACATTAAGGTAGTTCATTCCTTAAGAGATTTGCACAATGTCGGAATTATAAGGGCGACGAATGTTTACGATATCGCCAGAATAGTTTCGGATACGTAACAAATGTGAACGATGTCACTCGATAAATTCTGACACCAAGTAAAATCTAAATTAGGGGTGGACTACCTTAATCCTATTTCAAACAAAAACTTTATGACTAGAGTATATTCAACCTTTGGCGGAGTTACAAAACAAAGTAAATGTTGAAATATAAAGAAGGGTTTTTTCACCCTTTAGCATAGAAAATGATGTAAGACACGAAGAAAAGTTCTGTCGTATGCATTTTCTTCTTAAGCTTTCAAAAATATTCTTAAACCTTTCCAAATCAGTGATGGTTTTGATGTCCTAAATGAAAATATTTTATTTTCATTTATTTTGCATCAATGTTTTCTAAATCTTTTTACTGGGGACATCAAAACACAGGCTTGTTGGGGAAATGGTTAACACTTTCCCAAACTACAAAATTTCAGGGTAATCCACTTCAAAATACGCCAAAAATGACAAAATGGAAGTTATTAAAGATAGCATTTGTGTAAAATATGACATAGAAAATATTGAGACAAAAGGAGAAACTGCTGGTTATCAGCAGTTTCTTCTTTTGTTTCAATGTTTTCCCAAGCCGTTTCTATAAGGGACGTCAAAACCAGGTTTTGTTAGGGAAATGGTTTAACAGTTTCATACCAAATACCCCTGGTAAATTAAATATCAAATATACATTAAATTTGTTAATACATAAACAAAACATGACATTGTATACACAATTTTACAACCTAAATCCAATCTATCCTTTTGCTAAATGACTTTTTTTTTTAGATTTGCCATAATTGAAAAGAAAGGTTCTTTTCCTGAAATGTTTTCTGAATCCATATCCCATGAGGACGTCCAAAGATAACCAACCAATAATAAACAAACACAAAATACATCTTTTGGCACACATTCCAAATATTGAAGAAAAAGAAGAAAACGCTGATTGCAAAAATATTCTCCCTTTTCCCCAATAGATTCAAATCTATTAAAAAGAGTTCTTATTCAAGTTCAACTAAGAAGAGTATTATATAAACCCTTTCCAAAACAAGACTGGTTTTGACATCCCTAATAGGAAAGGCATATGAAAACATTGAGATGAAAGAAGAAAATGCTGATAACCAACATTTTCAAATTTTGTCTCAATATTTTGTCTCAATATTTTGTGTGCTGTATTGTCGGTTGAAAAACTTATGTTGTATGTTATATTGTCTTGCCAACTTTAAATAAATCTTATCTTATTGTACATGAATCCTATCTTCATCAACATCCATTTTGTTGTTTCCAGTAGCCCTCAAATTGAAACAGTATGGATTCTGCCATTTGGGAAAGGGTTAATCCAAAACTGTACAGTGATGCCTTTGGATTCCCTCACAAGAAAATGCTTTGGAAGACATTGCGGAAAATGAAGGAACTGCTTGTGACAAGCAATTTCTTCATTTCCCACAAGGTTTTCTACCCCAAAATGGAAATTTTTTTATAATTTCAGAGAGTTGAAATTGTTTGTCTGCAACACCTTTCAATTTGGACAAGCTTAAATTTTTGTCGTTTGGGAAAGGGCTAAAACATCATCGAAACAAAGGATCATTACAGATTCTTACTAATTAAGGCATTACCAGACAGCAAAATTGTGGACTGTTCCAAATTCAAAGATGTTGCAGATGACAATGTCAAGTATTTAGAAAATTTAGAATCTTTTGGGCATTTGAGTAGCAAATATTGTGGGAAATAAAGGAATTGCTTGTCACAAGCATTTTTTTTTTATTTTCCACAATTTTTTCAAAGGTCTTTATCTTTGGGGGGAGTCAAAAAGAGTCAATCTGTGGCAATGGGTTAAGATTTTTGACCCCATAAAGCTGTCAACACCCAATAAATTTCATCAATTGAATATGGCAGTTCTATCGGTGCTTTAATTTCGTTGTCTTCGAACCTAAACTGTAGTTGTTTTAGTAGTTGGTAGTGGCCGGCATCAGGATCGCGGGTCATCTTTTCCACAATGTTTGTGTCAGTTACTTTTTGTCCTTTGATTCCATATTGCAGCTGCAAAACAAAACATGTATGTAAGATTCTAATGCCCTAGTAATAGCAATTTTCTTAACCCTTTCCCTAAAGACAAGATTTTAGACAATTAAAGCAATTTTCTTAATCCTTTCCCTAAAGACAAGATTTTAGACAATTGAAATTTAAAAGCAGCTACAAACCATAAAAAGCATGCTGATAAAGATAAGAATATTGTATGCTGTTGTACAGAAAATATTGAGACAAAAGGAGAAAACCTTTATGTTGATTATAGAGATTTGACAAACTTGCACATAAAAACTTAACCAAAGCATTAAACTGAAAACCAACGCCGATGACAATGAAAACGCTTAAGAGGACATCACTAAATCTGGTAATGATGAAAACAGAAACGATGTTATATCAAATATTTTGTCCTTGGCTTATGAAGATGCATCTTCTGCTGCATCGAAGAATTGACACAGGCACAGAAGCATGGGACCATCTGATGATGATGAATTGACTTTATAAACAAGGGCCGTCAGAGACGGACAATGCTCCCCGAATAAGGCATTGTCACAATAAATGTATGCCATGGAGAGCACTTTATTGTCAAGGGCATCTGATTTGCTACTCAAATATGAAATTTCATCAAATTCTGACCATTAGACTAGGAGAAATTAGAGAAAAACTGTATTTTACCTTAAGTCCCCTTTTCCCATGACGAGGCCTCAAATCCAAAAATCGGGAAAAGTACATCAGCATTATGTCATAGGGAGTTCACATGGTAAGTTTCATTTGATTTGGCCCAAGGGTTATAGAGAAATCGCTTCGGACGGACAGATGGACGGAATGACGGACGGACAGGACGGACAGACGGACGGACAGACAAAGCGGCGACTATATGCTCTCCCTTTGGGGAGCATAATAAATAACCTACCACATTCAGTAAGGGTACTGCTATGTCTGGCGCACACTTTGTAATGAGTATTAAAACATCATCATCTATGTCTTCTGCTGCATCAAAAAACTGACATAGGCACACAAGCATGGCACTGTCTTCTGATGTTGATGGTGGGTACACTTTATTGTCCTGTAATAAATACTGAGATTTGACCCACAACCAAACAAGATCTATTTTTGATGTTCATGGCAAAAATAGTTCCCAAATAGAAATAGCCCAGAAATATTTAGAAACGTCATCATCTATGTCTTCTGCTGCATCAAAAAACTGACACAGGCACACAAGCATGGCACTGTCTTCTGATGATGATGGGTACACTTTGTTATCCTAAAACAAAGATGGATAGTTTACACATTACAAGATCGTGAAAACTTTGCCAGCATTTATGCCTTGTTTCCCCAACACTTTTCTATTAGGGACATAAAAATCAGGGGCCTGTATTATCAAACAAGAGCTGTCCGAAGACAGCGCGCTCGACTTTCTAAGTTGCTAAGTATAAAGGGGGCATAACTCCAAATATAGTGGAGCCAGGGTCATGGGCCCTTATAGTAAGGTAGAAGGTGTGATGGTGAATAAGTATTTCAAGTTTGGGTTGAATCCCTTTGATAGTATGGAAGTTATTGATGTTTGAAAAAACTTAAACCTTTGTTGCAATGCCGACGCCCCCGTGACAGTATAAGCTCTCATTTTCTTCAAAAAGTCGAGCTAAAAATTCTAAGTCAAAAAGAGAAAGAAATCTATCAATTAAATGCCAGAGTAACGAACTATACATGGAGGCTAATATTATGGTCATAGAAGCATGTTCAAAGTTTCAAAGCAATAGCTGTTACAGAAAAAAAGTGATCAAAAAGTTTGTATAATTTGTTTATAAAATCGTGATGGATTGTAGGAATCAAACAATATTTTCAAGTTCCTAAGATTGATATATTTTTAGTACATTCTAAAAATTTGAATAAAATCATTCAAAAATTATGGAAACGGTGATTAATTCATCACAGCGTAGTACGGCTACCCGGAGCACGTCATGACGTTGACGTCATTTCACCAGAACGTCTTAAATCTGCTTTAACAACGCTGTTACATACCGTTGTTGTTCATGTTATATCTATATCAATCAACTGAGTCAAATTTTTCAAAGTATTGTCCTTTGGCTTCCACACATTTCCTATGTCGATCAACCCATTTCTGGTAAATATCCTGGAACCAGGTAGGGTCGTATGTACTGTTGGGGTTCTGCAAGGCATAGTATCATTCCATATCGATCGCAAACATTATAACATGCATTTCCTTCCACTTTTGGTGACACATGCCTTTGTTGGACAGTTTAATTCTCTCTCTGTCCACTGCGCAAATTGCTGCTTAGTTTCGGGATCGGACAGCCAGAGCCAGGTTTCATCACAAGTAATTATTTTGTTTAAAGATAAATCTCCTTCACGCGACACGGCCTTAAGAACTGGTTCGAGACATGTACTCTTCTTTCTTACTCTCCTTTTGTTAATAACCTCGGAACCCAACGTGCGCATAATCTATACATGTGTAACTCATTGTGCAGAACAGTTATAACAGCTCCGTATGAAGTTTCAACTTTAACAGAAATTCATCTTACTGTTTGCCGGCAGGTTTTCTTCCACGATGTCGCTAACGGGCGTCACAAGTTTTTCGTCAATTTTACATTTGCGTCCACTCCTCGGGTCGTCTTCTATGCTATTCCTGTCTTCTTTAAACTGGGCACGACACTTAAACACTCTTGGTTTCTTCATTACTGGTGCCTCGTTAGCCTTCTTAACCAAATCATATGTTTCAGTCGGCGTATATCCCAATTTAAAGCAAAACTTAATTGCAGCGCGCATTTCTACCACTTCCGGAACAATCATTTTTATTTAAGTTTTACTTTGGAATGCGATACATAAACTGTTGTTGCTGCATTGTTTTTCGGAAATGACGTATAAAATTTTGTACGCGACATCATAATTTTGGCGCCATTTGTAACGTGTACAAATTTTCGGGAAATTTGATCCGACAAATTTTGAAATATAATTGCGCAAAAAAAATCGAAAAAAGCTATTTTACAGAGTGCTCCGGGGTAGCGAACATTGCCGTTTTAAAAGCACAAAAAAATAAATATATTGTTTACAGAAATTAATGAATTTTTACCAGAACATTGCAAAAATATTATCATTTCATCCGTGCAAAATTCAAAACAATGCGCCTAAAGGAGAAAAAGTTATGAAGAAATTATACGAACTTTTTGATCAGCCCTCGTATGTGCAAGTTGTACATAAAAACTTAACCTAAAATTTCTAAGTCCGGAAGGGGAAATAAAAATTCCACTATATTAAATGTTAGAATGATGAATCTTTGCCTAGAGGCTGATATTATGGTAACAGAAGCACATGCAAAGTTTCAAAGAATTAGCATTTGCAGAAACAGAGATTTGACAAACCTGCACATGAACACTTAACCAAAGTATTATCCCAACACCGACGCCCGGGTGACTAGAAAAAGCCACTTATTCTACGACTGGTTGCGCTGAAAACCAATCCATGCATGGGAAGAGATAACAAATACCTTTAGTACAATTCCAGCTCTCTTCAGCACATTTTGTACAGTTTCAGTGGAGGATACAAAATTGACTTCTGCCCCTTCAGCACCGACACTTTGTTGTACAAGTCTTTCAAGCTGCAATAAAGACAAGTAAATTGAAAATTTAATCCAGGCATGTCATTTATGATACCAAATACTACCTTTAGTACAACTCCAGCTTTCTTTAGCACATTTTGTACAGTTTCAGTGGAGGATATATAAGATACTTAGGAAAACATTGCGGCAAAAGTAGAAACTGCTGATAATCAGCATTTTCTCCCTTTGCCTCAATATTTTCCTAGGTTTCATTTTACACAAATATCATCTTTATCAACACGAATTTTGTCGTCTGCAACTCCATTGAAATTGGACAAGCCTTAAAATTACCGTTTGGGAAAGGGTTAAGATATGACAATCAAACATAATGTAATGTGACATGATGATTTATTCCACGCTGTGAAACTAAACCCAAGAGTCAAATGTACTTTGGGGTACTTTCCTTGCAGAGGCAATTGATCAACAACTGAATTTAACCTCTTACATTTTGCCCTTTCAACTGCATTTACAAATTATTTTGTTTCAATATCAAATGTTATGCAGGGTTTTCCATGACACACATATTCAGCTTCATTGTTGCAATTTTAAAACAAATGACCTCTTAGAAATTTACCTGAGGGATTTAATGATGCAAGCTTTAAATCAAGATTTTTGTATGAAACTTGACAGGAATTTGAGGTTTCAGCCATAGAAATTTGTATCACATTTTTGGATTGTTTTAATGTTTACAGCCCATATGGAAAATGATATCTCTTCTAGGTCAGAGGGAAATCATTTACCAGTAAATATTAATCAATGGGTAAAGAGTAACTTTTGACTAATATGCAATACTATAGCATTTTAACCCATTAACAAACAACAAAGTTTTGGACCAGTCCAAATTCAAAGGTGTTGCAGACAAATTTTATTTGAATGAATTTTTTTTTCGTCTTTATGGGTATAAAATGTTGTGGGAAATAAAGAAATTGCTTATGACAAGCAATTTCTTCATTTTCCACAATGTTTTCCAAAGCCTTTGTCTTTTAGAGAGTCAAAAAAGTCAATGTTTGGGAATGGTTTAACAACTTATTATAGCTTACCAAATCAGCTAAGGTAGATAAATCTCTAGGGTTTTCCAGTAAGCACAGCAAGTTGGCAGTTATCTCTCTTCTGTCATCTTCAGGGAGGGAGAATAGAGGTTCAAAAACTTCTAAGGGACTAGAAAAATTTGGTTCTGAAAATTAAAATACATGTAAAGCATTCATCTCATAATAAATACATGTACCTGCTCATTTGGGAATTTTCTGATATTAAACATATCCACTTACTATTGATTGTATGGGGTTTATCCCATTACCACACAATGACTCTTTTTGACTCCCTATAAGATAATGGCTTTAAAAAAAATTGTGGAAAATGAAGAAATTGCTTGTGACAAGCAATTTCTTCATTTCCCACAATGTTTTCTACACAAAATGACCAAAAAAGTTTAAAATTCATTGACTTGAAATTGTTGTCTGCAAAGTCTTTGAATTTGGACCAGTCTAAAATTTTGTTGTTTGGTAATGGGTTAATGCCTCTTCCAACAGCTACGGTCATATCACGACAGGAACACCGAACCATCATGGATTCCTGATGTTGCTCTTACCAGTACTACCACAACATCCATACCGAGCCTCCAGCTGCTCCCCCACATAGGTCATTATCAAACCATTGGTGGGAGACAATTTTGTCAGAAAGGATGTTACAATATAACATCAGCCCATCTGTCTGACCAATAAGCTGACTCTGACTATTTACCCCCTCCAAACACTCCCTCCCCTTACCCAAATTCTATTTTAGAAGAATTTATGATGAAATGCATAATATGACTTATGCATGCAAATGCTTTTTGTATAAAAGTCAATTTCAATGTTTTCCTTTCAATAAATCTAGGATCAACTCACTGAGGGACATTCTGTTTTCAATATATATTTTACAAACTCCATACATCTGATCATACAAAACATTGTCTTAAACAAATTGTAGAGAAAATAGTGAGGCAAAAGAAGAATATTTAATAATCAGCATTTTCTTCATTTGCCTCAATATTTTCACAATATTTTTGTACTTTGGATGTCAAAATCAGGACTCGTATTGGAAACCATTAAGGAAGTTACTATTCAAATCTTTACTTATATATACATCTATATATCATTGCTTTTCAACAAAAACCTTGTAACTGCAGCTTAAAACAAGCTGCAGTTACAAGGTTTTTGTTGAAAAGCAACCATATTTATTCACCAAGGCTCATTCTGTTTTCAATATCTAGAGTTACTGTATTGGCTGAACAAACAGGGCCCACATGGTCCTACGAAACATCTGCCTTGAGTTCTTAACCCAATCCAACAAATGACACTTTTTTGATGCCCCAACGAGATATATAATGCTTCTGAAAACATCATGGAAAATGAAGAAATTGCTTGTAACAAGCAATTTCTTCATTTTACACAATGTTTTTTTACACAAAAAGACCAGAAAATCTAGAATTTCATTCACTTGAAATTGTCACCTACATTATCATCATCTGGTCTGCTGGTATGCTACCACTCCTCTCCATGCTTTTCTGTCCCTAGTCAAAGTTGGCAGATGTTCAACTGGGCAGCAGGCATCTTTGCTCAACTGATCAAGATATGCAAGATTTGCTTAAGGTTTACAGACCCTCAAAAAATCACCACTTTCTAGCCATGCGAAATGTATCAAATTACACACACTTGTAAATATGCTTCAATTAAATTCATTCACCGTGCCGGATTTCAAGATTATGCTTCAAGAAGAAAATAATTTACAAAAATATTATTTTAGTATTTATCCATATGCAAGGGAGGTAATTTTGAACATTATTGTCAAATATCTTTATAAGTATGCATTAATTCAAAATTCCAAACCGTTCAAAACGCTCATGTTTGTATTTGGAATGGAAATGTAACACAATTTAGAAATTACTGGCACTTTTCAAATTTTGCATCTGGGTCTTTGGTGCTTTTGAGGGGTTGGATACCTTAAAACAAGCTGCAGTTACAAGGTTTTTGTCGAAAAGCAACCATATTTACTCACCGAGTGACATTCTGTTTTCAATATCTAATGTATCAGCTGTACAAGCACCATCCACCTGATCATGTGAAAGTCCTGACTTAAACAATTGTAAAGAAAACATTGAGCCAAAAGGAGAAAATGCTAATTATATGCATTTTTTTTTCAATTGTTTCAATATTTTTAAGATCATTCTTTGCTGTGGATGTCAAAATCAGGACTTGTGTTGGAAACCATTAAGGAAATTACTATTCAAATCTTAGCTTATATATACATCTATATATCGTTGCTTTTCAGCACAAACCTTGTAACTGCAGCTTAAAACAAGCTGCAGTTACAAGGTTTTTGTTGAACAGCAACAATATTTACTCACCAAGTGACATTCTGTTTTCAATATCTAGTGTATCAGCTGTACAAGCACCATCCACCTGATCATCTGAAACACCTGCTTTAAAACCACCACTCTTACCTATTGAAGAGAAAAAAACAGAGTTATTTTAAATGGTTAACCCATTACCAAATGACAAAATTTTAGGGTAGTCCAATTTGAAAGAAGTTGCAGACGACATTTCAATGTGAACAAATTTTGAAATTTTATATCTTTTTGGTTAGAAAACATTGTGGGAAATGAAGAAATTGCCACAAGCAATTTCTTCATTTTTCACAATGTTTTCTAAAACCATTACATTGTGGGGAGTCAAAAGGAGTCACTGTGTAGTAATGAGTTAAAACATTGTTGCCTTTGACAGCCAAATTTTGAAAATACCTTTTAACATATGACAAAGCAATTAGAAAGCTAGAATCACCATTATGTAATTCCAACACACATAATATTATTGTCGCTTTTCAATGAAAACCTCGTAACTGCAGCTTGTTTTAAGCTGCAGTTATGAGGTTTTTGTTGAAAATCAGAATTATGCAAATTATGATTGTTTCGATATACATGAATCTATTTTATGAACACCATCCACCTGATCAATGAAACACCTGCTTTAAAACCACCACTCTTACCTATTGAAGAGATGAAAACAATATCATTTTAACCAATTTCCAAATGGCAAATAATTGGATTGTCCCAATTTCAAAGCTGCTGCATAAGACAAAATGGATGTTGATAAAGAAAGATTTTGTATTCAACATAGAATGAAAGTCATTGATACGAAAGAAGGAAATACTAGTAATCAGTATTTCTTTCTTTTGCCTCAATATTATCCCCATGCAGCCTTCTATGAACTTCATTAAAACCAAGCCTTGTTTCAGAGGGGAAGGTGACATTGTTGCTACATTACACCCTAATTCTAAATCAGCATTTCTTCTTTTGCCTTTATGCTTTCCCAAGCCTTTTCTAATATGCATATCAAAACCGTTCTTGTTTGGGAAAGGGTTTAAGATGTAAGAAAGAGTAAAAGCTAAGAGGGATAAGACAATCTAAAGTTTTCATTTCAAATCTTAACCCTATATTGTGTGTATTCATTTTAATTGTCTTATCGAGACGATTCCAATTGAGTACCTACAAGATAGTGCTTGATGAACAACTAATGATATATTGCATTTTGAAAGTCTATACCCCATCTTATCTGTAGCTCTGTATAAGATCCATCCGTTCAGTTGGCACAGCTTGGGTGTTATCAGGCTCTCAACGTCCCTTGGATGTATTAGGTAGCTATTGTAGGGTGAGCCGCGACGCGAAAAAAGCGGAATTTAGCATAAGCGAAAACAAAGACGCAGATCAGCTTCGCGGTAACCGCGAATCTGATCAGCGTCTGTGTTTTCGCTGGTGAGAAAGTTTAGTTCTTCTTCTTCCCATGTACGAAATTTCGTAACTCTAATCACTTTCTGCGGCTGTACAGCCTCATTTGTGACGGATTTGGTCAAAACCCCCGAGGACCGATTTTCTCGCGTCGCGGCTCAGGGTAAAATGTATACATGATTCCTCCGCAAGTGGACCACACAACACCGGAAGCAGACCAGACAATTGTTTTATGGCTCACCACAGAATTGAAGACAACATTTAATTGTCAATTATATCCTCAGAAATACTTTCTGAATTTTATGAATTATTTAAATTATTGACAACGTTTGCCAAAAATTTTCAATACCATCTTACCTTCAGCCAAAACGATCTGTATAGCACCACTGCTTTTATCAACATTTAACTCATGAACGCTATATGCTACCGGAGTCCCCGCAGCTAATGTCAAATCTCTACCCTTATCATATTCACCTTCAGCACTTGGCAAGGTTCCTCTTACAAGCTGAAATACATTTCAGCCAAGATCTGGAAAAAGGTCCATTAAGGCTTTTGAGCTCAACATGGTTCCAGATCAGACTGCGTATACATGCAGTCTGATCAGGAACCAAATTGTTCTCCACCAGCTTATTCGTGGCCTCTAGCATGCGTGAGACAGCAGCATGGATGTCTGCCAGTCTTCACTTAGCCAGGGCCTGATCTTGAAACATGTGTGTCTCAAATGCTATAAGGAAATTTTTCAGATTCCCGCTCATTTGTTTATCAAATACAAAATGTGTGAAATATGGGCGGTCATTTGTAAATATGGGTGGTAATTCATATGGATATAGGGGGTATTTGGTATGTAGTTTAATGGTAATTCAAGGGCTTACTTCACGGAAAACCAAAACAAAAATCAACTTGCGAATTGGGAGTTTCAACATAATTCATAATCATATTATGTACAATTGTACATTATCCCATTACCAAACGACAAAATTTGAGACTGGTCCAAATTCAAAGATGTTGCAGACAACAATTTACATTGAATGAAGTTCTACACTTTTCGGTCTTTTTGTATAGAAAATATTATGGGAAATGAAGAAATTGCTTGTCACAAGCAATTTCTTCATTTTCCATAATGTTTTCCAAAGTCATTTTCTTGTAAGAAGTCAAAAAAGAGTAATTGTTTGGTAATGGGTAAAGCAAACAAGACTCTCACTCTCTCTCTTCCATTTTTACATTTTTTTTAATCTGTGTACATAAATACATATTTTGCTTACAAATTGCTACCCTCTCTTGAATTAGTTATAGTGCCTAACTAAGAAGCATGATTAAAACAAAGATAAACCAAGGTAGAAGATGGATTATATCTAAAATAGATACACAACTAAACAAGAGCAAAATCCGACCAACCTTTGATGTGACTGAAGCACTAGCATCCCACTTAGTTTCCCTGTGTATAGTTCCAGTCTTGTCTAAATAAGCCACACCAGTGATTACACACAGAACCTTTCTACTGTCCGACATCACTTGTCTGATGTACGGATGATCAAAATTGATACTTCTGAAATGTTAAAGTATATACTTACAATACAATATAATATAAAATTCATGGGTTTAACCCTTTCCCAAATGGCAAATACTTGGATTTAACACTTTCCCGAATGACAAGATTTTAGGGGGATCCACTTCAAAAACTGTATCAAATGACAAAATAGGTTTATCGAAGATAGGATTTGTGTAAAATATGGCACGGAAGATATTGAGACAAAAGAAGAAACTGCTGGTTATCAGCCGTTTCTTCTTTTGTTTCAATGTTTTCCCAAGCCTTTTCTGTTAGGGACATCAAATCAAGATCTTATTTGGGAAAGGATTAAAAGAAACTGCTGATTGTTGTTGGTAAAGAAAATATTTAAATAAATAAAGCATAAAAATTATTGAGACAAAATGAGAAAATGCTGATTATCAACTTCTTAATCTATCAAAATAGATAGCATTCTAAATTTGAGCCTCTTTGTAAAAGACAAGAGATGTTTGTAAAACATATATGCCCCCTCAAGGGCCTACCATTATAATTAAAGCAGTCCAATGGTGCACTTCACTTCTCAATAATGAGATCTTTAAAAGTTTCATGAATCTATCTTGCATACTTTTTGAGTTATGATCGGAACAAAAATCAAGTATGAAAATCAACAAAGGGCAATAACTCCAACAATATGAGCGGCAGAGTAACACTTTTTGTGCAATTGCACTTCTCCACAATGACATCTATCCACTTATGAAGTTTCATGACTCTACCTTGCATAACTTTTGAATTATGCTCTGGAAAAAAATTTAGTTCGAAAATCAACAAAGTACAATAACTTCAAAAATATGCTTGGCAGAGTAATTGTTCTTGTGCACTGCAATTCTGCACAATAAGAACTATCCAACTACGAAGTTTCATGATTCTAGCTTACATACTTTTTGAGTAAATTTCCCTATCATACCGTGAAGTTTCATGATTCTATCTTTGATACTTTTCGAGTTACAAGGTTTGGTCTATGGACCGACCGACCAACCGACCTATTTTATAATTCCATGGACATTAAATTACTGTCTGCAACTGCTTTCAATTTGGTCAATCCTAAAAATTTGTTGTTTAGAAAAGAATGAACCTTTTCCCAAACAGCAAAATTTTAGGGTGATCCACTTCACAGTGCTTCTGAAATAAGTTGCCCGAGTTGTCCGACTTGTCCGTTTAGTGGCATTTACCTGTACGGACAAGCAGATTTTGAAAGCTAGGTTGTCCGTGGGCAAGTGAAAAATCCAAAGTTTTTCTCACAATTTTTTCATACAATGTAATTACTGATACTTAAATGTACGAATTGTGTTGTAGACAATAGTAAGACAGTCATAATAGATCTGCAATAAACAAATGAAGCTATGGAAAAGTATATGGGTTTTGTAAGGACAAGTTGATTTTTAATATGGACAAGTCAATTTTGGATCAAGACTTGTCCGTGGACAAGTAGATTTTCAAAATATTTCAGAAGCACTGCTTCAAACACTGCCACAAATGACAAAATTGACGTTATTTAAGACATAATTTATGTAAGATATGACACAGAAAATATTGAGAAAAAAGGAGAAACTGCTGGTTATCAGCAGTTTCTTCTTTTGTTTCAATGTTTTCCCAAGCCTTTTCTATTAGGGAAGTCAAAACCAGGTCTTGTTTGGGAAAAAATTAAAATCTCTATTTTCCCAATCATCTTTCTTACCTTTTATTTATTTGAGACATAAGATCGGGTACCTTAACTTCTTTCTTACCTTTTATTTATTTGAGACATAAGATCGGGTACCTTAACTTCTTTCTTACCTTTTATTTATTTGAGACATAAGATCGGGTACCTTAACTTCTTTCTTACCTTTTATTTATTTGAGACATAAGATCGGGTACCTTAACTTCTTTCTTACCTTTTATTTATTTGAGACATAAGATCGGGTACCTTAACTTCTTTCTTACCTTTTATTTATTTGAGACATAAGATCGGGTACCTTAACTTCTTTCTTACCTTTTATTTATTTGAGACATAAGATCGGGTACCTTAACTTCTTTCTTACCTTTTATTTATTTGAGACATAAGATCGGGTACCTTAACTTCTTTCTTACCTTTTATTTATTTGAGACATAAGATCGGGTACCTTAACTTCTTTCTTACCTTTTATTTATTTGAGACATAAGATCGGGTACCTTAACTTCTTTCTTACCTTTTATTTATTTGAGACATAAGATCGGGTACCTTAACTTCTTTCTTACCTTTTATTTATTTGAGACATAAGATCGGGTACCTTAACTTCTTTCTTACCTTTTATTTATTTGAGACATAAGATCGGGTACCTTAACTTCTTTCTTACCTTTTATTTATTTGAGACATAAGATCGGGTACCTTAACTTCTTTCTTACCTTTTATTTATTTGAGACATAAGATCGGGTACCTTAACTTCTTTCTTCAGGACTTTACCAAAATCTATCTTCACTGTTATATAATCTTCTGCATTCAGCTCCAAGTCTGAAATACAAATCATAATGTGTAAAAATACTGCATAAAAAGATGTCAGCATGTTTTTAAAAAGCTTTTGATTAACCCTTTCCCAAACAACAAAATATTAGGGTGATCCTCTTCAAAAACTGCCACAAATGACAAAACGGATGTTATTAAAGATAGGATTTGTGTAAAATGTGGCACAGAAAATATTGAGACAAAAGGAGAAACTGCTGGTTATCAGCAGTTTCTTCTTTTGTTTCAATGTTTTCCTAAGCCTTTTCTTTAAGGACGTCAAAACCAGGCCTTGTTTGGGAAAGGGTTATAGAATAAGCTTGCAAAAATATTGTGGCATTAATGAGAAATAATGAATCATCAATTTCTCCTTTTGTCTCTTTTATTTTTTGTGCTTTATAGAAATCATATCATCATCAATATCAATTATGTTGTCTGCAGCAGCTGTCAAATTGGTACAGTGATATTCTGTGCCATTTGGGAAAGGGCTTGTTAACTAAAATCTAGTATAACTGATATATAATCTTCTGCATTCAGCTCCAAGTCTAAAATACAAATTACAATGAGTGAAACAAGAGCTGCGCGGAGCGGCACATATACACCTGAGAGAGGCTTGCTCGTAACCCCCCGAACTACATCTGGATCCGCCACTGAACTCTGAAATACAAATTACAATGACCGAGTAAAACACAGTGAGAGGCATGGACAAAAAGATGTCGCATCATCAAATGTTGACTTAGTTTTTGGTTGATTGGGGTTTCATGCAATTTTAAAAAATACTGTCGCTTTTCAACAAAAACCTCATAACTGCAGCTTGTTTTAAGCTGCAGTTATGTGTTTTTTGTTGAAAAGAAGTGATATATCAGTAGTATCATTCAGCAACAATTTTCTATTTTTGGAATTCCATGTATAGAATGTCACTATTAATTTTTAAGAAGTTTTACACAGTTACTTTCTCAAACAAGAAATAATTTTGACGTTCCTAAGACTGTGGCTATGAGTATAGGCCCCTAAGCTTTGGAAAACAATAAGACAAAAGAAGAAAATGCTCTAAATCAGTATTTTCTCCTTTTGCCTCAATATTTTCTGTGCTATATTATGCAAAAATCTTACACATGCATTTTATCAACACCAATTTTGTCTTCTGCAGCTTTCATATCGCACCATGCTAATATTTTGTTATTTGGGGAAGGGTAAACTTACCAAAGAATTCCTTTGAAATGTCTGCCCCAAATTTTCCCTTCAGTGAGAGATTAGTTGTTCTGTCATAATTGGCTAGTTCTGTCTCATTCTCTGTCGTAACTTCAAGAGTAGAGGGATTTTTCAGAATGTCTGTAATCTAAATAGGGCAACAATTAACCCATCTGTAATCTACATAAGGGGCAGGCCCGTAGAAACAGGAGGGGGTACTTAGCCAAATTGTCCTTATTTCACACTGAAATTTTAGGAAAAATGCAAATTAGCCCCCCCCCCCCAATTATTCAGACATACTGGGGCTTCAGCCCCTCCAATATGAAATTGCTTCCAACAGGCCTGAGGGGACCAGTAAAACCTTTTCCAAAGGACAAAATTTCTGGCTATTCAAAATCATTTTAATAACCCCTTTGACAAATTTCAGGGAGGGTAAAGACCCCTGCCTCTAGATCCATTCATGAATAACATTTTTTTGCTTTTTTAGCTCACCTGAGCACAAAGTGCTCAAGGTGAGGTATTGTGATCGGTCGTTGTCCGTCGTCCGTCCGTCCGTCCGTCCGTCCGTCCGTCCGGCCGTCCGTCCACAATTTCTTTAAAGATCTTCTCCTCCCAAACCAGTGGACCAATCTTCTTGAAATTTGGCAGGAATGATCCTTGGGTGAAGGGCTTTCAAAGTTGTTAAAAGAATTTGATTCCATCAAATACTCTGGCTGCCGCGGCATGAGAAAAGGGGAAAATAGCCAACTCTTTTAAAAATCTTCTTCTGCCTAACCAGTTGGCCAATTTTCTTGAAACTTCACATGAATGATCTTTGAGTGAAGGGCTTTCAAAGTTGTTAAAAGAATTAAATTCCATCAAAGACTTTGGCTGCCGCGGCATGAGAAAAGCAGAAAATAGCCAAATCTTTTAAAAATCTTCTTCTGCCTAACCAGTTGGCCAATATTCTTGAAACTTCACAGGAATGATACTTGAGTGAAGGGCTTGCAAAGTTGTTAAAAGATTTTGATTCCATTAAAGATTTGGGCTGCCGCGGCATAAGAAAAGGGGAAAATAGCCAAATCTTTTAAAAAATCTTCTTCTGCCCAACTAGTAGGCCAATATTCTTGTAACTTAAGATGAATGATCCTTGGCTGAAGGGATTTCAAAGTTGTTAAAAGAATTTGATTCCATCAAAGGCTTTGGCTGCCGTGGCATGAGAAAGGGGCAAATAGCCAAATCTTGTTAAAATCTTCTGCCTTCAACTAGTTGGCCAATATTCTTGAAACTTCCCATGAATGATCCTTGGGTGAAGGGCTTTCAAAGTTTTTGAGAGACTTTGATTCCATCAAAGCCTTTGACTGCTGCGGCATGAGAAAAGGGAAAATAGCCAAATCTTTTAAAAATCTTCTGGCTTACTACATGTAGTTGGCCAATATTCTTAAAACTTCACATGAATGATCTTTGGGTGAAAGGCTTTCAAAGTTGTTATAAGAATTTGATTAATATCAAAGCTCTTAGTGCAGGGGCATCAGAAAAAGGGCAAAAGAGCAAACACTTTTGAAAAGGCTGAATTTTGTTTCATTCTTTTGAAAAACTAAGGAAAAGGGGCTTTATTGCAAAATTCTTAATTTGCTGCTATACAGGTCAAAATGTTTATTTCAACAAGGCAAAAAATTTCAGGTGAGCGATCTAGGGCCATCATGGGCCTCTTGTTTTTAATTCAAATGAATATCTGAAACATAGACTTTGTATTTGAAGTAACACGTTTAGAATACCTTTACCCCCCCTAATCTGTTGCTGTGAAAACCCATTCTCAAAATTAGCCCTTTGCCAAACAAGACCTAGTTTTGATGTCCTTTATAGAAAGGACTTGGGGGAAACATTGAGGCAAAAGAAGAAAATGCTGATGATCAGCATTTTCTCCTTTTGCCTCAATATTTTGGGTGCTATTCTATGCACAAATCCTTTCTTTAATAACATCCACAAAGTTGTCAACAGCATTATTATTTGAGCATTCAAAAGTAGCTTACTTGGAAATCTGTTGGCCGATGTTTGGTCTTATGAAAGAAGAAGTATTCTCTTTTATTTGTTTTGATGACCAGCTGTAGTGGCTTTATTTTGTCTTTTTCATCAATTGTTGGTACAGGAATAAGGGTGTTTTTCCCCACAGATTTCACAAACTGGTAACATGCAGCTGAGAACATGGTCATTTCTGAAAAACAGAAAAAAATAGTTAGTTTTTAATTTGAAAAAAAAATGTGAGGACAAAAAACAAAGTGTTAATTAAAGCATTCCTTACTTAATTTCCTTTGATATTCATTGATAAGCTTTGATATTCATTGATAAGCTTTGATATTCATTGATAAGCTATTCTCCAAAAATGGAAATGAAAGAGGGATAGAATAATAGGATAGAATAAAAAAAACATTTCCTTTTCATAAAATTGCAAAACATTTATTTCCTTGATGGAAACTGTTTTTAATTTCCTATTAGAACATTCAGTTTTCTTTTTCAGGAGAGATTTCATCAGTTATACAAAGATTAATTAACTAAATATCACTGTTACATAAATTAACCTTCAAACAAGATGCTAAGAAACAGAAAATTCAACCAAAACTTTGATAAAATTGGGTAGACACTAGAAAACATTTGAGGAAAAGGATATTACTGATCATCAACATTTTCTTCAGCATTTTATGAAATTTTCATTTCAATAAGTATGTCAAAACAAAGTCTTCTCTTGGAAAGGGCAAATATCCACTGAAGAACATACAAATTGGGGGTATAATTTCATTTCCTTAGTATCACACAATCTGACTTAATATCTTTATGAAAGTCAAAATTATGGCGTACCAAATGGGTCAAAAGTCTATTTAGAGCGTGCACGCATAAAATATACGCGTTGACGCGTAAATTTTATGCATTGACGCTTAAATTTTCAACTGCTCGCGTAAATATACGCGTCGCACATATTTTATCTATTAACAAATCAGATGCTTTGTTTCATCCATCAATTTTACAGCCTCGGTTTCTGATTTTTTACTCCTGCTCACGTAAAATCTACGCGTCAACCCATATTTTTTTAATTACTCGCATAAATTTTATGCATCAACGTGCATATTTTCGCGTCGACGCATAAAATTTACGCGAGCAGTTGAAAATATATGTGTTGACGCATATATTTTATGTGTGCACGCTCTATATAGACTTTTGAGCCATTTAGTATGTCATACAAAATAATACACAGTGGGTTCACCACTGAATGAATACTTTGAGTAGAGCAACAGATATGAGAAGTTAAAGGCATTCTAAATTTGTTAACCCTTTCCTACATGACAAAATTTAAGGCTGGTAAAAATTGAAAGGTGTTGCAGACGACAATTTAGAATGGATGATGTTTTACAATTTGTTGGTCATTTTGTGCTGAAAACATTGTGGGAAATGAAGAAATTGCTTGTCACAAGCGATTTCTTCATTTTCCACAATGTTTTCCTGAACTTTTTCTTCTGAGGGAGTCAAAAGGTGTCAATGTGCAGTAATGAGTTAATCCAAGTCATTTTTTGTTGGTCCTCATTTGAATTGTCACAATGAGTACCAAAATAATTGGATTTAATGAACAAAATTTTAATAAAAGGAAATACTGCATGATTTTGAAAAGTCATTACGCAGTGGAAACCATGATTTGGGGGTTCGAATATACAAATTGAAAGGTTTGTGTTCCTATTATTTCACAGTTTTGAATTAATTTCTGTATGAAAACGAAATAATCAGGCTACAAAGGGGGGTTCCTTTGATCCCCCCACCCACGAAACCCCTCTGGATCTGCCACTGTTACCACCTCTTATCTGAAGCTTTGTGAGGTATTAGTAAATCAAACAAGAGGACCATGATGGTCCTAAATCGCTCACCTGAATCAAGATGACAAGAGTGATAATGGCAATTTTGTCAAATTCAAAGGCATGAAACTTATAAAGACTTTCTGTTTGGAAACAATTAAGAAATAATTTTGTTCCAATCGATCCTGTAAGGTTGGGTATGAATTAGCACAATTGTTGAGTTAGTTAATTTTCAACAATTATTTCATGATTTCGCAATATACAACATAGGGCTAATTTTCAAAGCATACTGATCTGTTAGAGATTGATCATTTATGATAGGCTCAATTAACAAGATTTTGTCTGTGATTGAAAGAATATAGCGCAGGATTACCATCTGATAAGCTAAAGCTTATCCCTTATTTGTTTACATAAGATAAATATGGGGCCAGCCTGAGAGCAACAGATAAGGGAAATAGAAAATTGGCCCAATGGTTTATTTTTAAAGAATTTTCTTATGATTTCTCTAAGTCTGATAAGCCCTTCCTCCCTGCCATGCCCACATTTTTTGACCAATGGAAAAATTTGTGAACACATATTGCAAAGAGTAACTCAAGGAACATTCCAGTAAAGTCTGGTTCAATTGGGCACAATGGTTGATTTTTAAAGAATTTTCTTATGATTTCTCTAAGTCTAATAAACCCCTTTCTCCCTGCCACAGTCACAGTTTTTTACAAATGAAAAAAAACTGTGAACAAATTTTGAAAAGAGAGACTCAAAGAACATTCCTGCAAAGTCTGCTTAAAATTGGCCCATTGGTTGATTTTTAAAGAATTTTCTTATGATTTCTCCAAGTCTGATAAGCCCCTTTCTCCCTGCCAAGGCCACAATTTGTTACAAATAAAAAGATTTGTGGTCAAATTTTGAAAAGAATGACTCAAAGCACATTCCTGAAAGGTCTGGTTCAAATTGGCCCAATGGTTGATTTTTAAAGAATTTTCTTATGATTTCTCTAAGTCTAATAAGCCCCTTTATCCCTGCCACAGCCATGTTTTTTTTTTCAAATGTAAAATTTCTGAACAAATTTTGAAAAGAATGACTTAAGGCACATTCCTGCCAAGTATGGTTCAAATTGGCCCAATGGTTGATTTTTAAAGAATTTTCTTCTGATTTCTCCAAGTCTGATAAGCCCCTTTTTCCCTGCCACGGCCACAATTTTTGACAAATGAAAAAATTTGTGAACAAATTTTGACAAGAATGACTCAAGGCACATTCCTGCAAAGTATGGTTCAAATTGGCCCAATGGTTGATTTTTAAAGAATTTTCTAATGATTTCTCTAAGTCTAATAAGCCCCTTTCTCCCTGCCACGGCCACATTTTTTGACAAATATAAAAATTTGTGAACAAATTTTGAAAAGAGTGACTCAAGGAATATTCCTGCCGAGTTTGGTTCAATTGGGCCCAATGGTTGATTTTTAAAGAATTTTCTTATGATTTCTAGTCTGATAAGCCCCTTTCTGCCTGCCACGCCCACATTTTTTGACAAATTAAAAAATCACGAACAAGTTTTGAAAAGTATCACACAAGGAACATTCCTGCCAAGTTTGGTCAAAATTGGTCCAATGGTTTAGGAGGAGAAGATGTTGAAAGAAATTGTGAACGGACGGACGGACGGACAGATGGACGGACGGACGGACGGACGGACAGACGGACGGACGACGGACAAAAAGCGACCACAATAGCTCACCTTGAGCACTTCGTGCTCAGGTGAGCTAATAACATTGAACATGTGTTAACCCTTACCCAAACAAGACCTGGCTTTGACGTCCCTAATCGAAATGGCTTGGGAAAACATTGAAACAAAAGAAGAAACTGCTGATAACCAGCAGTTTCTCCTTTTGTCTCACTATTTTCTATGTCATATTTTACACAAATTCTAACTTTAATAACATCCATTTTGTCATTTGTGTCAGTTTTTGTAGAGAATCACCCTAAAATTTTGCTGTTTGGGAAAGGGTTAAGCTAGTAGATGCAATTATGTAACTGAAACCTTTTACTTTGGAACAAAATGTTTCGTATTGTACATGGCGTTTTCTTGTTGTTTACCTTTTTTCTTCTATGTCCTTTTGAAAGTTTTCATAGTTGGCATAAGAAAAGCTGCGATATCGTAGCCACAAACTTGATGATGGGTATTGGTTTGTGAAACCCAGATCAAAATTCAAAAATTTTGAAAAGGTTTCGGTTACATTATTGCAACTGCCTACGCACCTGAACACAGGTACTTTGCCCATTCATTTGTATAAGATTGTAGTGCTCTACTTTATATGACAAGGTGTTGAAGTTTTGTACAGGTACGAAACTATGTGGTGCGAATCAAGTCGTCATTTCATAGTCATTTGTGAATAATTTATGTCAAACGATACATGAATACAAAGAAAAATTAATTATCTCGGGATTATTAGACAAAATTCACCCACAGTTGCAACAAAATAGATAGTACAGACCGAAATCTGAAGACACCGAAGACAGTTTGGCTTCATTTTCTTAGTCGGACAAATCTTGTCACATCTAGTTCAACTAGAATATCACTGAAAGTGATCATACCCCCCAAAAGCGCAGTTTTTGTGCATTTTGAGAAGTTGATTTCATTTGAACTGGGAGCTGTTCAATTGGGAAATAGAGCTAACAAAAAATCAACAGACCAAACAACACATGTAAATGTTGCAAAAAAACCCCAATTTTCAACAAAAGGACATAGCTCATTTAAAAATCCCCAAGCCCTGCCCTGCCATGCTGATATTTTTCAATAAACCAAAAATTCACAACCATGTATTGAAGACAGTCAATCAAGGTACATTCCTGTAAGATTTGGTTCAAATTTACCGTATAATTGTTTTTTAAAGAATTTTCTCATGATTTCATTAAGTCTGTTAAGCCCTGCCCTGCCATTACCACAGTTTTTGCAAATCAAAAATTCACGAACAAATTTTGAAATGAACATTGAACAAACAAGGGACATTCCTGCCAAGTTTGGTTCAAATTGGCCTGATAATTGATTTTTAAAAAAAATTCGAATGATTTCTCTAAGTCTGATAAGTCCCGCCCTGCCACGCCCACAATTTTTGACCAATCAAAAATTCACGACCAAGTTTTGAAAAGGGTCACCCAAGGAACATTCCTGCCAAGTTTGGTAAGAATCGGCTGAGTGCTTGAGGAGAAGAAGATTTTTGAAGAATTATTCAATGATTTCGCGAAGTCTGATAAGCCGCGCCCTGCCACGCCCACATTTTTCACCCAATCAAAAATTCATGAACATGTCTTGAATACAGTCACTCAAGGGACATTCCTGCCAAGTTTGCTTTAAATTGGCCAGATAATTGATTTTTAAATATTTTCATATGATTTCTCTAAGTCCGATAAGCCCCGCCCTGCCAAGCCCACAATTTTTGACGAATCAAAAATTCACGAACAAATTTTAAAAAGGGTCACCCAAGGAACATTCCTGCCAAGTTTGGTAAGAATCGGCTGAGTGCTTGAGGAGAAGAAGATTTTTGAAAAATTATTCAATGATTTCGCGAAGTCTGATAAGCCCCGCCCTGCCACGCCCACATTTTTCACCCAATCAAAAATTCATGAACATGTGTTGAAAACAGTCATTCAAGGGACATTCCTGCCAAGTTTGCTTTAAATTGGCCACATAATTGATTTTTAAAGATTTTTATAATTATTTCTCTAAGTCCGATAAGCCCCGCCCTGCCACGCCCACAATTTTTGACGAATCAAAAATTCACGAACAAGTTGTGAAAAGGGTCACCCAAGGAACATTCCTGCCAAGTTTGGTAAGAATCGGCTAAGTGGTTGAGGAGGAGAAGATTTTTGAAAAATTATTGAATGATTTCGCGAAGTCTGATAAGCCCCGCCCTGCCACGCCCACATTTTTCACCCAATCAAAAATTCATGAACATGTGTTGAATACAGTCACTCAAGGCACATTCCTGCCAAGTTTGCTTTAATTTGGCCAGATAATTGATTTTTAAATATTTTTCATATGATTTCTCTAAGTCCGATAAGCCCCGCCCTGCCACGCCCACAATTTTTGACGAATCAAAAATTCACGAGGAAATTTTGAAAAGGGTCACCCAAGGAACATTCCTGCCAAGTTTGGTAAGAATCGGCTGAATGCTTGAGGAGAAGAAGATTTTTGAAAAATTATTCAATGATTTCGCGAAGTCTGATAAGCCCCGCCCTGCCACGCCCACATTTTTACCCAATCAAATATTCATGAACATGTGTTGAAAACAGTCATTCAAGGGACATTCCTGCCAAGTTTGCTTCAAATTGGCCAGATAATTGATTTTTAAAGATTTTTATAATTATTTCTCTAAGTCCGATAAGCCCCGCCCTGCCACGCCCACAATTTTTGACGAATCAAAAATTCACAAACAAGTTTTGAAAAAGGTCACCCAAGGAACATTCCTGCCAAGTTTGGTAAGAATCGGCTAAGTGGTTGAGGAGGAGAAGATTTTTGAAGAATTATTCAATGATTTCGCGAAGTCTGATAAGCCCCGCCCTGCCACGCCCACATTTTTCACCCAATCAAAAATTCATGAACATGTCTTGAATACAGTCACTCAAGGGACATTCCTGCCAAGTTTGCTTTAAATTGGCCAGATAATTGATTTTTAAATATTTTTTATATGATTTCTCTAAGTCCGATAAGCCCCGCCCTGCCACGCCAACAATTTTTGACCAATCAAAAATTCACGAACAATTTTGAAAAGGGTCACCCAAGGAACATTCCTGCCAAGTTTGGTAAGAATCGGCTGAGTGCTTGAGGAGAAGAAGATTTTTGAAAAATTATTCAATGATTTCGCGAAGTCTGATAAGCCCCGCCCTGCCACGCCCACATTTTTCACCCAATCAAAAATTCATGAACATGTGTTAAGAACAGTCACTCAAGGGACATTCCTGCCAAGTTTGCTTCAAATTGGCCAAATAATTGATTTTTAAAGATTTTTATAATTATTTCTCTAAGTCCGATAAGCCCCGCCCTGCCACGCCCACAATTTTTGACGAATCAAAAATTCATGAACAAGTTGTGAAAAGGGTCACCCAAGGAACATTCCTGCCAAGTTTGGTAAGAATCAGCTAAGTGGTTGAGGAGGAGAAGATTTTTGAAGAATTATTGAATGATTTCGCGAAGTCTGATAAGCCCCGCCCTGCCACGCCCACATTTTTCACCCAATCAAAAATTCATGAACATGTGTTGAATACAGTCACTCAAGGCACATTCCTGCCAAGTTTGCTTTAAATTGGCCAGATAATTGATTTTTAAATATTTTTCATATGATTTCTCTAAGTCCGATAAGCCCCGCCCTGCCACGCCCACAACTTTTGACGAATCAAAAATTCACGAAGAAATTTTGAAAAGGGTCACCCAAGGAACATTCCTGCCAAGTTTGGTAAGAATCGGCTGAATGCTTGAGGAGAAGAAGATTTTTGAAAAATTATTCAATGATTTCGCGAAGTCTGATAAGCCCCGCCCTGCCACGCCCACATTTTTTACCCAATCAAATATTCATGAACATGTGTTGAAAACAGTCATTCAAGGGACATTCCTGCCAAGTTTGCTTCAAATTGGCCAGATAATTGATTTTTAAAGATTTTTATAATTATTTCTCTAAGTCCGATAAGCCCCGCCCTGCCACGCCCACAATTTTTGACGAATCAAAAATTCACAAACAAGTTTTGAAAAAGGTCACCCAAGGAACATTCCTGCCAAGTTTGGTAAGAATCGGCTAAGTGGTTGAGGAGGAGAAGATTTTTGAAGAATTATTCAATGATTTCGCGAAGTCTGATAAGCCCCGCCCTGATAAACCAGCAGTTTCTCCTTTTGTCTCAATTATCAATGTTTTCTAGGTCATATTTTACACAAATTCTATCTTTCATAACTTCCATTTTGTCATTTGTGGCAGTTTTTTCAATAATCCGAATCATATCTGATCAAAAATCGCTTTTTGACATTCGGATAACGCTCATTTTGATCAGAACTAGGTCCTATTCAAAAACCGGAGAAAAGTTATGTCAGCATTTCATCGTCCGATTGTTTAATTATCTTAAACGCTATCCCCAAAAAGCCTTATGATACCGATCAATGTACTATTTATTGGCGTGTATGATAAAAAATTCAAGACCAAAAAGTATTTCAAAAAGGTTTATAGGCAATGTTTTGCAACAACCCTCACCTGAGCAGCCTTTGTTTACCATGACCTTCCATTTAAAACCACGTGATCAACGCGAAATCTCGCACATGGAATGCGGGTTTTCCCAGATTATGACGTAACGGTAGAATTTGAAAGAAAAAAGAAATAAGATTATTTTATTTTTCAAATTGACGGCCCTTCTGAAATAATATAACAATAACGAGTTTAAAAAAAACTGATAACATGAATAAATAAATAAATGAAATATATCAGAAACGTCCGGCAAACGTTTTAAAGCTAGTATTCGCACCAATAATGTTTGCTACTATGTTGGGTCAATTCCATAACTTATGAGCATGGAGAACGAAATAAACGGAATTTCTCAGGAAAAGCAATACCATTCAAGTTGCAAGCTGAACAGATCGACATAAATTGATTTCCACAACAAGAACACTCCATAATTTCTGAACAAAGGCTGTCACGTGACTTGAGAAAAATTCGTAATCAAAGGCGATCACGTGATAGTCACGTGGCGGTAAATTCCGCTCTATTTTTGAACGAGACCTGGTCACGTGATCTGCAATAACAATGGCGACGAAATGGAGTGGAAATAGGGGGTTGTTGAGTTTCGAAAGGTTATACTCTTCCAGCAGGCCGATTTGAAATGAAATTTTTGGTCAAGTATGACAAAAAATGATTGATTGATCTATACCCTATAGAATTTTACCGAGTGTTGGATATAATACACATAAACAGACGATGAAATGCCGCCTAACTTTAGGCGCTGTTTTCTTGCCTTTTCAAATAGGACCTAGTTCTGATCAAAATGAGCGTTATCCGAATGTCAAAAAGCGATTTTTGATCAGATATGATTCGGATTATTTTTTCAAGTGGATCACCCTAAAAATTTGCCGTTTGAGAAAGGGTTAATCCAATAACATTTGGAATAGTCTAGTCGCCTATGCCCTAGCTGCGATATCGTAGCCACAAACTTGATGATGGCTATTGGTTTATTTAAACCAAGATCAAAATTCAAAAAGGTTTCGGTTACATTATTGCAACTACCTATGCCCCTGAACAGCTGAACAGAGGCTAGAGTTAAATCAGGAATTTAGCTTCAAATAAACAATGACAACTAAAATTACATCATGCAAACGATAAAATAGATATTCCACAACAAATGACGAAACGCATGCAACACAGTTCTTGTTACTTATGTCCGTAATTCCAAACTTTCTGCAGAGAGGAGTTTGTTGACATTTAATTTCCGCAACTTTCGGACCCGGAAGTAAAATGAACGAACGTTCGTTTGTAACTTGGGTGGGCTCGATTTTAAACACTCTACTTGAATCGAACAAAAAAACTTCAATTAACCCTTTCCCAAACAAGGCCTTCTTTGTTGGAATGCGGCTTGAGAACACAAAAGGCAAAAGCAGAAATTGCTGATAATCGTTCCTTTGAATAGTTTCTGTGCTAACATATAATGTTCGTCTTGCAGCCAATCAATGCTTTTCAACAAAAACCCTGTAACTGCAGCTTAAAACAAGCTGCAGTTACAGGGTTTTTGTTGAAAAGCATTTTTGTTGAAAAGTAACAACACACTTCATGCAAATTTCGTAGCTTCAAGAACCCCTTCCCAAACAAAAGATGTTTTTGATTTCCTTAGAAAATTCTTGTGAAAAAATCGAGGCAAAAGAAGACAAGAGGACCATGATGGTCCTATATCGCTCACCTGAATCAAAATGATATGAGCAACACTTATGTTCAATTCAATTGATATTTATGACTTTAGGACTGAATATGAACTAATGGTCAATAACGTGAAAATCAACCTCATCTGAGATCTTATATTCTCCAACATTGTGTCCAAGTTTTGTCTTGATTGATTAATAATATTATTGTAGATTCTAGAGTGTAAACAAGGTCAAAAACAACCGAAAATGGTAATTTTATCAAATTCAAGGGCACATAACTCTCGTCTTTCCGGTCATATCAGACTGAAAATCAAACTCATCTGAGATCTTATAATATGGTCTCCAACATTGTGTCCAAGATTTGTCTTGATTGGTCAATAATTGTAGATTCTAGAGTGTTGACAAGGTTGAAAACAGTCAAAAACGGCAATTTTATCAAATTCAAGGGCACATAACTCTTGACTTTCTGATCAGATCAGACTGAAAAACAAACTCATCCAAGATCTTATGCTCTCCAACATTGTGTCCAAGTTTTGTCTTGATTTATTAATAATTGTAGATTCTAGAATGTAAGCAATGTCGAAAACAGCCAAAAAAGGCAATTTTGCCCAATTCAAGGGCGCATAACTCTCATCTTTCTGGTAAGATCAGACTGAAAATCAAACTCATCTGAGATCTTATGGTCCCCATCATTGTGTCCAAGTTTTGTCTTGATTGATTAATAATTGTAGATTCTAGAGTGTAAACAAGGTCGAAAACAGCCGAAAACGGCAACTTAAAAACAGCATTTTTTGACATTCAAGGGCAGATAACTCCGCACTTTCTGGTCCTATCAGGCCCATGATCGAACTTGTCCAAGAACTTATGGTCCTACTTGTTTTGGCCAAGTTTGATCAAGATTGCCTAACTTTTGTGGATGCTAGAGTGTAAACACCCCAAATGTTGACGGACGGACGGACGCCGGACAAAAAGTGACCACAATAACTCACCTCTAGCACTTCATGCTCAGGTTAGCTAAAAATGCTGTTGACAAGAATTTTCTCCCTTTACCTCAATATTTTCTAAGATATTATACACACACAACATTAACTACCATTTCATCTTCTGTAGCAGTTTTGAATTGGACCACCCTAAAAATTTGTCGTTTGGGGGAGAGTTGAGGATTACGGCAATGGGCAAATGACACAGCTTCTTCTTCCAGTTACTGTTCTGGGCCCTTATAAGAGCATTTTCGCACATATGTACGTATAACCTAATAGCTGACGAGAATCAAAAACCTAGAGATGTGATATGCACATTTCTGTTTCAACAAGAGTTGTCCGCGGACAACGTAGCTCGCCTATACGAGAGTTTGTGACAAAAAACAAGAGGGCCATTGGCCCTAGGTCGCTCACCTGAGATGGGGTTTTATAACAGATCAGATTTCTTACAGGTAATGCAATAAAGGGTCAAAGATCATATGAACGCCGCTATGCGATTTCAAACCATAGAAAACCCAGAACACTACCTCAGTGCAATATCATATGTAACTGAAATATGAAGTTTCATCCAATAAGCAATTTTCTAAATGTGACCTCCTAAGGAATATTTATGCCTAGTTTGGTGGAAATTAGCCTGTTAGTTTAGGATATCATTCAACGAAGTCATTGAGATTTGGTAAAAAATCTCCTTTTCTGTTGCCTTGGCTACCAGAGCTTTTAAAGGATTTCAATTCTTTTAGCAATTTTTAAAAGGAACCTCCTAAGAAATATTTCTGCCAAGTTTGGTTGAAATTGGCCGAGTAGTTTAGGAGGAGATGTTGTTCAAAGAAATTATTGAGAATTAGTCAAATTTCTCATTTTCTGGTGCCATGGCAACCAGAGTTTTTAGTCAATTTCAATTCATTTAGCAATTCTTAAAGAGGACCTCCTAAGGAATATTTTGCCAAGTTTGGTTGATATTGGCCAAGTAGTTTAGGAGAAGATGTCGTTCAAAGATAGTATTGAGATTCAGTCAAATTTCTCCTTTTCTGTTGCCATGGCAACCAGAGTTTTTTTTTATGGATTTCAATTCTTTTAGCAATTATGAAAGGGGGTCACCTAAGGAACATTCCTGCCAAGTTTGATTGAAATTGGCCCAGTAGTTTAGGAGGAGATGTCGTTCAAAGATAGTATTGAGATTCATTCAAATTTCTCCTTTTCTGTTGCCATGGCAACCAAAGTTTTTTATGGATTTCAATTCTTTTAAAAATTGTGATAGGGGGTCACCTAATAAAACAATCCTGCCAAGTTTGGTTGAAATTGGCCGAGTAGTATAGGAGATGTTGTTCAAAGAAATTATTGAGATTCAGTCAAATTTCTCCTTTTCTGTTGCCATGGCAACCAGAGTTTTTTTTTTATTTCAATTCTTTTAGCAATTCTGAAAGGGGGTCACCTAAGGAACATTCCTGCTAAGTTTGGTTGAAATTGGCCCAGTAGTTTAGGAGGAGATGTCGTTCAAAGATAGTATTGAGATTCAGTCAAATTTCTCCTTTTCTGTTGCCATGGCAACCAGAGTTTTTAATGGATTTCAATTCTTTTAGCAATTCTGAAAGGGGGTAACCTAAGGAACATTCCTGCCAAGTTTGGTTGAAATTGGCCAAGTAATTTAGGAGAAGATGTCGTTCAAAGGTAGTATTGAGATTCAGTCAAATTTCTCCTTTTCTGTTGCCATGGCAACCAGAGTTTTTAATGGATTTCAATTCTTTTAGCAATTCTGAAAGGGGGTCACATAAGGAACATTCCTGCCAAGTTTGGTTGAAATTGGCCCAGTAGTTTAGGAGGAGATGTCGTTCAAAGATAGTATTGAGATTCAGTCAAATTTCTCCTTTTCTGTTGCCATGGCAACCAGAGTTTTTAATGGATTTCAATTCTTTTAGCAATTCTGAAAGGGGGTCACCTAAGGAACATTCCTGCCAAGTTTGGTTGAAATTGGCGCAGTAATTTAGGAGAAGATGTCGTTCAAAGGTAGTATTGAGATTCAGTCAAATTTCTCCTTTTCTGTTGCCATGGCAACCAGAGTTTTTAATGGATTTCAATTCTTTTAGCAATTCTGAAAGGGGGTCACATAAGGAACATTCCTGCCAAGTTTGGTTGAAATTGGCCAAGTAATTTAGGAGAAGATGTCGGTCGTTCAAAGGTAGTATTGAGATTCAGTCAAATTTCTCCTTTTCTGTTGCCATGGCAACCAGAGTTTTTTATGGATTTCAATTTTTTTAGCAATTCTGAAAGGGGGTAACCTAAGGAACATTCCTGCCAAGTTTGGTTGAAATTGGCCCAGTAATTTAGGAGGAGATGTCGTTCAAAGGTAGTATTGAGATTCAGTCAAATTTCTCCTTTTCTGTTGCCATGGCAACCAGAGTTTTTTATGGATTTCAATTCTTTTAGCAATTCTGAAAGGGGGTAACCTAAGGAACATTCCTGCCAAGTTTGGTTGAAATTGGCCAAGTAGTTTAGGAGGAGATGTCATTTAAAGAAATTGTTGACGGACGACGCACGCTGGACGGACGCCGGACAAAAGGTGATCACAATAGCTCACTTGAGCATGTTGTGCTCAGGTGAGCTAAAAAGGAGTTCAAGGTCAGCAGTCAAGGTCACTAGGTCAAAGTCTCAAGGTCAAGGTCATGACATGAGGTATCCATATGTGAAATATCAAGGCTCTATCTGTAATAGTGCATGAGATATAGGCCAGGTTAAAGTTTTTTAAAAGTAGGTCAAACTCCAAGGTCAAGGTCACTAGGTCAAAGGTCATGGTCCCAAATGAAAGGTCTAGGCAGGAGGTATCCATGTATGAAGTATCAAGGTTGTATCTCTAATAGTGCCTGAGATATAGACCAGGTTAAAGTTTTTGAAGACGTGACGCTGACACTAGGGCTGTGACATTAGCTCCCCGGACATAAAGTCCCGGCTCGCTAAAAAGGGAAATATAGACCATCCTTTTCCCATTACCAGACGTCATAACAGAGGTGGATCCAGGAGATCTGTGAGGGGGTTCGAATATGCAAGTAGGTGGTTTGTTTTCCTAGTATTACACAATTTTGACTAATTTCGACATCAGGCTTGAGGAGTAGAAGGTTCAGTTGAACACCCCCAACCCCACCTGAACCCCATCTGGATCCTCCACTGGATGACATTAATTTAGACTAGTTCAATTTCAAAGATGTTGCAGAAGACAATTTCAAATGTAGGAACTCTTACATTTTTGGGTATTTTGTTGGTTAAAAACATTATGGGAAATAAATAGATCACTGTTTTTTTCCACAATGTTTTCAAAAACCTTTAAGCCTTTAATCATCTTATGGGGCCGCAGAGTCAAAAAATGTCACTATGTTGGAATGAGTTAGGACCTTTGTAAAGACCGCACAATCAACAACAAACCATAGTTTTTTATTCCATTTATTTAATCAAGAGATAAATATAAAGGTAAAGTATTCATAAAAATAACAAATTACGCAATAATATATTAACTACAATAACCAACCTATAAAATGGTGGGGAATCATGTGACACAACAACAAATATTGCAGAAAATCATCAATAATTCTATTAACCCTTTCCAAAATGGCCATTTTCTGACCATCCCAATTTGAAAGGTGCTTCAGACTACAAAATTGATGTTCATAGGATTGTAGTACAAAATATCACAGAAAATATTGAGACAAAAGGACAAAATGCTGATTATCAGCATTTTCTTCTTTTTCATCCATGTTTTCCCAAGCATGTTCTATTAGGGAAGGCAAAATCAGGTCTTGTTTGGGAAAGGGCTGATAACCATGAATTAAACAGTTCAAGAATTTTCTGACTAAAACAAATGAAATATTCCTTTTCTCGTTACCTGAGTTCTATGACAAAATTTAGTGAAATGACATTTTTTTTTATTTTTGCAAGCAAAGAATTGTAAGGATAATTATTTACGCTATAGTATAGCTCACGATAAATGACCTAGCAGTGAACCTCTAGCTAATAGCTAGGGATGCTCTGCCGGGTCAATCATTGAGAGCTATAAATGGGATAATTTTCTTTAAATTCAAACAGCAAATGTAATGTTGTTGCTCTGCAGCAGAATTCACGAGCCTGCCTGACCTAAGTAATTTGCATGAATTACATGCTACAATGATCTTCTTAATACATTTTTAAGACTGTGACATGTGGTAAACATTGAGAAAGAAAATTATGCCATTAGACCTGCTCCTTTTCCTCAATATTTTCAGTGCTGTACGATACATAAATCACATCTTTATCAACAACCATTTTGTCATCAGTAGCAACCTTTAATCGATTACCAGAAGACAAGTCGACAACATTTTAGACTGTCCAATATCATGTTGGTGCTGAAAAGGACACTTTTATATGAATGAAATTGTACATTTTTTTGTCTTTCTTCATGGAAAATATTGTGGGAAATGAAGAAATTGCTTGTCACAAGCAATTCCTTCATTTTCCTTGATGTTTTCCTAAACGGATATCTTGCAGGGCATCAAAAGGCGTCACTGTGTGGTAATGGCTTAACAGCGTAAAGTTTTAATAACAACACAAATGCTATTAAGACTTTCCAAAACTAGACTTGGTTTTGAAGATTTGCGTAGACATGGGCTTGGAGAAAGCATTGAGAGAAAAAAGAAAATGCTCATAACCTGATTTTTCTTCTTTTCCCTGAATATTTGCTTTGCTTTTATATAAACAAACTTCATTTTTATATTCACATGATTTGTCATCTGCAGCATTGTGTGGTTTGAGAATGGAATCAAAACTCCTTCGAGGAAAGATGTAATCCATTCTCAAACTGTGACAATTTTTGACGCACCTCAGTATTAACCCTTTCCCAAACAGCAAAATTAAAGGGTGACCAAAGTCAAAAAGTAATGACAACGACCAAATGGGTCTAGAAAAGGATAGAATTTGTGTGTACACATTATAGCATAGAAAATATTGAGGCAAAAGGAGAAAATGCTGATTATCAGCATTTTCTTCTTTTGTCTCAATGTTTGCCCAAGCCTATTCCAGTAGGGACGTCAAATCCAGGTCTTGTTTGGAAAAGAGTTAAACTTTACGAAAAAATTAAGGAAAATGAAGAAAATACTGATTATCAGCATTTTCTCATTTTTCCTCATCCAATCTTTATCAGCAACCATATTCCCATCTTTAGCAGGCCAAATGTTTGCCGTTAGGAAAAGGGTTACAACAAAACCTGCAATAAGCAAGACTAGCAGCTACTAGAACAATTGAGCTAGAAACAATACACATTATTGAAACACAAATTGTCACTTATCACCAAAACCTTCGTAGTTACAAGATTTTTGTTGAAAATCGTGAAATGCTCCAACAACGACTATTACTATACAATATAATCTTGATACATGTATACAGTGAGGGCCTTGGTAAAATAAAACATGACTTGACATGATAAAACCTGCAAATCAAGTGTGAGCAATTAAGCTTAAATCTTTCCCATTAACAAGACCTGGTTTTGATGTCCCTGGTAGATAAGATTTGGAGAAACATTGTATCGTGAGAAAAGAAGAAATCGCTGATAAAAAGCAATATTTTCTATTCGAATAACACACATTTTTATTCTCTTAATATCAAATTCAATTATTTTGTCATCTGCAACTGCTTTCAAAATGCAGCCGTTTAGAATTTTGCAATTGGGGTAAGGGTTTAAGGTGTACATGTTTCCAGGAAAATGTTGAATTTTCACATTTAAAATGTTCATACAGAAAGACAGATGAATGGAACGACAGACATACAAAGATCAAACAATTTACCCCTGATCTTTAAGAGCAGGGACATAAAAACAAATCACTATACACATTATAAAATTCTTTTTAAAGACATTTTACAATTTCCAAAGCATGATTTTTATAAGTAACAAGAAACAAATTATTTTCAAAACAACGGAATTACAGTACAGTCGACACTCGTTGTGTCGACATCGGATTAGTCGAAATTCCGCTTAAGTCGAAGTGAAAGTCATGTCCCGTCCTCAACATATGGATATCAAAGTGTTTAATCAAAATAATTTCGAAACAAATACAGCCATTGAAATTTAGTAGGAAAAGGATAGAAATTGCTCGTATCGAGCAATTTCTTTCCTTTTCCTACTATATTTCAATCATGGACACATATGATGCCCATCAAGAATGGTTAAACATCGTTTTCATCGAAAATAATCAAAATCGGATGAGTCGAACTCCGGATATGTCGAGGTATTTTGATGGCCCCTCTGACTTCGACACAACGAGTGTCGACTGTATTTTCAGCATGACAAGGTACTTAACCCTTTACCAAACAAGGCCTGGTTTTGACGTCCCTGATATAAAAGGCTTGGGAAAACATTGAGGCAAAAGAAGAATATGCTGATTATCAGCATTTTCTTCTTTTGCCTCAACATTTTCCATGCTATATTGTACAAAAAGCCCATCTTTCAACTTCCATTTTGTAGTCTGTGGCAGCTTTCAAATTAGACAGCCCTAAAATTTTGTTATTTGGGAAAGGGTTAAGAAGAACTTTTAAGTAGAATTGATCTGTACAGTTGAGAACATCATGAACTTGAAGCCAATTCCTTTCCATTTGATCATAATATTTCCCCTTCTGCATTCATTTATTCATTCCTTTCATTCCGATCACTGACATTCAAAGGCAGATAACAAGTACTTTCTGATCCAATCAGACCCATAATTTTGACGAAGTTTGATCTAAATTGACAAATATTTGTGGATGCCAGAGTGTAAACACCAAATTGTTGATGGACAGACATATGGAAAGTGATCACAATATCTCACCTTGAGCACTCCATGATCAGGTGAGTAAAATATCAATAAAAACATTCTTTTTCCAATCAGAATGACAGTTTCATAATGTTCCCAACTGTATAAAATCATAAAATGCAAACACAAAGTAGGGGGATTTCTCTCCATAATAATGCTTATTTGTCTTTCACTGCAAAAAAGATTTTTCATATATGAAACCCATTCCAAAACGATACGTTGTTTTGATGTCCAAAAAAGGAAGATTTAGGGAATTCATTAAGGCAAAGCAAAGGAAATTTCATCTAAACATCTAACCATATTCATTCTGTGCAAAACAAAACAATTTGAAAACCCTGAGAGTGAAGAGATTTAAAATAATGAGATAACAGAAAAGTCAGATCATGTCAATTCATCTAAGGAATTTGAAGTACATTTACCCCTTCCAAACAACCTCTGGTCTTAACATCCCTATCATAGAATACTCTTGGAAAATATTGAGAGAAAAGAGTAAATGCTGACAACAAGCATTTCCTATTTAAATATTTTTTTCCTGTGTTGGGAATCAGCATTTTCTTCTGTACTCTCAATGCTTTCCAAGGCTTTCCAAATCAAGGATGTCAGAGACAGGTCTTGTTTGAGAAAGGACCAAGACAGATAATTACAAGTTTTAAGCATCATTCTGCCATCTTATTTCCATCAACCTTTCCCAATCAAGACCTGAACCTGTATTATCAACAATCTTACAACCATGATTTTGTATAAACTGTGTAACAAAACATCTGATTGCACGAGAAATCAGATAGTGCAAATCAGGTTTGTTGTTACAAGTAATAACTCAAAAAATAATCATTGAAAATACGGCTCCCTGGTTGTAACACACCTGATTGACAGCCATTTTGTCATCTGCAGCAGCCTTAAAATAGGAAAAGTCAAATTTTCTGCCATTTGGGAAAGAGTTGTTTTTTTTTAATTAATGATTAATCTCGTTATAAGCACAAGCTTCAATTGTCATTCTGCTATCTAATTTCTTCTAACCCTTTCCCAAACAAGACCTGCTTTTGATGTCCGAAATAGAAATGGCTTGGAAAAACATTGAGACAAAAAAAGAAACTGCTGATGACCAGCAGTTTTTCCTTTTTTCTCAATGTTTTCTGTGCTATATCATCACAACTTTTACATTTTGCTATATTCATTTATAGATGTCTGCAGCAGTTTTGAAATTGGATCACCCTAAAATTTTGTTGTTTGGGAAAGGGTCAAACAAAGAAAATTTATCAAAAGCAATAACAGACACAACAACTAAAATCACAATGTATTAACCCATTACCAAACGGCAAAATTGTAGACTGGTCCAAATTCAAAGATGTTGCAGACGACAATTTTGAGTGAATGGAATTTTACATTTTGTTGTCTTTTTGGAAGAAAAACATTGTGAGAAATTAAGAAATTGCTTGTCACAAGCAAATTTCTTCAATTCCAACATTGTTTTCCAAACCTTTTCTCTTGTTGGGAATGGGTTATTCAGTATTTAAAAGGACACAATGTCATACATGTAAGAAAATAGTAATTGTTTTTATAAAATAGCAAATATCATAGCAATTAGGCGGATTACGAATTAAAAGAAAAAAATAAATGTATAAAAATCTGAAATATTTGAAAATTTGCCTTATTTTTTTTAAACAGTAACCATGAATCATATATCAAAGATTATTACATTATGCATGGTTGTATAAAAATAATGTTGCCATAAAAACACAGCCAAACATTTTGCAATTACAACTTTTCGTAAAATTTTTGTTAGATGAATAATGGTTGTAAACGTTTTTCTTCAAGATAATTTTATATGTGGTTAAGCTCATTTCATTTTGATATCAATTTCCTTTTTAACCCTTTGAATTCTCATGTTCTTTTCGTCATGTTCCTGTTTTGACCAAAGCTTTGGCAAGCAGTATAGACTAAGATCAGCCTGCACAAATGTGCAGTCTGATGTTAACCTATACTGCCAGCATTCTACACAATTATTGTGGCAAAATCTTGCGATTGTCTTATTGAAACGACTCTAAATTGGTAATTTATTTCAAAGAAAATTTAAAGTCAGCAGGACAAGGGTTAAATAATATTGCTGCCAGAATGTTATTTTCTCTTGTTACCATGGAGATGTTACCATGTAGTTGTTGTTACCATGGTACCTAGGATCCTAACTGGTCTAGTTGGCTGGGTATGGGGGTGGGGCAACTGCTGGCTGACCTGTAATAGACAGAGTTACTTGATTCATTTGATTTGGCTGGTTGGTTGGTTAGTTGGCTGGTTGTTAGGTTGTCTGGTTGGTTGGTTGATGATTGATTGAATGATTAATTGATTGAACAGCTGTTCATCTGACAAAGATTATTGATTATATCCACTGGCAAGACAAATGGCTTTTGTCAAATGTCTGGATGTTAACAAAGTCATGGTTGGAACATCTTAAGGGCATAGGAGTACTTTTTTATCGTGAGCTATGATCAAGGATAGGCAGTGAAGGGATTAGACATACCTTGTGGGTTGTAAGGCATCCCTGGGTTACTGGGGTATGGTAAACCTCCTGATACATCACCTTCAGGCATAGGGTATTTGTTTGAATCTGTAACAGAAAATTAAACTAGAAATCTATCACTAAAGATGATAAACTAGATGCCGAAGGGCAACATGTCGAGCCCGCTCATTTTGAAGAAAGAAGACCATACCTATGTCTACAGCTGTCATTACAATGGCGTTGTAAAAGTGGGGACAAAATAAGTTGGAATGATGGGGATCATGGTGAGACAGTTTATTGTTCACAAAATATTACATGTCTATGTATTTATAACGAGATACCAGAATGGATTAATTTGAGTATACATATGTGACCCGTCACGCTAAAAGGGACCTTATGCTAAGTCCATAAAACCAAATTCCGAGAAATATACCAGACCAAGCAGAAGTCCATCCGATGTCGTATTTGGAAAACGAAAATATTGTAAGGTAGAGAAAACATTCTAGATTCAGAAAATACTTAAACGTGAAAAGTTTCGACCCTAGTCAGGCTGCGCGGACTGCGCAGACGGACTAGGGTCGATACTTTTCACAAATCCGATAAGGTCCCTTTTAGCGCGACGGGTCACATATAAGGAAAATAAGCCATGCCCCCTGGCACCCATTTTTTGTACGGATCGGAATAATTTGAACATTCTGAGAAGTACGAAAATTAGCTGCACGTAAATCAACTCATTTTTTACATTTGACCTCAAAGTTTGACCTTGACCTTTCATCTTGGAATCTGGTTCTTGCACGCGACACTCCATCTTACTGAGCTTGACATTTGTGCCAAGTTATTTCTGAATCCCTCCATCCATGGTGAAGTTATGGCCCGGACAAGCAAAAATCATCTCATTTTTGACATTTGACCTCCAAGTTTGACCTTGACCTTTGAGCTTGGAATCTGGTTTTTGCACGCGACACTCCGCCTTAATGCTTGACATTTGTGCCAAGTTATTTCTGAATCCCTCCATCCATGGTGAAGTTATGGCCCGGACAAGCAAAAATCATCTCATTTTTGACATTTGACCTCCAAGTTTGACCTTGACCTTTGAGCTTGGAATCTGGTTCTTGCACGCGACACTCTGCCTTACTGAGCTTGACATTTGTGCCAAGTTATTTCTGAATCCCTCCATCCATGGTGAAGTTATGGCCCGGACAAGCAAAAATCATCTCATTTTTGACATTTGACCTCCAAGTTTGACCTTGACCTTTGAGCTTGGAATCTGGTTCTTGCACGCGACACTCTGCCTTACTGAGCTTGACATTTGTGCCAAGTTATTTCTGAATCCCTCCATCCATGGTGAAGTTATGGCCCGGACAAGCAAAAATCATCTCATTTTTGACATTTGACCTCCAAGTTTGACCTTGACCTTTGAGCTTGGAATCTGGTTCTTGCACGCGACACTCTGCCTTACTGAGCTTGACATTTGTGCCAAGTTATTTCTGAATCCCTCCATCCATGGTGAAGTTATGGCCCGGACAAGCAAAAATCTTCTCATTTTTGACATTTGACCTCCAAGTTTGACCTTGACCTTTGAGCTTGGAATCTGGTTCTTGCACGCGACACTCCGCCTTACTGAGCTTGACATTTGTGCCAAGTTATTTCTGAATCCCTCCATCCATGGTGAAGTTATGGCCCGGACAAGCTCCATCCGGACGGACGCACGCACTAACGCACGCACGCACTAACGCACGCACGCACTTACGCACGCACGCACTAACACACTAACGCACATACACCGAACCGCCATTGTGACAACTATGTCGAGCTCACCGCAAGCGGGCTCGACAAAAACCCCCACCACTACATTTGTTCTGACAAGCATTTTTGTCGACAAAGGGCAATAACTAAAAACTATGATCAGCAGAGTAACGATTATGCTGTACTGTTCTCCATAATGAGATCTATACACCTATGAAGTTTTATGATTCTACACTACATACTTTTTTAGTTAAGCTCTGGACAACATTTTGCCAGATCCCAGCTCATATTTTCCATGAATTATAGTCCAACAGCACTAACCCTTCACATCTATATATGTTTTCTAATATCTTTGTTGTGTAGCTATAAACAGTTGTTCAGCAAGCTTGTAGGGTGTATGCATACCGTAATTATTCTAATAAATGCCTGGGCATTTATTAGAAAAGTGCTCAATAGAAAAGTTGGGGTGGGTGTTTATTAGAGGTCTCCTGATTTTGTAAGTCAAAACATGCGAATCAAATGTTGATTCAAGGACTCAAAGTTAATCAAGTAAGTGTTTGCAAAAATTTGTTAAAAGGCTGTAAAATATGATTTTTGGATGAAATTCCTTCGTTATAAATAGATTAGGAGACAGGAAATCCTCTCCTTCATTGCTTTTGAAAGGATTTGTGTTCATGACTTACATTAATTTTAATTCGGAATCGGGGATGGGCGTTTATTAGAATCACCCTTTCCCGCTCTAATTGTGCTTGAAATATGCATATTTCTAGCTGAATTTTGGGGGATGGGCATTCATTAGAATATGGGCGTTTATTAGAATAATTACGATATATCAAGCTATGGAACTGTAAAACAGTGAAAGGATGTAAACCACTTCCCAAACAAGACCTAGTTTTGATGTACCTGATAGATGCAGCTTGGGAAAACATTAAGGCAAAAGATGAAATTGCTAATACTCAGCAATTTTCCTTTTGTCTCAATATTTTATGTGCTTAAGTGTACACATTTTCCCTTTTCAGTTGCACAATTGATGTAGTCTGGCGCAGGTTTCAAGTTTAAAATGCCCAAACATTTTGTTGTTTTGGAAAGGGTTAAGAATACAAACCTTCAAATCCTACAGGTGTCGGTCCAGCAGGCTGCATACCATATGGTTGTGGTGGGTAGGGTTGAGGTGGGGCGACGAATCCCCCAGCTACAGGTTGATATCCATAGGGGGCGGGGGCTGGTGCTATATAGAATAGAGAGAAGCAAGGTATTTTGAGTTTTCATTTAAAAAATAAATGAGGTAAAAGGAGAAAACTCTTTAGCTGGTTTACTAGCATACCATATCGCTGCTTTTCAACAAAAATCTTGTAACTGCAGCTTAAAGCAAGCTGCAGTTACAAGGTTTTTGTTGAAAAGTGACCAAATACTTGTTTGCTTGAATACTATATGGTTGTGGTGGTGGGTAGGGTTGAGGTGGTGCGACGAATCCTCCAGCCACAGGTTGATAACCATAGGGGGCAGGGGCTGGTGCTATATAGAATAGAGAGAAGCAGGGTATATGTAGTGTCCTTTTTTTTAAGTAATTGAGGTAAAAGGAGAAAATTGTCACTTTTCAACAAAAACCTCGTAACTGCAGCTTACATTAAGCTGCAGTTACGAGGTTTTTGTTGAAAAGTGGCGAAATGTTGGATTGTCAGTATACCATATGGTTATGGTGGGTAGGGTTGAGGTGGTGCAACGAATCCCCCAGTAACAGGTTGATAACCGTAGGGGGAAGGGGCTGGTGCTATATAGAATAGAATAAAGCGAGGATAATGAGTATATCTTTATATATAAACAATTGAGGTAAAAGGAGAATGTTAACTGGTGTGCTAGAATTATACTATACGGTGGGTTTGGTTGTAAAGGCAGGTTAGATCTCCCAGCTAAAGGTTGATAACTATAAGGACAGGTGCTGTGGAAAATGCTAAATATCTTGCAGTAGGGCAAGTTTTAAAAAAATGTGACCATTCACTTTTTACATGCCACGGCTCTTACATAGAAACATATTCAACCCAATCAAAGCTAAAAAGATTGTGTTATTGTGTCTATATACTGGGTACCAAGTTTAAAGAAAATCGCTTCACAAATAAACAAGAGCTGTCACTGTAAGATGACAATGCCCCCGACACCGCTTTGATTTTAAATTATGGCCAATCTATGTTCCAGGTCAAGGTCATCCAGGGGTCAAGGTCACCAAAGTATGTGCCTACAGAAAGGTAATGTACCAAGGAATGTTGTGGTAAAGTATGAAGCGAATATGTTAAGTAATAAGGAAGTTATGGCCAATGTTAAAGTTTTTGGACGAAATGACGGACAGACAGACGGACAGACGGACGGACAAGTCAAATTTATGATGCCTCCCTATCGGGGGCATAAAAAAAGATATGTCATTAAAACATGTCAAAAATGTCAGGAGTGAAACGTTTTTGTGTGACACTTAACACTTGTACCAAGTTTCTAAGCTACGGTAAATAAAAGACAGTGACAGGATACTACAATAAGCACTTGTAATTCATAAAACGACATGTGCATCATCATCTTAAAATTACCTTTTCATCTTATCTTCACTGGTTTAGGATGTGGAGCATGTTTTATACAATACCCCCCTGAATTTTATGTCAGGAGTGAAACACTTTTAATTTTCAAAATGTGTTCTCATTTTTGTCTATTCAGCCAGAAATCTACCACTCAAATATTTTTAGAAAGCCATCAACCTTGTGGGCATTCTGCATTCTACTATTTAGTGATTCGTGGGTTACAATTTCGCATATTGTGCAATATATATGCTGTCAGGAGTGAAACACTTTTTTGGTGTCATTTTGCAAGATTGTGCACACAATTTTAGCTAAAAAGTAGTGAACATGAAGTTAAAATATAATTTGGGCACTACTTAACCATTTAGAATAGTTTTTAGCCACCCTAATTAAGAAATCTGGATGATATTCTGTAAAATTAGCTGTTATTCTTAACATTTAAATGTCACACTTTGGTCACATTTTTTTAAACCTGCCCAGTAACAATATCAAAAGATCTTTCATGGATCAAACACTTCCCCATTGCATTTGAAATCAAAATATATATTTAGTCTAGGAGCCAGGTCCTGGTATGGAACTTTTCTTGCAACCGGTGCCCTATAAAAATTGGAGTGGTATTTTTCAATACGTTAGGGTCCCACGCTTTGGTTAAGGGTGGATGACATGCTTAAAAGTGGTAGGATTTTTTTAAAATCAAGGTCAAAGGTCATTCGGTGCACTTTTCATACATACCTCCTAAAATACCCCATAACTTACTCATTTATTAAGCTAAAACAATTATTCTGGTATCAAAATAAAGCTGATAAATTGCACTTTGACTTACATGAATAATAAACAGCTTTTTGATTTTGTATTTTTGTGAATATTCATAAATATAGCAAAAATTGGCTAAAAATCACCAAAATAAGTTTTGTCTACAAGTGAAAAAAAAGTTTTTAAGATACAAAAGGTATGTTTGTGTGGTTCAAGTCATACTTAAAAAATGCCCAGAAACCTGTTCTTGAGTTATATGTATTTCTTCACAGAATTAGTCTTTAGCTTAGGCTTGTAGTCATAGCTAAAAGTGGGTGGGGTAAATTTTCCCAAAAATTACAAAATATGCAAACATTGATGTAACAAAAAATCTTACACATAAATGTAATGTTTTATTAGAAATTATGCTTTTGAAATCATATTTGCAGTGATTTGTAAAGCTTTTAATGCATATTCCTGGAAATTAACTAGAACTGTCGCAAAGCGGACAAATACCCCCCACTAGCGCCTTGTCACTGAAAAAAGTGCTATGGGTCAAAAGGTTCTTTAGTTGGAGCATGGAAATGGATTTTAAACAAAGTCCAATTCTGACCTTGACCTTTGACCTTCGTGACCCAAAAACAATAGGGCACCTCCTTGGGTCATGGGCAACAACTATGTAAAGTTTCATGATCCTAGGTCAACCGGTTCATGACTTAGAGCACGGAAACGGATTTTAAACAAAGTCCGATTGTGACCTTGACCTTAGACCTTCGTGACCCAAAAACAATAGGGCACCTCCTTGGATCATGGGCAACAACTGTGTAAAGTTTCATGATCCTAGGTGAACCGGTTCATGACTTAGAGCACGGAAACGGATTTTAAACAAAGTCCGATTGTGACCTTGACCTTTGACCTTCGTGACCCAAAAACGATAGGGCAACTCCTTGGGTCATGGGCAACAACTGTGTAAAGTTTCATGATCCCAGGTGAACCGGTTCATGACTTAGAGCACGGAAACGGATTTTAAACAAAGTCCGATTGTGACCTTGACCTTTGACCTTCGTGACCCAAAAACAATAGGGCACCTCCTTGGGTCATGGGCAACAACTGTGTAAAGTTTCATGATCCCAGGTGAACCGGTTCATGACTTAGAGCACGGAATTGGATTTTAAACAAAGTCTGATTGTGACCTTGACCTTTGACCTTTGTGACCCAAAAACAATAGGGCACCTCCTTGGGTCATGGGCAACAACTGTGTAAAGTTTCATGATCCTAGGTCAACCGGTTCATGACTTAGAGCACGGAAACGGATTTTAAACAAAGTCCGATTATGACCTTGACCTTTGACCTTTGTGACCCAAAAACAATAGGGCACCTCCTTGGGTCATGGGCAACAACTGTGTAAAGTTTCATGATCCTAGGTCAACCGGTTCATGACTTAGAGCACGGAAACAGATTTTAAACAAAGTCCGATTGTGACCTTGACCTTTGACCTTCATGACCCAAAAACAATAGGGCACCTCCTTGGGTCATGGGCAACAACTGTGTAAAGTTTCATGATCCTAGGTCAACCGGTTCATGAGTTAGAGCACGGAAACAGATTTTAAACAAAGTCCGATTGTGACCTTGACCTTAGACCTTCGTGACCCAAAAATAATAGGGCACCTCCTTGGATCATGGGCAACAACTGTGTAAAGTTTCATGATCCTAGGTGAACCGGTTCATGACTTAGAGCACGGAAACGGATTTTAAACAAAGTCCGATTGTGACCTTGACCTTTGACCTTCGTGACCCAAAAACGATAGGGCAACTCCTTGGGTCATGGGCAACAACTGTGTAAAGTTTCATGATCCCAGGTGAACCGGTTCATGACTTAGAGCACGGAAACGGATTTTAAACAAAGTCCGATTGTGACCTTGACCTTTGACCTTCGTGACCCAAAAACAATAGGGCACCTCCTTGGGTCATGGGCAACAACTGTGTAAAGTTTCATGATCCCAGGTGAACCGGTTCATGACTTAGAGCACGGAATTGGATTTTAAACAAAGTCTGATTGTGACCTTGACCTTTGTGACCCAAAAACAATAGGGCACCTCCTTGGGTCATGGGCAACAACTGTGTAAAGTTTCATGATCCTAGGTCAACCGGTTCATGACTTAGAGCACGGAAACGGATTTTAAACAAAGTCCGATTATGACCTTGACCTTTGACCTTTGTGACCCAAAAACAATAGGGCACCTCCTTGGGTCATGGGCAACAACTGTGTAAAGTTTCATGATCCTAGGTCAACCGGTTCATGACTTAGAGCACGGAAACGGATTTTAAACAAAGTCCGATTGTGACCTTGACCTTTGACCTTCATGACCCAAAAACAATAGGGCACCTCCTTGGGTCATGGGCAACAACTGTGTAAAGTTTCATGATCCTAGGTCAACCGGTTCATGAGTTAGAGCACGGAAACGGATTTGAAACAAAGTCCGATTGTGACCTTGACCTTTGACCTTTGTGACCCAAAAACAATAGGGCACCTCCTTGGGTCATGGGCAACACCTGTGTAAAGTTTCATGATTCTAGGTCAAGCGGTTCATGAGTTAGAGCACGGAAACGGATTTTAAACAAAGTCCGATTGTGACCTTGACCTTTGACCTTTGTGACCCAAAAACAATAGGGCACCTCCTTGGGTCATGGGCAACAACTGTGTAAAGTTTCATGATCCTAGGTCAACCGGTTCATGACTTAGAGCACGGAAACGGATTTTAAACAAAGTCCGATTGTGACCTTGACCTTTGACCTTCATGACCCAAAAACAATAGGGCACCTCCTTGGGTCATGGGCAACAACTGTGTAAAGTTTCATGATCCTAGGTCAACCGGTTCATGAGTTAGAGCACGGAAACGAAAAAGTCTACGGACGGACGGACGGACGGATGGACGGACGGACGGACGGACGGACGGACGGACGGACGGACGGACAGACAGACAGACATGGTGAAACCAATATACCCCCCTCTACTTCGTAGGTGGGGGGTATAATTAGAATTTTAAGAGCCAAAATAACAATTCAATAAAACAGCATGTGAGATGGATACAGATTATATCAGCACCATAATGTCAAAGCAATGACTCTTAAAACGAATATTTTATCAAGCATCAACAATTTTTTTATATAAAGCAAAACTCAAATTAGCATAATCGACAGCTGAACATATTTCTCTTTCTATCTTACGGGCATATGACATTAGACCCATGCCAGATTTTCAGGAATCAGAACGACATGGGTACAGTCTAGTGCATTGCTTTTATAGAGCCAAAAGGAAAGCAATTTTAGCGCTGGAACTAAATTTTTCACTATCAAGGTTCAGTGACACATAAATGTTACTATAAATATAAAGTCCGGTTAAGTTAATTATTTACACTTGATTTAGAAGAACAAACTTAATTTAGAAGAACTAAATGAACTTTATTTGAAATTTCCTTGTGCAGAAATGATCTAGCTATCCAGGTCGACCATTCCATACAATATTTCGTGAACATATTTCATATTATATTTGTATGCCCGACAACATAGCATGGGTCTCTTTAAAGATAATTGCGAAACTGCCGTCATTACAACGCTTACACCTGGTAGCGAACATTCGAACATGTACACATAAAATGTAATTAGGAACAGAATATTGCATTCTGTGAATACATATCACTATCATCAGTCTGGAATCTGGTTGTTATGATGTGTGGTTATGAAGGTCTCCAAGAGTAACCATGAACATGTTAGTACTGTAAATTCGTGTATGTACATGCATTCAAAAGAGACAACAGAGTATCTGGTCTTTTGATTAATTTTGTGACCCAACAAGCTTTAATTGTACAAGAAATTGAACCCATTCGTCCCTATATCTTTTATTATGCAAATCATTCATTGCATGTGACATTATGTTACAAGTAAATAGTAGAAAATGAAGATACCACAGTTGTTGATCCATCCTTCACAATTCCGTCATGATAACATAACTTTGTTTATTGATTCATGACTAATACATATTTGAGTAGACACAGAGAAACTTTTGGTATAAAAATAGTGGAAATCTTCGGACCTACGGTTGTTATAGCTCTAACCCCACAAAAATATACCTATCAAAAATCTGGACAATGTTTTACTTATTAAATGGCTAAAACTATTCCTGGTAATAACTTTTGTTGTAATCAATTGTGCATCTATCATTTGTAATTATCTATGTAACCTATATCAAAGAAATCATTAACCTTTCCCCAAACAAGACCTCGTTTTGACGTCCCTAGGAGAAAGGCTTGGGCAAAATTAATGCAAAAGGAGAAAATTCTGATTATCAGCATTTTCTTTTGCCTCAATGTTTTCTAGGCTATATTGTACACAAATCAAATCTTTTAAATTACCCATTTTGTCGTTTGCAGTAGCATGACTTTTGACTTTTAATTCAACCGAGATGAAATTTTAGACACATATGCTTTGAAGAATTATACATTTGATCCTGCAACAAAAACGCTTTTGTTTGGATAAGGGCGCATTCGACAGTTGCTATGGAAACATAGGGTCAAGTTGAGCGGGAAAACTTTGGATAATTTGCAAAACTATGACTTATCAATCACTTTTAAAGCGATCATATTTGGTATTTTTCACTTCAACAGTTGTCAAAAATGCTTGTTACCTTTGAGCGGACATTTTTCTCGATAAACGTAACATCGTCAGCTGACATTTGGAGTCAATTTCTGTAAACAACCGTAGGTGAATACATCGCTTAGCTTATATAGCAAATATGGTGCTAGGGCAATGGTATTCAATAATGATTTGAGTGTAAATTGGAAAATTAAAATCAGAGACGATCTTTATGATTATGAACGCGTACAGCAATACTTCTATGAAAAAAAACAATCATTTATGAGTTTGTATAATGCATTTATAAATGATTTTACCCATGATGCTTCTGACCTCAATAGATCTGGACGTCGGCGAAATCGTCAATGACTTGCCAATTGTTTCCCAGAAACTATCTTTAGAATTTCCCAACTACAGTTCAGACGCTTCTTTGAGGAAGAAATGCATATGTGGAAAATGTGGATATCGTGCAATGACAAATATATAGAAAATATGTAAATATTAGATGTGTAAGACATACGTTCCTGACGTATCCATCTCTGACCTAAGTTGCGCCGCTCAATATGACCCTACGTTGCCATAACAACTGTAGAATGCACCTTAATGCAAAAAACTTAGATTTTGTTGCTCGATCAAAAGCATAATTTCCTAAATTTTAAGTTTTGAAAATATCCAGTTAGTACATGAAAAGGTTATGACATAATTCCGGATACTTTATTAACAACCCTCATACAAACCAAATGAGCTTTTTATGTTGAATACTTTTGAAGAAAATGCCAATTTTCATGACAACAACAATTTAGTTCCTATAAAAATGTGTAAAGATCCTGCACCTCTAGCTTTGATTGACATCACAAAATGCTCGTGTTAAACTGACTGCCAAACGCGAAGGTGTAAGTGTCATAGAGAAGATCTTTTATGCACTAATGCATGTGTTTGTGAGTCAGAACTGTGTATAAATAGACGTATCTTGGTGCATTAGACAGTGATAATGATTAGTATATATGGCCTGAGTTAAGTGTATTGAAGTGTTTAGTATAGGGTAGCTATGGATATTAAAAGTCTGGTTATTGCTTCATGTCTCTTGTTGTTTTTATTGTTGTTGCTGTTGATGATGATGGTGATGATGAGGATAGTGTTGAATATAAGAACATCATATATAGTAAAGTATACAAGATACATAAAATGAACAAAACAATGAGTTTATGCATGACTTCTGCTTTACGCAACTATCATGCAGAAGACATTTCGGTCATCATTTGACAAATTAAACTCTTTATATTGGTCTTACTTTCTAAAGTGCACATCACTGGCTATCTCTCAAGAATTCATATATATAATTCAGCCCAATCTTGAAACAAGATGTATTTGTGAAGCACGAATGCCTCTGAAAAGGCCAATGATAAGTTTTCATGTTAATCTAAAGTAAATGGTTGATAAGGGTTAATGGATGAGCTTGAGGAAGGTCATATTGCATGGAACAGATAGATATTATTAAAAGAAGGTTACATGCCAAATTTGAGCTCTGTGTGTGAAATACTTTTGGAGAAAAGGCCAAATGTTAAGTTTTCACGTTAATTAGTTTTAATGTTAAGATTTCATATTAAGGGTTGATAAGTGTTAATGGATAACCTTGAGGAAGTTCATATTGCATGGAACAGATAAATATCATTGAAAGAAGGTACATACCAAATTTGAGCTTTGCATGTGGAATATTTTTGCAGAAAAAGCCAATGTTATGTTTTCATGTTAAGTTTCAAACTGACAGACGGACGGACAGATGGTTGGTTGGACGGACGGACAGACAGACCGACAACGGTAAAACATTATGCTATCGATCTTTCGATAGGGGGCATCAAAATGACTAATTTGTGGTCTTATTTTTATCTATATTAAATTTTCGACATATACACAATTATGGGGGTCAACTTGAATTTAGTTGGCCATTTTTGACAAAACAGAAAGATGATTTTGAAAAAAAAAGATGTATCTGTATCCCTAATAAGTATGTAATAACAGAGATATTGTTTTATTCACTTAAACTGTAAACTGTGTTTCAAGTGATGTGTTATTCATCATATATAAAATTACATGATAGAACCGCAAAATTTTGTGTATGAGCTATTTGGTTCCAGCGCTTAATTCATTTCCTTTTGGCTCTATAAAAGCAATGCACTACCAACAATGCAAACTCTGACCGTCCCATGTTGTTCTGATTCCTAAAAAATCTTTCAGCTGCCGATTTCTAGTACATAGATACATGATAAATATTCGTTTTAAGAGTCATTGCTTTGACTTTATGGTGTTGATATCATCTGTATCCATCTCACATGCTGTTTTATTGAATTGTTGTTTTGGCTCTTAAAATTCTAATTAATTTCCAGGAATATGCATCAAAAGCTTTACAAATCACTGCAAATATGATTTCAAAAGCATAATTTCTACTAAAACATCACATTTATGCGTAAGACTTTTTGTTACATCAATGTTTGCATATTTTGCAATTTTTGGGAAAATTTACCCCACCCACTTTTAACTACGACTACAAGCCTAAGCTAAATACTAATTCTGTGAAGAAATACATATAACTCAAGAACAGGTTTCTGGGCATTTTTTAAGTATGACTTGAACCACACAAACATACCTTTTGTATTTTAAAAACTTTTTTTTCACTTCTAGACAAAACTTATTTTGGTGATTTTTAGCCAATTTTTGCTATATTTATGAATATTCACAAAAATACAAAATCAAAAAGCTGTTTATTATTCATGTAAGTCAAAGTGCAATTTATCAGCTTTATTTTGATACCAGAATAATTGTTTTAGCTTAATAAATGAGTAAGTTATGTGGTATTTTAGGAGGTATGTATGAAAAGTGCACCGAATGACCTTTGACCTTGATTTTAAAAAGATCCTACCACTTTTAAGCATGTCATCCACCCTTAACCAAAGCGTGGGACCCTAACGTATTGAAAAATACCACTCCAATTTTTATAGGGCACCGGTTGCAAGAACTTTTAATTTAACCCCCTTTGTAAAAGCTGGCTCCTAGACTAATTCTCTCACAAGCTCACAGTGCTTTGAAAAACATAATTATTTTGATGGAGAAGTATTTGAAGTGTACGTGCAAACATGTTGAATATACAGGGTGTCCCAAAAGTAAGGTAACACTTAAAATCTAATATACCTCGGCCGATATATCACTTATATATTCCTAATACTGCTGACTGCACAGAAGGTAATGTGCAAAAATAAATAAAAGAAATTTCATCAAAATATCATACTTTATGTGTATTTTATCTATGATAAACCAAACACACCCTATTTTATCAATGACATCATTTTGATAGTAAATGACGTTTTCTAGATTACATCCCATCTGTCACTTTCCTTGGTTTATTCTTGTGCTTAAAGTTTAAGGCTAATGACTGCCATGTGTGTCAATAGAACGGTTCATACATTCTCCTTGAAAGTTTTATAGCAACATTGTACATGTTCAATTTAATATGTTCTTGCTGTGGGAATTACACTTTAGGCAACACGTGTCTCCACAAAAAAATAGACCAGTGAAATCAAATCCGCCATGTGTCCACCGACAACAGTCTAAGCATTCAACTTGATCTCCGAAAGACTGTGATTTCATAATTAAATATGGTACGGGAAAGTTTCAAATAAAAATTCAAAATGCAATGTACTAATGATTTCAAAGAATCTTAATCGGATGAAATTCTTCTCATTGACTTTCCTGGACTTCCATTTGCAGTCTTATTCAAATCTTAGATGCTTTATGCGCTAATGGATGTTTTTGGTCTTTTGCTTCCATGTCCATCACAATCTGACCGAGATCGTTCAAATTTATCTATTATTTAGTAGATGGATATTCTTCTTGGTGAGTCTTCTGTTTTGAATTAAGATTTAGAATTTCTTTGCACACATATTGGACATTTAGATAAATGATATGCTTTACACTGTAAAGTTTACAGCATACTTACGTTTTGAGAAGGTAGGTTGTGACTTCATTTTGATAGTGGTACAGATGACGTAAAAACGACGCCATTTTGATATGTGCATAACGTTGAAGTGTATATTAAACAAAATTCCAATGGATTCTGCAGATATTGATAGTTTTCCGAAAGAAATCGGCTAAGAAATAGCAGAGCTAGAACCATTTATAAGTGTTACCTTACTTTTGGGACACCCTGTAGATGCTTTAGAGTGGTATTTATCAACCAGTTAAATTCAATGTTCACCTTTAAAATCACACAACCCATCCGCTTAGCCAAAGCATACATCGTATTTATACATTCAGATGGCATGTAATGTAATTTGGATTTAAACAATCAATTTAGTACCAGTCTAATTCTAAAGTTTACCTTTAAAATAACATAAAAACCAATCCGATTGGCCAAGACATATGTCTTGTCCAATTAGATGGCTTGTAATGTAATTTGAATTCAGACAATCAATTTAGAATTGTTGGTGAATATGACCCCTGTACTCTCAATTTCTACACAATTTCACATTTTTAATCCATTTCCACATAGTGACACCTTTTGACGACCCACAAGATAATTATAGGCTTTGGAAAACATTTAGGAAAATGAAGAAATTGCTTGTAATAAGCAATTTCTTCATTTTTCACAATGTTTTCTATCAATAAAGACCCCAGAAATATACAATTTCATTCATTTGAAATTGTCGTCTGCAACATCTTTGTATCATTTGGATCATTCTTAAATTTTGCCATCTGGTTATGTGTGTACTTTACCTGGGTTAGGATCATAAGGTAGAGTCCCATCATTAGGTGTGTTCCAAGTGACTGGTGCATCATTTTGACTAGGTTTATACACTGAAAATAGAGTGATTAATTAATTGATAAATTTGTTAATTAGTTAATTGATTGATTGACTGATTGGTCCATCATAAGGCATGTTCCAGGTGACCAGTGCATCATTCTGCATGACTTATACACTGAAAATAGAGATTGATTGATTCATTGATTGATTAATTGATTGATTGATTTATTAATTGATTCATCCATCATAAAGAGTGTTCCATGTGACCAGTGCATCATTCTGCATGACTTATACACTGAAAATAGAGTGATTGATCCATTGGTTGATTAATTGATTGGTTACTTAATTGGTTGATTGATTGACTGAATTGTCTATCTCACAGAAAGGTAAAGGTCATCAAGAAATCTAGGCAGAAGCAGGGTTGAACTACATCCAACATAATCACCTCATTTGAAGATCCATGATTATTTGAAAGCTTTAGAAAACATTGAAGCAAGAGATAAAATGCTGATACATGTAGCAAGCCATATCAAGTATTCAACCATATTAAACAGAAATTTAATACTGAATGTTTAGTCCAAATTTAATTGTTACATTCATAAGAACAATGACTACAGTAGTTTGACAGATAAGAAGATCTACAAATAAACAATCAAATCAAGACAAAAGTACAAAGTGTACATACATGTATAAAGTAAAGAATGTACAAGTTTCTTTTAGAAGAATATTGGTTACATATACACAAAATATTTACAAGTTTACAAATAGAACACACAAATTCTCAAACAAACGCCAAACTGCAAACGAATAACACTGAAGCTGATCAGCATGATCTACATTTATACTATAGTCCACCCACCATATTATGGCACATGTTTAGTTTGTTTTCTAAATTAACCTATGCTTACAACACAATATCAAATGCAAAAACTTATGCATTTTTGCTTGGGAAGTTTGTAATCTTGCAGGTGTCTCACACCTGCAAGATTCTAACCAGCACAAGCAAAATTGCATGGAAAATAAAGAATGTTTTTCTTTAATTTACAAGGGTAAAATTTGTAAACATGTGATATAACATTGTGTCAAGTCTATAGTATATGACAAGAGGAATTGCACATATCATGTTTATTGTTGATACAGTAATATGAATAACATGATATGTTTGTGAACTTAAATGCCCCTGTAACAGAACTTTTAAAAAAGAGACCTTAATATTTGACTTTTGACCATGACCTACCCCCTTGTTTTCATAAACACACAAATCAATTATGAAAACCATACAGCTAAATGCTAAAACTGTCAAGCCAAAGTTTACCTGTTCCAATGATATGATTTTCCCATAAGTTAAGGCTTCGGAAAACATTGTGAAAGACAAGACATTGCTTGTGACATGCAATATCTTGATGTACCCCAATGTTTTTTTTAATAAAGAAAGACCAGAAACATAAAAATTGTTTCACCTTAAGTTGCAATCTGAAACATCTTTTAATTTTGACAGACCTTTATAAAATTTTGCCATCTGATAATGATTAAAGAAATGTAGAAATACACAGATAGGACAAAAACAAAATTATTGATGCAGAAGCATAAACATGGCACATACACTGACATATAAAATACTGATTTACAAATAACATCATATGTATTATACTAATTAAATATGTTAAGGAGAAGATTAACCCATTACCAAACGACAAAATTTTAGATTGGTCCAAATTCAAAGATGTTGCAGACGACAATTTCAAATAAGGAAATTTAAACTTTTTTTTTTTTTTTTTTTTTTTTTTTTTGGTAGAAAATATTGTGGAAAATGAAGAAATTGCTTGTCACGAGCAATTTCTTCATTTTCCACAATGTTTTTAAAAACCATTATGTTGTGAGGAGTAAAAAAGAGTCACTGTGTGGTAATGGGTTAAAACAATGTAATGTTATGGAGAAGATTAGAAGATTGATGCAAAAGTGCATTATGATTAAATGCAACAAATGCAAAGAATGAGTTAGTTGTTACTGGTGAAGTCCATATTAGTTATCAAACACAGAGCAAGAGATAAGTCGAGATAAAAACACTATAAAATACTTATGGATTCCCCAAACACAATGTAGTGGGTACTCATGAAATTGTCTTAGCAGATAATTCCAAAGAGTGACCACAAAATAGGGTTTGTTCAATAACAAATCTTTAGTGTGTGCCCATTATTTTCAAAAGCCTTCACCCCTTTTTAGCTCTTGCTTTCATATAACTGCTATACGAGGGGCGTTCAATTAATTTTGGAACTGGGGTTCTATAAGCCATAGTTATGTCGCAATTCAATTTTAAGTTTCTTCAATCCTTCGAAGTTATCCTCTTTGACAACCACACACTTCTTCAGTTTTTAGATCTATTTCTAAAATGCCAATAAATGGGCCTCTTTTGGAACACCCCTCAGACACTGGTAAATTGCACTGCTTATGGAACATAAAGGCCTATACCGGCGACCAGAGGCCTTTTTCGTCATCATGGGGAACACACAAACGCCACACGGGCTTAAGTCCAGCTATAAAGGTGGATGAAGACGCTGTGCAGCAAGTGTCTCTTCCAGGAAGTCTTGGACAAGAGGACACCTGTGGACAGCTCCGTTGTCATGGATTTGGTACATGCCTCTTTAGTCGGTACTGGACCTGCTCTTTTCGTGATATTTCTTTACTTTTGCCGACATACATTTCTTGTATGAATGACCGGCGATAGTGGTACTATTTGAAACAGTAATTTGAACATTACACCTGTTATATTTGAAAATTACCGCGTACAAAAGTTTTGCCGCGCTTTTAAATTTTTGGCTTTTATGGCTCTTGTCTGATCTTTTCGCAACCATTGCTTGCTAGTGACACGCCATTGGTGCTCATAATAGTAGATTATTGTTCAATCATATGTATAAAGCTCAGAAAGTCCACATCTGTTGCATTTATTGTATTATTTACAAATGTTTTTTGCTACCTTTACATGGGTGCCTCTATGTCCTTTAGGCAACAGGCGGGGGAACCAATGGGCATAAATCTGTCTGTGTTTTAACCTTTTCGTCAAAATGAAAAACCAACTTTATCTGCTATTTCTTGCACGTTGAACCATGCATCTTGTTCGGTCATGTCGGAATCTACAGCAGCATTTGCTTTGGTACTAGCTCTACCCGGGTTGCCTGAGAGGTGGGCATCATTAAGGCCAGTTTTACCAATTTTATCTTTTATCAACTTCCTAAAAACTGACGTATGCTCAACGTTCGAATGTCCATGAATCTGATATAGTTCATTTTATACCTGTGATGCAGATATATCAAAGCCTATGCGACCTTTAATGTAGACCCGTGCAGCCTACTTCAGTTCGTTTTCCATTTTGCGCACAGCGAAATAGCCAGTGTATATGACTGAACCAACTTAAAAGTTCAATAACTTTTGAAAGAGTGAACGAATTTGCCTCAAATTTTGACCAAGAATAGACAGTAATTTTCCCGTCAAATAGCCGCAAGCACCACTTGTTCTGTAGAACCATGAGGTATGGTGGACCATTAGTACCACTTTTAATTGAACGCCCCTCGTATAAACTTATATTAGATAGGAGCTGTTAAATATCAGAAAGAGAACTATGAAGAATGCTACACAAATAGCAAACTGATGCAAAAAGGAAACATTCTTGAGGACATTGAACAAGCACACATGGTAAATAAAACGGAAATATATTTTTTCCCTTTTCAAAAAATCATTTACAAAGTTTTTAAATGCCCACTCTGTTACAGTCATTAAGGTGTGTTCTTAAGGGAGAGATATCTTGAGATTTCTTAAGATGTTTTAGGATAAAGCCTTCTTTAGAGCAAGATTTTTAATACGCTCAACACTCATCATTTGTATGAAGTATGAGATGGAACATTTGGAACACATGGGTCAGAATCTAGGTATTAAAACGCTTTATCAAAAACATCTTAAGAAATCTTAAACAATTTCGCTCTAAAGATCGCGCCTCAGGTCTAGATTGAGAAAGGAATGCAGCAATAAATCAAAATTATGCAAATGTCCTCATGAATATTCAAGTTTTACCTGCACTAGGATTTAAAGGCTGATTCTCTGTAAATTGAGGCATTAAAGTAATAGAATTTGAGCAAACATGTAGCCTTTTTTTAAATGCCAATTCCAACAAGTTTACAATTCATGTTTTGAAGCATCATTGAGGTTATATGCATCTCAATGACTAATGCCTTAAGTTCATTATAATTCTATGTCAAAATCAATTAAAATGGTTTCAATTTCTGACATATTTACAAATGGATACTAACCATGTCCCATAGTAAATAGTTATTCTGACATAGAAATTTACGAAATACTAAAGTTGTAACTTTATCTGAATCAAAATGCGGGAGGAGACAAGAATTTTCTTATAGAGGCTGCTTTCATGATGCATATAAAAATCAGGATCTTTTAAGCCTTTCCCAAACAACAAAATTTTAAGGTAATTCAAATTGAAAGCTGCTGCAGGCGACAAAATAGACATTGATAATAATATGATTTGTGTATAAAATAGCACCGAAAATATTGAAGCAAAAGGAGAAAATGCTGATTATCAGCATTTTCTTCTTTTGCCTCAATGTTTTCACAAGCCTCTTCTATAAAGGACGTCAAAGGCCGCGGCCTTAGCGCAGTTGGTAGCGCATCTGACCCTCATACGAGAGGTCCCGGGTTCGATACCCGGCCGCGGCTAATACCCTTTCTGACAAAATTGTCACCCACCAATGGGTTTGAAATCGTTAACCTAAGTGGGCGAGCAGCTGGAGGCTCGGTAAGGGTGGTGTGGTAGTACTGGTTTGAGAAACAACAGGAATCCATGGGTAGGTGCTCCAGCCGCCGCGATATGACCCTGGTAGTTGAAAACGGCGTAAAACCCCAATAAAAACTAGAAAGACCTGAAGGTCTTGAGTCGCTCCACAGGCCTGAATTTCTTGTGGTTTACTATATAAAAAAATTGACAAATTTATCTAAATGCTTAAACCGATATATTTTTAAATTCTTGTGATTCTTAGAGCAGAAACAAAGTAAAGAGAAGCAATTATGTGGTCAAAGAGAAAAGAAGGTAAATGATTGACTAATATTTTGGAGATTTTTAGAGTGATGATAAAGTTGAAAACTGTCATTATGCCAAATTCAAGGGCACATAATTCAATATGTGAGTTAATAATTGAGGTAGACTAAGGGAAGTAACTTTTGATAGGAGCAATTTAAAGTTCAGTAAGAGTTGTTTTTCTTTATGATAATTAGTTCAAGAAGTTGCCATTGTGCATATAACATAGTGGTCATGAAAATAAAGATACATTCTGATCTAAAAATATGATTTAGACTTGATAATTTATGTCTTGAACAACACAATAATCAAGCTGAATATCAAACTCAAGCAAGATCTTATGGTCTGTCCAAATTTTGTCAGTATTAATCTATATATGTGGCCACAAAAGTGAAAAAAGTGTCGAAAACTGAAATTTTGTCAATTTCTAGGGCACATAACTCAGATTGTAGCGATGCAATCATCCTGAAAATTACACAAAAGCAAGATCTTGTTGTCAACAAGATTCTGTCCAAATATCATCTTGATTGGTAAACAATTATGGTTGTTAGAGTGAAAACAAAGTCAAAAATTGAAATTTTGTCAAATTAAAGGGCACATAACTCATGATGTAAAATTCCGATCAAGCTGAAAATTGAACCCAGGCAGGACATCATGCTTATATATATTTTGTCCAAGTTTTGTCTAGATTGGTTGATATTTGTAGATTTTAGAGTAAAAATAAAGTCAAAACCAGCTTTTTTTGACGTTCAAGGGCAGATAACACAAGTTATTCTGGTTCAATCCAAACTCTTTGTAGGAATCTGAGAGAGGGTCACCCAAGGATCATTTCTGTGAAGTTTGGTTGAAATCCATCCAGTAGTTTCTGAGAAGAAGATTTTTAAAGAAAAAGTTTACGGACGCACGTACGGACAGACGGACGCACGACGGACACACCGCCATGACAATAGCCCGCTGGCCTGAAAGGCCAGTGGAGCTAAAAATAAAAATAAATAAAGGACGTCAAAAACAGGTCTTGTTTGGAAAAGGGTTAATACATACAAAGACTCCCAACAAACCATGATTTCCAAAAATAAAATACAGACATGCAAAGATAGATAACTCCACTCACCCGTTTTAGGTGGTTGAGAGATTACTTCCCCTGACTTGGCTCTCTTCCTGGATTTATGTTTACAGAATATGAAGATCCCGATGGCAATGATAATCGCAACAACGATACCAATCACGATTCCGGCAATAGCTCCGCCAGACAAGCTGAAAAGTACAATAATTAACACATTACCAGACCGCAAAATTTTGGACTGGTTTAAATTCAAAGATGTTACAGGCAACATTTTCAATGTGATCATATTTTGAATTTTTTACGACTTTTATGATAGAAAACATTGTGGAAAATGAGGAAATTGCTTGTTACAAGCAATTTCTTCATTTTCCACACTGTTTTCTCAACCTTGATCTTGTCATTTAACGATAAAGGTCTATGTTTACAGAAGATGGTGGTTGCCAAGGCGATGATAATTGCAACAACAATACCTATCACTATTCCTGCAATAGCTCCGTCGGACAAGCTGAAATGTACATTAATTAACACAATACCAAACGACAAAATTTTGGACTGGTCTAAATTCAAAGATGTTGCAGGCAACATTTTCAATGTGATCATATTTTGAATTTTTACGACTTTTTCACTAGAAAACATTGTGGAAAATGAAGAAATTGCTTGTTACAACCAATTTCTTCCTTTTTCACACTGTTTTCTCAACCTTTATCTTGTCATTTAACCATAAAGATCTATGTTTAACCCTTTCCCAAACAAGACCTGGTTTTGACGTCCCTAATTGAATAGGCTTGAGAAAACATTGAGGCAAAAGAAGAAACTGCTGATAACCAGCAGTTTCTCCTTTTGTCTCAATATTTTCCTGACTCTATCACAACCGAATCCTATCTTTATTATTATCATTTTTGTCGTCTGCAGCAGTTTTCAAATTGGATGACCCTAAAATTTTGTCGTTTGGGAAAGGGTTAAAGAAGATAGAGGTTGCCACGGCAATGATTATCACAACAATACCAAACAGGATCCAGGCAATAGCTCCTCCAGACAATCTGAAATGTACATAAAATGTCTTTAATAATCACAGAGAAAATCAAATCTGTTTACTTATTCCAAAATAAAGATCTACATACATTTGAGACACCTTAACCCTTTCCCAAACAAGACCTGGTTTTGACGTCCCTAATAGAAAAGGCTAGGGAAAACATTGAGGCAAAAGAAGAAACTGCTGATAAACAGCAGTTTCTCATTTCATCTCAATATTTTCTATGCCATATTTTACACAAATCCTTTCTTTAATAACAACCATTTTGTCATTTGTGAAGTTTTTGAGGTGAATCACCCTAAAATTTTGCCGTTTGGGAAAGGGTTAACTCAAAGCTGTAGTTTTCAAATGTTTACCCAGACCTCCAAACAGAAAGGAAAATAGATCTTCAAAATGAAAAAATTCTTAAAATGTTAAATTCAAACACTATGTTGTGGATACTCATTAGAATTGTGTCTATGAGACGATTCAAACTTAAGTAGCCACAAAATTATATGATTTGGAATTGAATTATGTCTTCACCCCCGTCTTATCTAATGCTTTGTATACATACCCTTTACAACAATACTCAGCATCATCAGGCCCGCAGCATGATGCCACATCATCAGGGTCATTTCTTTGTGGACACACAAAATACCCAAATGTTCCGTTCTTCAAGTTCTTCTCATTAAAACAAATTGCGGGCTCTGAAAAGTCAAACATCAAAGCCATAATAAATATTAATAATGCATGATTTTGTATCATATAGCTCACATGCAAAAGGAGAAAATGCTGAATATTTTCTAAAGCTCTCAGTTCTACAAATGTGACTCATCATGCTAGTCTACAAAGGAGCTCATGAGAAGTCCATGAAATGAAATTTCGAGAAATGAACTAGACTCAGGACAGATCAAGCAGCTATTGTATTTGGAAAATGTAAATATAATAAGATGGGTAAACATTCTATATTCAGAAAATGACCCAAGATTCAAAGTTTCGATCCTAATCAGTCTGAGCATTGTTCAGTTTGTGCAGACTTATCAGGATTGATACTTTTCATGCTTTCCATAAAGTCCCTTTTAACATGACCAGTCACATTATATACTTTTGATAGACCACCGGCATTTTCTTCAACATACCCTTTCACACTAAGTTATGTGTTTTATGCTGTACCATTTTCTATCTGGATGACATTTAGAGAATACACATCCATAAAAATAAAGTAGTATCAGGAGTGAAAACACGTCTAAGCATGCCCATACACTAAAAGAATGCAAGATAAACAAGATGTGTTTGTGAAACACAAATGCCCCCTGAAATGGCTCTTTTGGGGAAACGGCCAATGTTATGTTTTCACATTAAGGTAAAAGACCCATAATGGAAAAAAACACATTTGAAAAATGCCAGTAATTCCTAAACTGTGATACATTTCCATTCATAATATAAACATAAGCATTTTGAACCGTTTAGAAATTTGAATTCATGCATACTTATGAAAATATTTGACACAAATGTTCGAATTATCTCCCTTACATATGAATATAGAGTAAAATGATATTTCTTCTTGAAGCATAATCTTGAAATCCGGCACAGTGAATCAACTTATGTGAAGTGTATTTACAAGTGTGTGTAATTTCCTATGGCTAGAAAGTGTTGTTTTTCATTATGGGTCTTCTACCTTAAGTTTCAGAATGGCAAACAGATGGATAGACAGACTGGCAGACATATGTATAGAGCTAAGTGTAAAAGGGTCTTTTTCATGTGCACATTCATCCTTAAATTTTGACTTATGTAAAATTCTGCTGTCTAGGAAATGTATACTTTAAATACCTTACCTCTGTTTGGATGACTCCTATACATTCTCCTTGTCTTGTACGAGGCCAGTCCAAACACCACTCCAGCTGCCGCAGCCGTTTTCCAGTTCATCCCCCGGCTAAATGACGGACCACGATACATTCTGACTTTTGAACCTGATGAGCTGAAAATAACAAGATATATGTAAACCCATTACAAGACCACCAAATTTTAGGGTGATCAAAATTCAGAGATGATGCAGACAAGTCCCGATGCAGACGACAGTTTCAAGTCAATGAAAATTCTACATTATTAAAAATTTTGTTATATCTGGATAGAAAACATTTTGAGAAATGAAGACATAGCTTTTCAGTTGTCATGCGCAATTTCTTCATTTTGCATAACGATTTCCAAACCTATCATCTTGTGTGGCGTAAAAAAGTGTAAAACTGTGGGAATGGGTTGAACGCAAACGCCACCAAAATGTTTTTATTTGAAATAGACCTCTCTATGACCTTGTCATATGTCCTTCACCTTATCATCACAACAATGACACAGACAGATCTGACAGTCCTGCAGGTGTCATATCACTCATTTTAGGCCAAACCGAAAACAACATGATAGTTTATAACAGATTTCTTCTTTCTACCATGGATTCCTTAGCAATTTATAGGGAATTTTCTATTTCTGGCAACATTTGTTTTTGTTTTGATTTAGTTCTTCGGTCTGACACATTCTATTTCGCACTGACAAGTTTTCAGACCTTGTCTGACCAAATGATTTTAATTTTTTCTCAACTTTTGGTAAGTCTGTCTTATTGAAATGTCTTTTTAATTGGTGGTTTGTTTGAAACAAATTTGAAGTCAGCAGGACAAGGGTTAAGAACAGATTAAAGACTACTAACCCTCCACGTGTTCCAGAGATCCCCCTTGAGCCTCTTGACCCTCCTCTAGACCCTCCTCTACTACCGCCACCGCCACCACGTCGACATTCTGCAACCTCCAGTACTGAAACAGAAACAAACAACAAAACTAAAACTTTAACAATGTAAACAAGAGATCCCCCTTGACCCTTCTTAAGACCCTCTGGACCCTCCTCTACTACCGCCACCGCCACCACGTCGACATTCTGCAACCTCCAGTACTGAAACAGAAACATACAACAAAACTTAAACCTTAACAATGTTAACAAGAACTTCCCCTTGACCCTTCTTTAGATCCTCATGACCCCTCTCCTCGAGAGCCACCACCACCACCACGTTGACATTCTGCAACCTCCAGTACTGAAATAGCAACAAACAACAAAACTAAAACCTAAACAATGTTAACAAGAGATCCCCCTTGACCCTCTGGACCCCCATCCTTTACTCCCATCACCACCATGTCGGCATTCTGCAACCTCAAGTACTAAAACAGAAACAAACAACAAAACTAAAACCTGAACAATGTTAACCCATTACTACACAGTGACTCTTTTTGACACGATACAAGTTAATGGCTTTGGAAAACATTGTGGAAAATGAAGAAATTGCTTGTGACAAGCAATTTCTTCATTTCCCACAATGTTTTATACCCAAAATCACCATTTTTTTTTCAATTTCATTCACTTGAAATTGTCATCTGCAACATCTTTGAATTTGGAGCAGACAAAAATTTTGTCGTTTGGTAATGGATTAACTAGAGCTCTACCTAGATCCTCTAGACCCCATCCTCTAACATTCCCGCCAAGTCTACATTCTGTAACCTCGAGTACTTGACCAATTACCAGACAACAAAATTTTAGACTATTCCCATTTGATAACTGTTGCAGACGACATTTTCAAGTTGATGAAAATTTAAAAATCTGCAAATTTTGGGTTAGAAAACATTGTGAAAAATGAAGAAATTGCTTGTCACAAGCAATTTCTTCATTTTTCATGATGTTTTCCCAAGCATTTTCTTGTGAGGGAGTCAGAAGGCGTCACTGTGCAGTAATGGGTTAAACAGAAACACAGAGCAGCAGATAATAGGGGGTGAAAATTTTGTATTTCAAATCAAAACTCTATGTTGTGGGAAGAAAATGTGTGAACTCATTTGAAGCGTTTCGACAAGACAATTAGAATGTGTACCAACATTCTGCCCCTTGCTGCCAGGTGCTGCTGGCCCTGACCAAATATGCACAAGGCCTCACTAAATATTTGTATAAAAGACACAATTACGGAAAATATGTCAATAACAATCATCCTTTCTTAAGCTTAAAGGCCAGCTTTAAATCAGAAATGAATGCTCATGTTCTTTTTGTGTCACATATCACATGTTTTTATTATGGTAATTGTGACTGAGATTTGAAATGAGACTGACTAGTCAGTCCTGCATTTAGGGGGTCTAACCAGACTTGCCTAAGCAATAGGTAGGTAATGTCCTCAGCATTTTCTTCTTTTGCCTCAATGTTTTCACAAACCAATTCTGTTTGGGACACCAAAACCAGGTCCTATTTAGGTAAGAGTAATATTTTAATTGGGTCCCTAGGTAGAATTATAGATATGAGGGATAGGACCATGACATAACTTGCAGGGAAATTGAATCTCTTGAGGGATAGAGTGTGAAAACCACAGCATTCACGGTGGATAATCATGTGATGCAATAATTACCGAATATCTTCAATAACTTTGTTAATACGGGACCGATTTGAATTCGGTTTGAAGCAGAGAATCTGAACAGACGTCACGCATTGGATAGAAGTGGCAGATTTTTGAAAAATCTTCTGATAAAAAAGTTATTGAAGATAAACAAAAATTTTGGTTTATCATCAATAACCTTTTTATCAGTTGATTTTTCAAAAATCCAACACGTCGAGCTTATTCCTGGCATTTTCCCGCCTTCTCTGCTTCAAACAGAATTCAAATTGGTCAAGTATTAAAAAAGATATTGAAGATTATCAGAAATTCTGAGTCAAGTGATTATACACCGTGTGTTATCCCATTACCAGACAACCATACTAGCTAGGTCTAAAATCAAAGATGATGCAGATGACAATTTCAAGTGAATGGAAATGTATATTTTTTGTCTTTTAGGTAGAAAACTATTAACAAGCAATGTTTTCCAAAGTATATCTCTCCTAGGGTGTCAAAAGGTCTAAACCAATTATTTGGTCTTTTGGGAAAGACTTGGCATGTACCATACAAGGGTGCATTTTATGATAAAGGAATTACAAAAAAATATCTAAGTCTTTTATAAAGCATGTTATGGAATATGCAAAATAAAAGTGCATCTGATATTGATTTCAAAACCAGGAATCGTTTAAAATAAGGCTAGCTAAGCATTGTAATATCCATTTAGGGTTTTATGATAAATTATTCACAAAATATTGATCTTTACTTCTCCAGTTTTATAATGGTCGTTATAGGAACATTCAACCCTTTCCCAAGCAAGACATGGTTTTGACATCTATAAAAGAAAAGGCTTAATTCGGGTAAACATTGAGGCAGAAGAAAAAAATAATGATGACCAGTACTTTCTTATTTTTCCTCAATAATTTCTATGCTATAATCATCATTGTACACAAATCCTGTCTTTGTCAACATCCATTTTGCCCTTGAAGTTGATAGCAGTTTTTGAACTGGACCATGATGAAATTTTGCTGTCTAGGAAAGAGCTTTTATAAAGTAACATTCTTGTACAATGTTGCAAGAGAACATTTTGCATAAATACAAATTCCTAGGATAAGTGTTTTATGTTCAAGATAGAGAGAAAATTTCCATTCTTGAACAAATGCCACATCTATGTAATTACATTTGTATGTACAAAGTACATGTAGAATATTGCAGAATTCCAAAATGGTAAATACCAAACAGCCAAAGTTTATGGGGGTCAAAATTTAAAGATGATGCAGACAACAATTTCAGATGAATTTTTTCTTATATTTTTCTGCCTAAAAGGATAGAAAACATTGTGGGAAATGAAGAAATTGTCAAAAGCATTTTTTTTTTATTTTTCACAATGTTTTCTAAATTCATTATCTTGAAGAAGGTCAAAAGGCCTCATTGTGTGGGAATGAGTTAAATACTTATTGTAATGTTCTACAATTATTCAATAAAATTATGATGCTGGTGCATCTAATAGACTATAACCATTTATACCTCATCCTGAAATAAGACAAAATTTCAAGACTCTCGGCCTTTAGTTTGGAAGGAGAAGATTAATGTGGACAAGGAGAAAATGCTGGTAACCAGAAAATGTTAGTTTTTTCTTCATATGCAGAGCATCAGATAAGAGGGGGAAAGGCATTTAAAATTCATTCTATCTACATCTACATGTTTCGCACAGCCGTCACATTTGACTGTTATAGCGCCTTTCATTCAAATCCAAACCCTATTTTGTGGGTACTCATTGGAATCATCTTGACGAGGTACCCACATAATGAAGGAATTAATGGACAAAACCCCCATAGAATTTGATGTTGTTAACCCATTACCAGCCGACACAATTTTTGACTGTTCCTGATTCAAAATTATTACAGACACAATTTGAAGTGAATGAAACTTGGAACTATTTAATCTTTTGAGGTAGAAAGCATTGTGGGAAATGAGCAAATTACTTGTCACATTTCTTCTTTTTCCACAATGTTATCCAACGTCATTTTCTTGTGGGGATGTAAAAAGAGTCACTGTATGGTAATGGGTTAAACATATTGCAGATTTTGATTATGGTCCTATAACATGTACATACATACATACATAATCCTTTATAAAATATCTAAGGTACAAAAAAGTACAACATTAGACATAAACCAATGTATTAGCTACTTTTGTGGAGAGAGAAAGATCGACCTTGACTTTGAGTTTAGTTGACGTTGAGTTCATGTTTTCGGATTTTTTCCCGTATCGTTTTGTGTGTATTTGAGTTAATTCGGGAAAATCCCAGAAAAGAGACAAGTAGACTAATTAAGTATAATTTTTGTTAGTGGGAGCATGCCTAGTGATCTGTTCATACATTTCTCAAGCCATGCTGACACTGCTTTCCGTGTGTAATGTGTCGCGCCTGTCACCAACAGGTCACTGGTTACGGTAATCTGGTGGTGACTGACGCTGCATTACTTTGACATCAATGGATTTATCAATTTTGAATATATGTTTATGACAACAGAGACATAGTGAGAACATAAATAAAATTACAGAAAACAAGAGTATAGGACAAAGTTATGTGTTAACATCTTCCCAAACGGCAACCATTTTGGGTGGTCTAAACCAAAACCTGCTGCTGGTGACAAACTGGGTGTTAATTAAGGTTTGATTTATGTACAATTTATAGAACGGAGAACATTGAGACAAAAGGAGAAAATGCTGGTTATAAGCATTTTCTTCTTTACCATCAACGTTTTCCCTAGCCTATTCTATATATTACTGGACGTCAAAACTAGGTGTTGTTTGGGGATGCGTTGAAATATTTACACGAATACTGTACATGGTTGGTTAGCAATATCATTACAAACCACCGATTAACAGTTTTAAACCGGAAACCGGAAATAACGCATGCGCAGAAAAATCGCGAGTAAGAAATCTACTCGCGTATATAATTACAATAGCGAGAGAACCATCAGTGACAAAATTAAACATTTTCTCCTTTCAAATGGCATAATAATTTTACCCAAACATTGTTTGTTGTTGTTTGATGATCGGAAATACTGATTTAGTGCATGAAATATTATGGCACGCAAAATAATTACGAGAAAAAGAGAAATAGTTCCAGCTAACGGGCCCTTAGAACTATCTTACATTTGCCATGAAGTGCGAGTGAACCAATCGTGATAAATAAAGCATTTTCTCTATTTATTTGGCATACCAATTTTACCAAAACAATTTTTTGTTGTTGTACGATGATCGAAAATGCTGATTTGGTGCATGGAATATTATGACACGCAAAATAATTACGAGAAAGGGAGAAATTGTTTCCAGCTCACGGGCCTTTAGAACTAGATCTCCGATCTCAATACAAAAAATACTTACTTTTCTTTCAAACCATTGAAAAGGAAAATTAAATCCAAACGACTTTAATTTCACACTTTGTTAACCCATTAGCATGTAATAAAAGAGACACCTTTCGTTAATCCAATCTCAACACAGATAGTTATAACACAATGACATGTGACCTCTTGAAAGCACCGGGCACATAATGAACACGGTTACCGCACCCTTTTCATCTTTACCCGAAGGATATACCCCCTGTAAATCTTTGATCTGTGTCACATGGATTGGCTACAACAATTTTCAGACAAATCATAAAACATACATTAGAAAATTTCTGGAATATCCAGCAACCGTGTTTACTTGTTTGAAACCTCAAAAAAGTCGGCTTACATTAATATAAATTATTAGTTAAAATATTAGACATCTACTAGCGCATCACTAGTAATCAATGATTAGATGCAGATTTTGATTTATTTTCTTTTATGAAATGTTTTACGGGCAGAATTCAGAACTGAGGTTGAAAACAGCCCTTTTCTATCATAAACATTGTCAAGACAGCCGTTTTCTAACCTTAACATCATCATGGATTCTTTTATTAAGAATATCAAAATTCGTTGCAGACATGCAATTTATTTAGATGTATGATTATTTACTACATTGAAAAAAAAAAGAACAACAACATTTTATGTAAATTTCAAAACAATTTAAACACTTTTTATGGAACTTTGCAGAAGAAAAGGAAATATTTGTCCTTTATTTTATTCGATTGGAACAGTCCCCAATCTTCTACCACGTCATAGTTAGTGACCTTCAAGTAAGTTGTTTGGCAAAGGATTAGCGGTTTGGCGATTGACATGTTATTCCAATTAATTTGATACAATATTTTAATTCTCCCGACAAAGAGACAAGACGATTTCAAATGACAGTATACCACTATCAGAATGAGATTATGGGAAATTGCAATCACGTGTCAACACGTGATCTAATTAACACAACAAATCACAATCTGAAATCATATATTTCGTAATTCTATGGCAAATTACACACCTACTTTAAAGTGAGATAGATGTGGTGCTTTTTATTTTAGATGTTTTCGTATTTGATTGAATTATATTTGGGAAATATTGTATGCGAACAGGTAGGACAAAAATGATTGAATTAATGACCAAACGCATTAATAATTTTTGCTCTTGAACGCACTCGCATGTAAACACATTTTTTTCACGACCTACAAGATAAAGACGTTTGAGAATATTGTGGAGATGAAGAAGTTGTTTGTGAAAAGCAATTTATCCATTTTCCAAAGCATTTTCTAGTTTCCCGATAGACCGATATGAGATCTCCATGTTTATCTAGAGATTTTTTCCCAAAGCAGGTTTTTTAAGTTAGAAAGTCACAAACAACAAATATCTTTATTTTCTATTCACATTCTCAGAATCAATCTAATAAATATCATGACTTGTGATCATTGCATGTCAAATCACGCTTTTCAACACTCCAAAACTTTGGCCATTCAAGCTATGTAGCTTGCACCATTCCCTCAGTTATCCAAAGCAAATCCTGTTTAGGACATCAAAACTAGACGTTTTTTGGGGAAAGGATCTAATTAAAGGATGCATGTATACATAACAAAAACACAATAAGCAAATAACCGATATTAAATACGGATTTCTAACTTTCATGTAGCCCGTAAAGCTAACGTTCTGGGCGGGTGCCGTGTTAGAACACAAATAATTATTGGGATATTTCCGATAATTACGGATTAAAACCTAAACCCACAGTGGCCATTTCCAACTTTGTTCTTTGTTTTGATGAATCACGGCTGTATTTTCCTTTTAATCAGCCAGAATACGTCGTTTGAAGCGCTATTTTACGCTACGCGTATATGACATTATAGTGGATTAAGAAATTTTACTCGTACTTTTCAGGGAGATATTTTACGGCTTGCGCATGCGCACTTCAAAACTGTCAGTTGGTGTATTTTAGGGATTTGTAGTGGTATCGCATCCACCAATATTTAAAGGGTAACCATTTTTCTAGGATGGTGATACATTTATGCTTCAAATTTGTCACAAAATAATGAAAACACAAAAATATTTTTGACAGATTTGCATCCCAGGGGAACATGTTAACGCTCTGTTCACGGACATATCCTAATAGGCTATCTTTTACTGGTTTCGTCTTTAAAACTTGTGCCTATGCAAACGTAATCCCCCCAAAAAAAATCGATTAATTGACCAACACTTACCGAGAATTCCTGCGATAACAAGAACAATCACAAGCTTGATGGTGGAGATCGCCATTTTTGTTTGGAAATCCGGGTGCTAAAAATAGATTGATGGAATGTATTGACCTACTTTCGTCCTTGCAAAGTAGATCTGTAGATTCTAAATATTTACAACAGAAAAATTAGATGCAATTGATGATTCGAAGTATATTTGTATTAAATTCCTTCCATGATATAAGTATTCTTATATATTTTATTCGCAGGTGTAGGATTTTGAAATGCTCAACAATATTGATGACGTTTTGACTGCTAAAAATAGAACACATGTGATTTCCTTGACGTCACGCCCATAAAACCTTGCCACAGTAAAAGGCACAATCTAGCTTGCAAATTATAATAACTCTAGAAATACCCCAGTCATTCTATAATTATCGTACATTTCAAATTATAATTTAACCAATGTTTGCTATACACAAATCAAATGACTAGGTGGGTAAATCCTGTTGGCAAACTAATGTACATAGTTACTAGAAATGGATGTTTAAGATGTATTTATCTCATGATTTTTAGAGAGCATGGCTCTCTTATTTTATCATGTTTAAATGTACTTTACATGTACTTTACAAACCGCACAACGAAAATAGTTCCTCCCAAACAAGACAAAAAGATCTAAATGACAATTAGAATAGTCTACGTGTCAAATGTGTCATAATATAACATAGATGGCATGTATGATCTAAGCAAAAAATCAAGTATTAAACAAGTCTTAAATAAAAAAGAGATCTGAGTAGTAATTTGCCATTCACAATTGGGTCATGCAGGTCATGCGGTCAAGTCATGTAGCCTAAATTTTGGACAGTGCAAATGGTCCAAAAATAGAATCGCATTCCACAGACAGAAATTCTACTAGTGGGTGTCTATCTGAGTGTATTTATTGTAAAGTTTGTGCTGTTTGGTGATAGTATGTTGTGTCATGGATAAAGGGGGCATTAGAGTAAATTTCCTATTAACTCATCTTCTCATACATTTATGAATGGATTGATTTGAACTTATCCTTTCCCAAACAAAACTTTGTTTTAATGTATCTATAAGATAAAGCTTTGGAAAATATTGAGGTAAAAGAAGAAAATGGTGATAGGTTTGGTGATACTATATTGCATCACAGAAAAAGAGGCTTCACTTTATTGTCAATACATTTTTAAAACACATTCCTCCATTTATGGTTGAATTTGTAAGAAACTATGATGGACAGTTCCTCATTATGCAGCCTTTTGAATGAAGTCATGTTTTGGTGACGTTTTGGTGCGCTTTCTTTTAACCCATTACCCATTTCCACACAGTGACTCTTTTTGACACCCACAGGAAAATAGCCTCAGAAAATAATGTGGAAAATGAAGAAACTGCTTATGACAAGCAAATTCTTCATTTCCCACAATGTTTTCTATATAGAAAGACAGAAACATTTAAAATTTCATTCAGTTAAAATTGTTGTCTGCAACATCTTTGGATTCTAGACAGTCTAAAATTTTGCTGTTGGATTAAAATGTTTTGTTAATACAGCTCCACCTATATTCATGATTTGTTTTGCATGAATTATGTTACCATGCAATATTGTCACAAGATTTCATGTTGTGTCAAACATGCTCTCTAACAGTACTTTCAGTACTTTGATTGTATCTTGCGATCAAATTTATGTCAGAGGGTTGTGAAAAATGTCAACTCCGTTACTTATCTTTCTTTGCCCATTTTAATCAATTAAATCAACATTTCTTAATAAATTAGCACACAAAGAGAAAGAAATAACCCTTTTAATTGGATTACCAAAAGAAATATGTTTAACTTTTGCCTTTACCAAGAATAAAAACTGTATCAAGAAGCTGAATAAAAAAATCTTGTATTTTTTCACCATTTCAACTATTTCTGCTCAAAATTTGGTTATTGTAACAAAGTTACAAATGGCTTCTTAGTAGACTAATGATTTCCTTTCATTGATTATTCAAGATTATAGGGGAAATGACAAACAATTCTTTTTGAAAACCAATAAAATCTACGGTGTAACGGAGGTGACTTTATGTAACGGAGTTGATGTAACGGAGTTGACAGTAGTAATTCAATATCGTAACGGAGATGACTCTCACGTATACAAAAAATCATAAGAAATTGCTTTAATATTGTATTTAACTATAAATGTATTTCAAGAACGAAAATCTACTTAAATTTTCAATGCTTTCTCAATCAATTCCCATAATTTTTTAGGTATTTGACAGCGTTGCGGTGCTACAAGGTCTGGATTATTCCTATCTATGAGTTTGAAATGAGAGACTAAATTGAAAATACATAAATATTTGACCATACATTGCACTACTTGTTAATTCAATTCATTAATGAACGACAAACATAAGTTACACGTAAATAACCCCAAATTTTTTATCAATGGAGTCCAGCTAGAAAATGTCCAAGAATATAAATATCTTGGTATTTTGAAGAGAGCATCGGGTACATTTACTAATGCAATTCGATATTTAAGTAATAAAGCACTTAAGGTTGTATTCATGATTAGAAGTAGGTTTCAATCAGAATTTATCAATGCTAAACTTTTGTTGAGATTATTTGACACATGTGTGAAACCTATACTATTATATGGCTCCGAATCATGGTCAGTTTTTAACATTAATGTTTCCAAAAACTGCACAGGTGCATCTGCTTTTTCTTTAGAAAAACAGTACGAAGATTTCTTGCCGGAAAAAATTCACTGAAGGTTTTGCAAATTTATTCTTGGTGTAAATAAACATACATCTAATATCGCATCTAAAGCTGAACTGGGCAGATACCCGTTGGCCATTTGTGCAATTTTGCATTCTATTAAATACTGGCTTCATTTGAATAAAAACCCTTTCGACAATAGTAGTAGATTCTCGTACCTCGCACAAGAACATTTGGATGGTAGTGCAGTTTCTACATTTATTCATCATATCGGCAGTCTTCTGAAATATATTGGCTTCAAGCATATTTGGGACAACAAGACAACACTATCAGTTTCCAGACTAAAGCACGCTATCAAAAAGACGTTGACTAATAGATTCGAGAAATTTTTCGAAGCGACTATTAATGGATCGTTTCTCGCCGACAATTGCAGCAGCAAATTAAGAACATACTGTAAATTGAAGACGTCTTACTCATTTGAAAATTATTTAGGAATCACAGTGGATAAGACAATACTGTCACAATATTCAAAATTGCGATTATCAAGTCACAGGTTAAATATTGAAGTAGGTAGACATACGAGAACGCCTGTTAATCAGCGAACTTGTAATATATGTTCTCCACAGGAAGTTGAAGATGAATTCCATTTTGTCTGTGTCTGCCCAAAATATGCTAATTTGCGAAAAAAGCTTTTCGAAAATATTGCTAATTTTATCGTCAATTTTGACATTCTAAGCTTAGAAGAAAAGTTTTTGATGTTACTTAGCTCTCAACAATCCGATGTTAACTTATTGGTAGTAGATTATGTCAATAAGTGCTTTGAAGCAAGATCCATGAATTAACAGATCCGATTGTTATGAATACATGTATATAATAAATAGATGACTTAAATTAATGTTAAGTATTCTACTCATATGTTAAATAAAGCTGTTAAGATCACAAAATACATTTGCTAGTCAAACTCCCAGTTCAAGGAAAAATAAAACGCCAATTATTAAATCGATTAATCCCTGTACATTCCTAACTCGCCAAATTGTTACAATACTGTGATGTCACCTTTGCGAATGTGAATCCATTTTGCTCACTTCACTGGGGTGGAGAGATTGGATTCTCTTTCGTTGTTGTTTGTATGCCATGTTATATGTTATGTGTTTCTGTCACAATCCTGTATGTTGTGGATTATATACAGAATAAAATTTTGTACTTCTGAATAATCAACCCTGAGGCGTTAAAATGTACCCACTTTCCCATACCTTGACTTTGATATAAGTTAAATCAATCAGACATGTGAAGAAGTATTGCACCCATCACTTCTCCTTGCATCTGTATATGCTTCTGTTCTAATTTCACTTTTTGCAGGTAACAGACTTGTGGACAGACTAATGATCATATTGAAGACAACTCTCCTCCTTTCATTCAAAATTCTATTTCTCTGGTGCGAGTAGCCTAAAGGTCTGCGATGTTGATTGTTATTTGTCCGGTGCTGGATGGTTGTTATTCATTTAGATACTTGTCCGGTACTGGACAAATATCACTAACCACTAACTATGTATCAGCTAATTGTGTACAAATATAGTTAATAAGGTCTATTTTTAATCATATACAGATCGATTCTCACATCTTCTAGTTGAAAGGAGTTTAACTGCTTTTAAATCGCTACCTTTACATTGGTTCCTGTCGTTACACTCACCAGTACTACCACAACATTTTTTCTGAGCATCCATCTGTTCATCTAACTTATGTTATCTTCTCTCATTCCCGTTCTTCACCTGTCTCTCATTGTCTCTAAATCCTCCATCTGTACCAATTTCTCTTTTCCCATCTTCTCTGTCTGATTCGCTCACTTTCTCATGTTTTGTTGTTCTTTCTATCTTTCCACCTCCCTTGTTATCTATCTATCTCTTAATCATTTTGTCTCGCCCACGTTCTCTCTTATATTCTCTTGGTCTTTTCGTTTCTCTCCTGTGATCCGGTCTTTTTTTCACATTCTCTTTCTCATTTTCTCTTTTTTGCTTTGTCTTTATTACTTCTTTTCTCTTTTTCTCCTTTGCGCTATAAACTATTTGCCATTTGTCTTTTGATCATAATCATTTACTTCCTCATAATTTTCCATTTCTCTTCCCTGACTCTGTCTTCTTGTCTCCATTTCCCTCTGGTTCTTTCTCTTGTTTGTACCCCCTTTTTCCCATTCTATATCTCTATGTCTGTTCTCTATTTCTCCTTTTCACTCCTTTGTCATTCGTCTCTCAGTCTATCTGTCATTTCTTACAACCATCTATCTCGTTCTCCCATCCCATCCCATCTATGTCTATTTGTCTTCCATTCCAATTATTTCCCATTTCTCATTTCCCCCATTTCTCCCTTGTCTTAACTCTCTTATCCACCTCTCTCTTTCTCAATCTCTCTCATCCACTCGTTCTCTCCCTCTTTTCTCTCATGTAACTAAATTCAAATATGTTGCTAACATTTAAACATTAATGTCATTACGACAAATCGCAATAGTTCTATCTGCAGATCTATCATTAATATGCTATTAAAATGGTTTAGTTATTATAAAGCAATTTTGGAATCATTTACAATAAAGCAAAATTGATGGGTCAATATACAACATTCATGCTAATTTTACCGAGCGAATAGGAACTGTGTCACTTTAAGCTAATGCTTATATAATCCACTGTGGTAGGAATACATTACAATGTATTTCACAAAATGTCTTATCGTCCGTAACAGGATGAATAGTATGAGTAGCCACTGCCTTCAAAAAAGGAGAGAGGGAAGAAGGAAGTTGTGAAAATCTAGATACAACCGCAATCACAGCTTCCTTACTACATAGAAATGACTAATGACTGCTTTATTTTATATCTGGTGATAATGGAATGGGCCAATACTTCATCTCATATTTAAGCAAAAATTAAAATTCTTGGACCTATTTGGTCATATTAGATATTAGCTCTACAGCGAAATGTATAATATGCCATTATATCATTATTCTGAAAGTGCTAACATAAAGATTTGTAACAAAAAGTCAACTCAGTGACAATATTGTCAACACCGTTACAAAACATGTTGTAATGGAGTTGACCGTAACGGAGTTGACTTATTTCATATTTTTTGTGTAGGCCTACAGCTATCAATAGGCTACAGTGCATATTCTTCATAACATGTAGGCTTATGAAGATGATGGACAAGTTTGTGTAATGTTTTATGAACATAATAGAAAAAATAGGATAAATTCAAGATTTAATCTCAAGAACGGAGTTGACCCTTACTAGGTGAACTCATTGGATAGGTGACACATTGCTTACTTGCTCTTAATTTGTGTTCATGCTTCCATCTGAACCATCAAACAAATATTTCCCGCTTTAAAAGCAGCTAAATATTACATCATCATTTTATGTGTATATGATGGATGTCACTTATTTTAACCCAATTCCTTGTGTTGTAACGGAGTTGACATTGATATGCAGGGACATACTAAATTGTTCTCCTAACAAGAACAATTAGTTATAAAAAATGTCTAGATAGCCTTTTTCAATATACATTGATGTCGTATGACTATATTAAGAAACTTGATTTAATATTTTATATATTCAACAATTAGAAAATAGTGGTTAAAGGAGACAGTACTTGGAGCGGGACAACAGAAAAGGTGGAAGTTTGGAACATAAGAAGATCCGATGTTGCTTCAAATTTCATATTGATACCATAATAATAAATCTGATTTGCGAATAATGAATTTCTCTATCTTAGTATGTAAAAATTTCCGCATTGACTTATTTTTTTCAAGAGATATGGCCTAGGGACATAGGCATGTACGATAATTATAGAATGACTGACCCACTCTTATATTGATCAGGATCACTGGTTGTCCAGACAGCGAATGAATATATACTCGGCAAAACTGCTAACGCATCACCCAGATCTTTGTTAATATACTTTTAACGAATCTACAGAATACCTTCAAAATTTGCACATGCCGACTACCACCATTTGATAAGAAGTCCATGAAATTTCATGGTAAATGCTACAGTCTGTTTTAAATTATAGAACTTTTAGTAAGGACACCCTTAATTCTAAAATTCATAAAGTCTGAAATTTAATTAAAATGGGATATTCAGGCATAACTTTCAAACCGTTTGTATTGGCTGAAAGAGTTCATGTATAGAAAAGTTACCCTTCCTTAAACAAACTGACGACTTAAACACTTTTGTGGGCGCGAAATTTATTCCCGCGGAAGTAATGTTATATGTACATCACTAGTGTCACACGCGGTCAAATAAGAGAGAAAACATAAATACTTTTATGAATGAGTGCAGAAACTTGTCGGATAAACATTTGCCAAATTATAAATCTAAATCTTTGAAAATAAAGAAGTTATGCAATTTTAAAAAGTGATGCGTTAGCTCTTTTGCCGATTATATATCCACAACAACATGTCGATCAACCATTGAACATTTATTATAAGAAAAAGAACGAAGAACAAAGGATCCAGCATCTAGGGAAAATAGATCTAGTCACATAGGACTAAAGTTTCGAAAAATCAAGCCCTTTCCCAAATGAGACCTGGTTTCGACGACCCTAGTAGACATTCTTTGGGTGAAACGTTGAGATAAACGGTGAAATCGCTGCCGTCAATTTCTCCTTTTCTCTCAAAATTTTTTATGCTAAACCGTAAAAAAAATAACTGAGTTTTTACACCATTTTTTTTGTTGCCTGTCTTCTTTGCCGTTTGGGAAAAGGTTCAATATAAAATGACTTACTTTAACCTCATTAACCCTTTCCCAAACGGCAATTTTTTTAGGACATTCCAATTTGAAAGCTGCTGCGAACGATAAAATTAATTGATTATATTAAAGGAAGGATTTGTGTATGATATGGCAATGAAAATATTTAGACAAAAGGAGAAACTGCTGATTATCAGCAGTTTCTTCTTTTGTCTCAATATTTTCCCAAGTATTTTCTCTTAGGGACGTCAAAACCAGGGATCAGTTTCATCAACAACGTCCTAGGACATGACTTAAATAACATAATGATAATTGAAAATCTTTGCCGTTACATTTTTTCACAAATTTTAATACAAACTAGAGAATAATTAAAAGATTCGACGACCAACCGTAGGCCTACTGGTCAGATTTTTCGGCAGGTTAAAACTATTCTGTGCATTCTCTTCGTCGCCGTTCTTCTTCTTCTTCTTCTTCTTCTTCTTCTTCTTCTTCTTCTTCTTCTTCTTCTTCTTCTTCTTCTTCTTCTTCTTCTTCTTCTTCTTCTTCTTCTTCTTCTTCTTCTTCTTCTTCTTCTTCTTCTTCTTCTTCTTCTTCTTCTTCTTCTTCTCCTTTTTCTTCTTCTTCTTCTTCTTTCATTATTCAAGGGTTCATTATGTGTAAAACTCGTTTTTAAGCCATTTTCCAAAACAGAAGAATTTAAAGGTGGTCTAACTTGAAACTACTGCAGACGAGTGTCGATAAAGATAGAATATGTGTGAAATTAACTACAGAAAAAATTAGACAAAAGGAGAAAATGCTGGTTATCAGCATTTTCTTCTTTTGCCTCAATTTTTCCGAAGCCTTTCCTATTAGGGACGTTAAAACCGGGTCTTGTTTCGGAAATGGTTAAAGTTATCTTTTCTGTGAAAGCGTTTATAAATGAGCAAGGATCTGTATCTGTGGTGGATCCGTGATTGCTATGAAGGGGGTTAAAAACCAGTGGCGGATCCAGACGGGTCCAGGGGACCGTGGGGGGGGGGGGGGCTCCTAGATCTGCAGCCTAATCATTTCCTTTTCAAGCAGAAATTCAGTCAAAATTATGTAATACTAGGAAAACGTAGGCCCTACCCCCTATTTGTAAATTCGACCCCCTCATGAAAATCCTGATCTGCGTCAGTTAAATCTCACAGGCTTCGAGGTAATAGCATAATTTGGTTAGTCAGATTTTGTGCTAATATTGAAATTTTTGAACAATCGAGTGGCGCTTTGGTGACTTTTCATAATGAGTCTTGGTAAATAACTTATAATATTTTTTTTAAATGTTTGAATCAACAAATTTTGAAGAAAAAATACAGAAAACGTGTGAATGCTATTGATTTATATTTGCTGAAAATGTCATAAAATATACTGCTTTATTTTTTCTATTAATCATAGAAATATTAGTGTTGCAATAGGAATGTCTCTAAGTGTATATTCTGGTCTTTAACCCATTCCGAGACTAAAAAAGTAGACTTTGCCTAATTAGAATATATTGCAGACAACAATTTAAAGTGAATGAACTTTTGCATTTTTGTCTTTCTGGGTAGAAAACATCGCGAGAAATGAACAAATTGTTGTCACAAACAATTTCTAAATGCTTCATATTGTTTTCTCAAGCCTAATTCTTGAGGGACGT